>CM044018.1:42840519-43440519 GCA_024085815.1 Flaveria linearis | reverse complement strand
CGCCACCACGCTATTGCTTCTTCGCCACCAGCCTCCGCCCAGTGGAAAGCCGTGCTGTGGTGGCGACCAGGTGGTTGTGGCGACGACCAGGTGGTTGTGGCGGCGACCAGGTGGTTGTAGTGGCGATCGGGTGGTTGTGGCGGTGGTGATAAGGCTGTTGTGGTGGCAACCAGGCGGTTGTGGTGTGGAGATGGGGGTGGTAAGTGGTTGTGCTGGTGGTGATTTGAAGAAGAAGAAGATGGTGATGATGGGAACCATAAGATTTTTTTATTTTTAATATAATACTAAGGTAGTTTAGTCTTTTCAATAATAATTTTAACAAAAAAACTAACGGTGTTAGTCATTTGGACTCAAATGGAGATAAAAATGAAAAGTCATAGACTCAAATGAATATAACATGAAACGTTAGGCGGCAAATGGCAATTTTGAAACAGTAGAGATGCAAACGGTTAAAATGAACAAATATCAGGGATGCAAATGGTAATTTACTCTTTTTAATTTAATATTTTATTTATTACACTGATTGTCAAACAGTTTTAAAATTTCTTAAAATTTCACCCATGTCACTAACATCATTACAGCTTTTTTGTTAAGTTAATCTTAAATTAGGGGTGTTGATCGGGTTAGTTGATCGGGTTAGTTAATCGGGTTTCGGGTTAATCGGTTCGGGTTATTCGGGTTTTTTCAACATTGAAAGTCTACTCGAAACCCGACCCGAATAACAGTCGGTTTAATTGGTTTCGGGTTGTTCGGGTCGGGTTTCGGGTATTAAACAGTAGACTTAATTTAATAGATTTTAGTGAGTTTTTATTTGAAATCTTATAAAACTAGTGGACTTAAATTAGTTTATTTCTATAATTTATAAAATGTGCTTAAATATATATTTATATACAAATAATTTGATCAATTTGGACAATCTAAACAAGTGTATATATATAATTTACTTAATTATAATATGGGTTGGTCGGGTTATTCGGATTTCGGGTTAATCGGTTCGGGTTATTTGGGTTTTTGAGGTTTGAAAGTTTATCCGAAACCCGATCCGAATAAGAATCGTTTTAATCGGTTTTCGGGTTGTTAGGTAACGGGTTGTTCGGGTCGGGTTTCTTCGGGTACGGGTGAGATTGGATCCGACGGATTAATCGGGTACAGATAAAATTGATGGGCCTATCTCAAATGACCATATCACCTTGTGATTGTATGAAATTTAAAATATACCCCTTAATTATTATTAATCCATTAATTAAAATTAATGTTATCATCATCTTGCCATCATCTAACCACATATCTATGAAGTCCACCACCATCACCAATCTCCAGGGCCGTCCACGAGAAACCTTAAAAAACTTTGGGTTCGGGCGAGTAGAAAAAAACGAGCCATTATAATATAAAGTCAATAACTCATCTGTAAAAAGTTTATAGTACGATAATAATTGTTATACCAATAAATAAAAGTATTGTAACAAATTAATCTACTGTAGTTAAAGCGGATCATGAGACTCTTCTATCGTTTTTTAAATGGGTTTAGATTGTATAAATGATGATGAACTAAACTAATTAAAATGTTAATGGACCATATGGTTCAACATGCTCAAATAATTAAATTGTTATTGGGTTTCTTAAAGAGTTTGTTATTAGCCTATAGTGTTTTCTTTAAAAGAATATGTACATACATATATAATATAAAAAATTAAAAAAATTTGGGTCTCGAGGAGATTGGGCCCTGGGCGATCGCCCGCCCCTTCCCCCCCTCAGGGCTGCCCATACTAACCTCCACCGCCCACCACCGCCCTCCACCACCTTCTACCACCATCATTCTTCATACATGTCGATCTTCCGAAAACCCTCAAACCATAGCCATTGCAACCCTTTTTTTAAGTTCCCGAGTTCACTTAAAAATGAAAATGAATGGAAATGAAAGAAAAATGAATACTAAAACTAATTCTTTTAAATTGAAAGGAAGTAAAGAGAATAGAAGAGAAAGGAAAAAAATAAGTAAAAAAGGGTCTCATTTCTCATCTTTAATTAAGTAAACTCGGAAACATAATGTAACAATGTTAGCGGTTTGAGTCAAATTAAAACATAATTTTAAACTGTTGGTCTGTTAGTGTAATAAATACTCTATTAGATTGAAATTGTGACTTTTGCTAAACAACCAGAGACTAAATTAGTAACTAACTTTATCTTTTTCTTCAATAATTATTTTTCTTCTATTTTATTTAGTTGTTTTTTCCGTTATTTTCTCCCTTATTTTTTTCTTCCACATCCTTTTTTAGTTCATTGGTCTTTAAATTATTTTTGTTATGTTAATTATTTTAAGTATTTAATTATACATATTTTATTTTGAATTTTAAATTTAGGTTGGTTAAGGTTTAGAACAGTTTTATATATTTGTTAACATGATTTTATTTATATCCTTTTCATGTTTCTTTTGTGTCAATATTTTATTTAAAATCGAGTCCGATTACTTTTATTCTTTAGACCCGTCAAACTACGTAAATTGTAATCAAATCATGACGCTGTTTTTCCATCTTGATCTTATTTTTCCCGCAGTAGACACAAGTTGAACATTACTTTTTTATTTAATAATTCCACTCAAATTTATAAACTTCTTTCAAATAAGTAATTATTTTAATTATTCTATCATCATTCATTATTATTATTATTACTATTTGTTAATGTTATTGTTGTTAGTATTATAAATAAAAATAATTTCAAATAAATAATATTTTATTGTTATTTTAATAATTATGTTTTCTACCTTGATTAATAGGGCTGGCATAACAGGTATATCTGTACCTGTTAAGACAAGAACCTGTTAAGACACGAATACGAAACCTATATACCTGTACACGACACGATAACTTATCGTGTACCTGTTTCCAAACCTGAACAAGAACCTGTTAATACCAGGTATACACGATAAGACACGATAAGACACGATAAGAAACATTAATAACACATAAATACGCGATAAGACACGATAAGACACGATAAGAGAGTAGAGTAATTCACACCAAATCTCTCACACCAAAGCCGGTGTTCGCTGTTTGATGAATGTGAAGAATGAAGATGTGAAGTTAGGGACTTAGGGTTAGGGTTTTTAATGTTATATTATTTATATTTTTTTAAAAAATATGTATCAGGTACTAACAGGTAAACAGGTAAAATACATGTTTAGACACGAAATTTAACAGGTATATTCGTGTTCACCTGTTTCGTACACGAAACCTGTTAAGGGCATACCCAATACCTGTTAAAACTGTGTAGGTTCGTGTCGTGTATTCGTGTTCGTGTCTAAAATTGCCAGCCCTATTGATTAATACATGAAATTACCGTATGTGTCCTTTATTTTCAATAATTACACCGTATGTCCTTTTAATATAAAATTTGCACACATATCGTCCTTTACACTAACATTCGTTAAAATTTACCGTTAAGTCATCCATGTGCCCCTCACATGAGGGGCATTTAAGTATTTTACATGCTTACAATGAGTCAAAATATTTTTACGTCGCTTCATTCCTGTCACCTTCATGTTAGGTGTTTAAAGTTTGATGTTTGAAATTTTCTGATAGTAGAAATCACAATCAGTATTCGGATATCTGAAATTCAGATAATCGAAATTTCGGATATACATACAGATAGCGATTTGAATATCTGAACTTTTTTTCTTTTTACAATAATTAGATATATATTATTATAAAAATAATGAAAAAACAACACGCATTTAGGGAAAATCATAATATACACTAACAAGTCCTAACAAAAAAGATGTTTAACATTTTAAAAAATAACAAAAAAATTTTAAGTTTTTGATAATTTTAAGAATATCTTTTGTCACACCCCAACCTTGACGGCGGAATCGTCGAGGCGTGAAAGTTACGATTGTTCACAGCCACATAACGCTATTGCCTGAAACATGTTAAAAATAAAATGTCAACATATTGTTGGTGAGCATTCTATAGTTTTGATTACATAAGTATATAAAAGATGATAATTCATGTTGTAAATTAGAGAACAATGTAACTAGGGATGTAAGACAGAATGCACAATCAAACCTTGACAAAGTTTTACAAGTCTCAAACGTTTACAAGTGTACTTGGACCAACCAAGTTATAAGTATAAACGATTAGCTAAGTGTATTTGGATCAACCAAGCAGGCTTGTCAGGCCCATAGATCTATGACGTCGCCAGACTAGCAATAGTTAATGATTGTACATGTATTCGACATTACATGGTAGCTACAAGATTCAACTAATCACAACACACTAGTAAATTGCCATAAGTTTACAAGAATCAAACGTGTTTACAAGTGCAATGGTTAATAAGTAACATGTTTACCCCAATGTGTGAAAATATGAAAAAGGGGTATAGAAATACTCACATGACGTATAGGTGTATATTGGATGATGATTATTACGAATATGAATAATCGTTCCAACGAAATCCCTCACAATGTACCTAAGAATATATATATATTTACAGGTTTAAGTTCAATATTAAGTTTGACATTTAGACGTGCACTAGGGTTTTAGGATTTTGAGGTTTTTATATTTAAATTGTAACACACATAAGTTTTAGAAAAATATATGTATTACTTAAATATTAAATTTTAAAGAAACAACAAAAATAAAATTTATTTGTAATAATTGATAACGTCTAAATAAACTTCTGTAATTATTTGAAATACTCATGATTAATAAATTAAATGATGATTTTTGCTATAATAATAGTTTAGTAGTTTAAACTATTATTTAAGGTTTATTTTTACAAATTAATCTAATTATAACTTTTGAAAAATAATTAATTTATCAAAATATTTTTATAATAAATAATTTGGTAGCTTTAAAAAATATACTAAGTTCATAAAACATTTTTTTATAATTTTTATAATTTTTCTTATATTTTTTTAAGGCTGAAAAAGCTATTAAAAAAATAATGGGGTGGTCAGGTTTCGAACCCGCGACATCTGAGTTTGCAAGTGAAGCGTGAACCAGTAAACCGAAGGCCTGAGCCGCGTTAGAGAATGGTTTTTAATTGTTTTAAACACAGGTTCAATCAAACCCCCGATTCATCCGAGCCCTAATTCGATCGAAGCCCCAATTGAACCACCAATCGAATCAGTTAATGTTTATGATCATAGGGCTTTTGTTCCCCATGAGAAATCGAGTGTATTGATGTATCATACTTACGTTATTAAGTTCGAATGGATGATCTGAGGTTCAAGAACAGTCCGCGACCAACTGTTTGATCGATTGATGCTCAAACAACGATTATACTCGAATTAAACTCATGGGAAGCTTCGAATAACGATCTGGAAGCAAAGCCCCTTATCAAATTTGATTAAAATCGATTGAAAGTTGGGTTTTTAAGGAGTTGCAGGTCCGACGGTTTCGAGTGGTGTTCGACGGAGTGTTTGTTGATTGTTTTGATTGAAATTGAGCTCGAGGATAGATTATAAATGATCAAATGTTTGTTAGTGCAGGTTTAATTCGATTATTAAAATGGTTTGGTGGTCGACAATGATGATGGTCGGCCGAAAAACATGGAGGTAGTGGAAGCAATTCGTGGAACGGAAAAGGGGAAAGGAAAGTGGGATTTCAAATTACAGTTTCAGTCCCTGAGGTATTTAAGGGTTATCATTTCATGTTAAAACCCTTTAATTCAAGTTTTATTATTTACCTAATAAACCCTAAACTTTGAAACCATTATATAATGAATCAAAAGAATTATTTATAAGTCTTTATAAATTTTATAAAGCTTGTAAACTTTATATTATTTATTTCCACTTTTATAATTAAAGTTCATAATTATTAATAAGGCTTTATAAATTCTTTAAAATTCATTTTATGACTTAATAAATTTTAACGAGACATTCCATTTACCTGTTTATTTATAAATTATTACAAGTTATTTTAATGATTAATAAGTGAATAAATCACATTATAAACTGTACATTTAATGCATTTGATCCAGTAAAAATTCGGTTCGGGTTTTAACTTTTAAAAAAAATGACGGATGTTACAGTCTCCCCTACTTTAAGAAATTTCGTCCCGAAATTTAATCATGAGAAATAAAGTTTAAGGTTATGAGGAGACTTAGATGTCATTTCGTGTTCACGAGTGCACTCTTGGGAGTGTTTAAATTCAATAAGTTTGACTATGATTCTTAAGTTTGTTAAGTTTCACTGTTCACAACCTTATATGTCCTTGACAAAGTGTGCAAGTCATTCCTTTAAAATTTTTAATTGATAAACGTTTGTATTTCAAACGGTTCACTACGGTTAAAAAGTTTTGTCATGTGTGAAACACCTTTCATTAGATCGATACGGGACTCGGCTTAACGAACATGAGAAATAAGTTCCGGATGTTTTTGGATGGAATTCATAAGAGCTTCTCAAGCAAGTAAGTTTAACGGGTTTCTAGGTGATCGATTCTTGTTTACTCATGTCAATGTGGGTTCAAAGTGTTATTAGTGTAACGTTGATACGAGTATCGTGTTTGTTAAGATTAAAGATTAACTTTAGTATGAGGAAAATCATTGTAATGGGTTTTCAGAATAAATGTGGTTTTGAGGGAAAGACATTCAGAAAGATTACTAGAGGTTGTTATAAGGAGTTCAAAGATGGTCCAAGAAATGCCACAATAATAGGAATTGTATTGATCAATGACGATAGCGTTCACGATTGGATTAGAATTTAAATAATTCAGAATATTGCTGATAAAGAGAAACACAAGTAGCTTTCCAAGCACGGCTTGCACACGCGGTTCATCAAACTCATAATCACAGCTGAGAAACATTCGTGTGGCTAGGAAGCCATGAACACAAATTAGTAATGTCTTTATTTGGCAGGAAGGTTGTTTAGGAAGCTATCATTCCGCAATCAGGTTTTAATGATAACTCAAAATGAAAGTTGATAAGTAGGGAATAAATGGTTCGCTGTAGATAGATCGGGTCAAAACATGAGAATAGAGGAAAAGAAATCGATTTAAGAATTTACATGCTCCAAGCTTGGAATCAAAATCAACCTAAAACGATCGGGTCTCCTTTCAAGTTCAGAGACCATTTTTGGCTTGATAGGTCGAATCACCAACATTGATTCACCCTTCAAGTTACTACATGCTTCTCGTCACTTGATTACAGCCATGATAAGTTGAAGATCAAGAAATGAGAGTAGTCATCAAGGTGTGGTTTTCACTCCTAACTTGATGGTGTATTTCCAAGATATGACCATTAACTTATCAATCAAAAAGTTTGATCCCAACTCATTGTTAAGGATTCACGGAAATAAGGTGAGGTGACTCACCATTAAGGTAAGGGAAATCACTCCTATCTTAACGGTGAAGTTTTACAAAAAAAACAAAATATAACAAGATGAACTTCTTCATCAAAATCCAGAATTCACTCCTACTTTGATGAGATCGTTTCATTTGAGAGAATACAATCCATAAAAATGAAATTATCATCAAGGTATGGAATTCACGCCTATCTTGATGATTGAGCTTCATAATAACAAGGAAACAATCAAAGATTGACATTTGTCACCAAAGTACGGGTTTTTAATCCTATTTTGGTGAGATCATGTCACTTGTGAAATGCCATTCCAAAGAAAATACTTGAAGTTAATCCTCAAGATAAGGTAATCACCCTAATCCAGAGGATGAAATTTCATAAAACACACAATTGGAAACCATTTATCGAAACAAATAGAGAATCATCAAAATAAGGGAACCACCCCTGTTTTGATGAGTTAGAATTGTTTAGGAGGTACGAGTGTTCTTAGTCATAGATTGACTTACAAACTCTCGCATCTCCCACAGTGCAGACGGTTCAGAGTTTGACTTAACGACGAGAGGAAAAGGATATCACTTAGAATTTCAGAAAATTTCAAGTTACATCAATGTAACAAAAGGAAAATCATGCTTACAAAATTTAAGGTCAATGTTCGAGGTAATAGGATTTGTTATGATAGTATTCAAATCTTGGATGGTTTAAGTCCAAAAGACGAAATCAGGGACAAAATGATTCGACACACAATGAGATGTGAACATTCGATTCACAATCGAAAGGAATATACAAGGACTTCTCAAGATATGAGATCAACCATAACCTTCTTAAAGACACGCGTACTTATAAGTGGTGACAAAATTATCATTCAATTAGCAAAGTATCCCGAGATGTAGGAATTCCACCTACAACATTGCATGTTCTTAGTTATGAGACACATCCTTAAGAGAATTTTGGAATCATAAGTAACGGTTTAAAGTTTTAAAGACCATACGGTTTAGATTCTCAATATCTTTGGGTATAATGAAATCCATGTTCACGTTGGTCAAGATAAAAAGATAGTTACATGAAATGCCGAGTTCAATACTGTTACACGTTACACGTTGAGCGTTTAAACGTAAGAGTTGAATTGTAGGATGGGTTTAATATTAACAGGAATATTATTTAGGTTAAGAATGAGAAAGTATTTAAACTTTGATGATAAACCAGTTCAAGGATTCAAGAATTTTTAAGATACAAAAGGATGGTTCCATTTGGTAACGCATTACCATTTGAAATCGTTGACACGTCAAGGTAAATTGACCCATTTGCCTTAGAGACTTGTGTATTGACCATAGTTTATCACTCATCCCAGAAATCCCCAGGTAAGCATAACTGGTCTCACAATGAGATTTATACGATATGCTTGCCTTAGCCCGAAGGCCTTTTTGCCAGGAAATCCAGAATACAGGTGTCTATGTGTCACACAAATTTCTTTGGTTCATGAAATCAAAACCTTGATGATATTGATATAGATTAGACATACGTCTAAAGATCCAGATCATAAGTAATAGTATACGATTCCACGTGTCATCGAGAATAAGATTGAGAGGTTTTATGTTCGGGGAGAGTCAAAGATAAGTTTAGGGAGACAAGTAACTAAGTTTTAAGCATACATAAGGCAATCCTATGCTAAGGCATAAAGTTGCACAAAAGGCATAGCATTATGTAGCATTTAAATAATATGTAAGCACAAAAGTATAAGAATCTTTCTATGAGGTTCATGCAACTATAGTCTAGGTCACCATTTCTAATAACCTAAATCCCTATAGTTATGGGCTCTGATACCAATCTGTCACACCCCAACCTTGACGGCGGAATCGTCGAGGCGTGAAAGTTACGATTGTTCACAGCCACATAACGCTATTGCCTGAAACATGTTAAAAATAAAAGGTCAACATATTGTTGGTGAGCATTCTATAGTTTTGATTACATAAGTATATAAAAGATGGTAATTCATGTTGTAAATTAGAGAACAAGGTAACTAGGGATGTAAGACAGAATGCACAATCAAACCTTGACAAAGTTTTACAAGTCTCAAACATTTACAAGTGTACTTGGACCAACCAAGTTATAAGTATATACGATTAGCTAAGTGTACTTGGATCAACCAAGCAGGCTTGTCAGGCCCATAGATCTATGACGTCGCCAGGCTAGCAATAGTTAATGATTGTACAAGTATTCGACATTACATGGTAGCTACAGGATTCAACTAATCACAACACACTAGTAAATTGCCGTAAGTTTACAAGAATCAAATGTGTTTACAAGTGCAATGGTTAATAAGTAACATGTTTACCCCAATGTGTGAAAATATGAAAAAAGGGGTATAGAAATACTCACATGACGTATAGGTGTATATTGGATGATGATTATTACGAATATGAATAATCGTTCCAACGAAATCCCTCACAAGGTACCTAAGAATATATATATATTTACAGGTTTAAGTTCAATATTAAGTTTGACATTTAGACGTGCACTAGGGTTTTAGGATTTTGAGGTTTTTATATTTAAATTGTAACACACATAAGTTTTAGAAAAATATATGTATTACTTAAATATTAAATTTTAAAGAAACAACAAGAATAAAATTTATTTGTAATAATTGATAACGTCTAAATAAACTTCTGTAATTATTTGGAATACTCATGATTAATAAATTAAATGATGATTTTTGCTATAATAATAGTTTAGTAGTTTAAACTATTATTTAAGGTTTATTTTTACAAATTAATCTAATTATAACTTTTGAAAAATAATTAATTTATCAAAATATTTTTATAATAAATAATTTGGTAGCTTTAAAAAAATATACTAAGTTCATAAAACATTTTTTTATAATTTTTATAATTTTTCTTATATTTTTTAAGGCTGAAAAAGCTATTAAAAAATAATGGGGTGGCCGGGTTTCGAACCCGCGACATCTGAGTTTGCAAGTGAAGCGTGAACCAGTAAACCGAAGGCCTGAGCCGCGTTAGAGAATGGTTTTTAATTGTTTTAAACACAGGTTCAATCAAACCCCCGATTCATCCGAGCCCTAATTCGATCGAAGCCCCAATTGAACCACCAATCGAATCAGTTAATGTTTATGATCATGGGGCTTTTGTTCCCCATGAGAAATCGAGTGTATTGATGTATCATACTTACGTTATTAAGTTCGAATGGATGATCTGAGGTTCAAGAACAGTCCGCGACCAACTGTTTGATCGATTGATGCTCAAACAACGATTATACTCTAATTAAACTCATGGGAAGCTTCGAATAACGATCTGGAAGCAAAGCCCCTTATCAAATTTGATTAAAATCGATTGAAAGTTGGGTTTTTAAGGAGTTGCAGGTCCGACGGTTTCGAGTGGTGTTCGACGGAGTGTTTGTTGATTGTTTTGATTGAAATTGAGCTCGAGGATAGATTATAAATGATCAAATGTTTGTTAGTGCAGGTTTAATTCGATTATTAAAATGGTTTGGTGGTCGACAATGGTGATGGTCGGCCGAAAAACATGGAGGTAGTGGAAGCAATTCGTGGAAAGGAAAAAGGGGAAAGGAAAGTGGGATTTCAAATTACAGTTTCAGTCCCTGAGGTATTTAAGGGTTATCATTTCATGTTAAAACCCTTTAATTCAAGTTTTATTATTTACCTAATAAACCCTAAACTTTGAAACCATTATATAATGAATCAAAAGAATTATTTATAAGTCTTTATAAATTTTATAAACTTTGTAAACTTTATATTATTTATTTCCACTTTTATAATTAAAGTTCATAATTATTAATAAGGCTTTATAAATTCTTTAAAATTCATTTTATGACTTAATAAATTTTAATTAGACATTCCATTTATCTATTTATTTATAAATTATTACAAGTTATTTTAATGATTAATAAGTGAATAAATCACATTATAAACTGTACATTTAATGCATTTGATCCAGTAAAAATTCGGTTCGGGTTTTAACTTTTAAAAAAAATGACGGATGTTACCTCTTTTGTTATATTTTTTGGATATCTAACTTTTAGATATCCAAAATTTCATATACGGATATGGATAGTGATTTCAACTATCTGAAAATTTTAGATATTCAACTTTAAACACTCTAACATGAAGGCGATGAGAATGAAGCAACGTAAAACTATTTTTAACTCATTGTAAGCATGTAACATATATAAATGCTCTCATGTGAGAGCACATTCTTGACTTAACTGTGATTTTGGATTGAGGTTAGTTTAAAGGACGATAGATGTGCAAATTATTTTAAATAATGACATTCCATGTAATTATTAAAAATAAAGGACATAACATGTAATTTTATATATTAATAGAGGACATAATTTGTAATTTACTCTAAAATTTAATTTAAATCAAACCGTAATCCACCAAAAACCAAAGTTGGTTGAACCCAAGACACTTTTTTCTCTTGACCACCCACTCCTCATGCATTAATCTACATAAAACCATTGATCAACTTCTGGTTCAAGAATTCAATCAATACACACACTTTTTCATCATTAACATCCTTTTCATTCTCCATACCCACCTTCTTTTCGCAAGAAGTCGATCGTTGGGTATGGAGGTGTTTCACCCACAATTAGATTGCTTCATTAACATTGCTCCGGTGATCATTCAGAAACATGGTTCAATATCTATAAGAGAACCCGGGATAAAGCCGAATTGTGAAAATGATGATGATTCATATGCGGATCGGCTTTCTTTCATTCTCCATCACCAAGGTCTCTGCCTCTCCCTTCATTCTTCAACATGAAACATGACTCAATGGCTATGGTGGTGGAGGATCGTGGCGGTTTTGATGATTCCGCCACGAAACACCTTTGTCGCCTGCTTCGACTTGGGTGAATGTGGTGTGTAGATGGTTGTTTTCAACCATGGAAGGATGAATTGATGAAGGGTGTGATGATATGTGTGTGTGGGAATGTGCATGTAGATATATAATGGGGATATAAATAGTGCTAATGGGAGAGTTAAATTATATGTTGGATGATGAATATAATGTTTGTGTTTTCTTTTTGTATGTTGTTGTTTTTGTTGTTTTGTTAAATCCTTTTAATAACATGTTTATGTTTTCCAGTTATATCAATTGTGCATCATACATTGGTTAGAACCCTTTATCTGTAGTGATGACAACGACTAGTAGGTGATGACAACCTCAAATCTTATGACTAAAATGATATACTAGCTAAGTAACCTCAAATCTACATATGATCATCATGAAAGATATTAATACCATGTAACTTGAGGGCTTATAACCTTTAAGGAGCTGCCATAGTGGTAAGCATCTGGTATCTGTAGCAAAGAACTCAAGCTTGAACAAAGCTTGCGATGGATTCTGCCTTTTAACTTAAGATAAGTGGCAGAAATCCAGAAAAACAACATTGTCATTGCCCATCCCGCCTAGGGTTTGTTCATGTTAGCTCTAATACAAATACAAATGTAAGTAGACCTTTGAATATATATACAATAAAATAAACAAGAAACCTTGGAGAAAGCTAACCTAAGCTCTTGGCTATACATTTTTGCATACGTAATCTGTCTCTCACTTAGACAGAAGATCGAAAAATAGTTCGTTGGAAGTTTATAACAACTCGCATCACATGAATCGAGTAACAAGAGGTTGAAACATTAAACAATTTTTATAACCTTGAGAATACATCACCAAAAAAGCGAGGGGACGCACCAATACCTATCTAATGAGTTGGATAAGGTAAAACACAACTTATACTAGTAAATTTACAGTTAGCCAATATACACTATATATTAATTACAATTATTGTTTATCATATCCCATCGTTCTCTTTCTGGTTGCATTTGTCATTGTTCATCGACAATGTTCATCAGTATTACTTTTCAGGTAGTGTTCCTATCACTGTCACGTTCCCTTTGATCTAGGAAATCAGAGGTGACATGCATCTCGGATACGGTACAGGAAAAGAGATCAAGATGATTTGAACACATAAATATGAGACAGATGAGAGCTGTTGTGAGGACCATAGAAACCTTCACTATCAAGGGGGGAGGGGATGACCAGGGAAAGACCCAAACTGAGAAGAGATGAACGAATCAGACAATATCTACTAGATTTGCACCTCCGCTAAGGCATGATATATGAGTTCTTGATGACGTGGTATAAAGGTTATAAGCTTTTTCGAGAGTGTATAAATCAACGGTTAGATTTGTCTTGGCACCTTTAGCTTTTCTTACACTTTTGTCTTAACCTTTTGTTGCGGACTCATGTATGAGCATATATGCCTCTTAGAAAGTGTTTAGGTACTTATCTATTGTTTAGTACTTTTTTATTGAATATTTGCTATTGAATATGTAATTACCATATCATTATTTGTTCTATTGCTAGCACATTTCACCAATAACTTTATGTTAGATGTAGTTTATGTTGAAACTAAGTGGAGAAGCATTGAATTAATAGCAAAAGTAATGAATCATGCAAACTGGTTCATGTAAATAGGATTAAATCATACCTTTTAGTGTTGCAAACAATGATAGAAGAGGATCTCTTTATGATCCTTAGTGAACAAAATTGCAAACCGAAAACCGCAACTTCAACCGAATCAAGGAAATGAACACGTAATCAACGTACAAGTTTAGAACACAAACATACATAACGGTAACTTGGATAAATCTTAGGATCGTGATAATCACTATCAAATTAAACCAATTTGAGAGTACTACTCAATGTTAAATAAAATAATACTAAGAATTTGAGAATTAAATTTTATTTTCATGTGAGAGTTTTCATATCTCTATATACCAAATTATGATCTATCTTTTGTGGGTGTTTGAGAGTGTTTTTTTATTTGCTTTTAAACTTATTAAAAATAATATTTACCGGTCACACTAATCTACACCCTATCAAATTATCAATAACAGTGTTTTACTAGTGTTAATAATAACATTTAAAAATTAATATCTTGTGACGCGTTTTATTTTATATTGCTTCAAACATATATTAACCTCGCTCAAAAGTAATCCCAAAATCCCAATTTCTTCTACCTATCGTTTACTTGATCAATAATCATCGTCTCGTCGGAGTAGAGATCACTGTTCACGTCTCCGGCACCGGCGCCGGCGATCGTATCAAGGTAACGATACTTAACTCTTCATAACCTCCGATCGCACGCAAGCTGGAACAATTTCCTACACTCGATCGTTTACTGTTGAATTGTTGTGGTTTTGTTTTCAGATAGCGAAATTGCTCCGTCTTCTCCGGCTACCGAAACCCTAGCTCCGAGAATCAGGCGCCTGTGTTGTATGTTCGATCGTTTTTATCGCTGATTCGCTTTTTATAAAATTATTCATTTATACTGTAGTTTTGGAAGTACGCGATTGTTTGAGTAGTAATGCGGTGTTATGGAGCTACGGATGGTTTACAGAACAAATTTAGAATAGTTGAAGTTGTTTGAATGTTAATACGTTTTTCGTGTTATTTTCAATTGCAAAATTGATTTGATTTTGATGTCAATCTGATACCAATACTATAACACTTTACTGCTTGTTAATTTGTGTATCTACTCTGTGATATTTATCTCTACCAATTAGAATCAATTTCAAATTTGAACTTTGAACTTGAAGATGTTAGAAGATTGGGATGAGTGAGTGTACTGAAGTTTTAAGGCTAGGAATCATTTGAAACGGAAGTGTACGGGTTATCTGGTTTTTGTGTGTTGATACGTGATAACTTTGAGAAATACTTGTTTGTGGTGCATACAGGTGTAAATACGTGATATGTTTAATCATTTATGTTGTCTATGTACTTAATAGACAAAACAACTAAATGAAGCATCGTAAGAGTATTGATAATCCTAAGTAATGTATCGAACTGGTTGCTGATCGAGTTCTATTGTATTCTCAAGATTCCAAGTGACTTTGATTTGTGTTTTTTTACTGGTGCTGGAATTTGAAAGCACTGGAATACTTGAAACTTCAACCTAAGATGATAACCGTGCTTATTTGGATACTAGTCTTTTGGACATCTCAAACTGAATTGTAATGTGTTTACTGGAGCGGTTTCTTGTATATGCAAAGAAGTCATGTGAGAGTAACATGTTATATATTCAATCTTTTTGGTGTTTTCTAAACTTAATCAGGGTCATGCTTCATAAAATAGGCCAAATTGTCATTAGTTAGTTGTAGATTGCCACGTTTGGAACATCCATGCGACCATGCATGTTTGTTTGCTAAGGTAATTGTATGTTCACCTGTCAATTCTGATGACTGTTATATCGTAAACATACCTTATTTTGCTAACTTAAACACACATTATGACTGCTACATCTGACCAATTTTTGCACCCATATGATCGTTATTGCACTAATTTGTCATGAAAAGTGATTTTTTTAATTTAATAATTCAAAGTTTCATGCAAGTAAAGTAAAATTGTATTAATAGGTTCCAATGTTTTCTAGTAAAGGAATGACTGATTGACTGTATGTGTTAAGACTGTGTATTAGTAAATTGTACTTCTGCAAAAGAAGGAACATTCGTCTTTATTTATTTTCTTCTTGTTAACTTTTTTTTTGATCGTCATATTAGGATTGAAAATAATCATCGAATAGAAGATGGATACGAGTAATTGGGGGCCTACTCAAGGTGCAAGTGGCATTGTTGCTGACCCCTCCATGGAATCTGGTGATTGGAGGGCTCAGCTGCGGATGGATTCACGTCAAAGGATTGTGAACAAGATGTATGTACTTATAATTCTTATTTTAAATTGTGCTCTAAGAATTTGGTTATGCTGATCTACTTAAGTGTCCAGTGCTTGATGTGACTGGTTCTATGCGCTCTTTTAATTTGTGGAAAGATTTTCTCTACCTGAATTTTCTGCCATATCACATTATTTTGACCGACACTTGTTGATCTTGTGTAGAATGGATACCTTGAAGAGGCATGTACCATTTTCTCGAAATGAGGGACTAGAGGAACTTAAGAAAATAGCTATGAGGTTTGAAGAGAAGATTTATACTGAAGCCACTGACCAGGTTTGGTCTGTTCTTTATGTATTATTATACACACACATATACATAGATACATACACACACATACATACATACACGAACACACACACAATACACACACACACATATATATGTATGTATGTATGTATGTATGTATGTAGTTACTTCCTTTTGCTTTTGTGGGATGATGATTTTGCAAATCTTCACAAAGATTTTCATATACCATAAAGTATCGTGGCACCTAAATCATATAATTTATTTGGCCTGTAGTCTGATTATTTGCGAAGGATATCCTTGAAGATGTTGACTATGGAAAATAGATCACAAAATCCCATGTCAGATGCCATCCAGTCAAGCTCTCTCACTAATAGCCTAAACCCCTCGGATCCAGGTATTTGTATGATGTACAATCATTTACTTTTATGCCACAAGTCTTACTAATATGATTTTTCTAGGAACAAGTTTCTTTTGACTGTTTATTTTTTATTTTTACCAAATTATCCGATTTTATCCAATGGATAGGTTCTCAGGTGATGCAGCAAGTGAACAACCAAGGGCAGCAACTTCCTATTTCTTTGCCATCTAATAATATTCAATCAGGACAACAAATGATGTCTCAGAGCATGCACAGTAACATTGGTTCAACTGGAATGCAAGGCTCTTCTAGTTTATCATCTGCATTGCCACCTGGCAGTGGTTTACAGCATTCTACCATGGCAAATGTTGCTGGTCAAATTTCAAACTTGCAGAACATTCAAAACTTATCTGGTGTTCAACAAAATACCGTAGGAAATACATTGGGTCATGGTAACTTTGCAAATCAAAGGCAGCAGATACAAGGAAGACAACAACCTGCTCCCCAACAGCAACAACAGCAACAGCAGCAACAGCAACAACAGCAACAACAAACTCAAAATTCACATTATCTTTATCAGCAGCAATTTCATCAACTTGCAAAGCAGAAACTCCAGCAGCCCTCAGTGCAATCACATATTCAGCAACAACAACAGCAGCAGAATCTGTTACAGCCAGGTCATCTACAACTGTCTCAACAGTCTCTTATGCAACCGACAACAATGCAGACATCTTCTCTCTCTTCAGTTGTACAAAATCAACAGCCTGTTGTGCCACAGTCATCGCAACCATTGATGAACCATCAACAATCGGTTCTAAGACAACAACAGCAACTAGTACAACCAACACAGCAGAACTCAATGGGGCAACAGGCAAATGCTATAAACATGCAACAAAACCAGCTCATAGGACAACAAAATAACTACTCTGACGTGCAGCAGCAACAGCAAAGGTTGATTGGCCAGCAAAATAAGCTTTCAAGTGTACAGCAGCCGCAACAACAGTTAATTGGTCAACGTAACAATCTTTCTAGCACGCAACAACAATCTGGCCAGCAGCAGTTGCTTGGAAATCAATCTGGTAACTCCAACATGCAGACCAATCAACATCCAGTGCAACAGATGCTACAGTCTAGTATGCCAATGCAGCAACAGAATCAGCAGAGTTCAGCAACTTTGTTGCCAAAACAAGTTCAACAATCACCAACACAGTTTCAACAGCAGGTGGGTATGCAACAACAGCCAAATCTGCTGCAACGCGATATGCAACAACGACTTCCAATTTCAGGTGTTTTTCAACAGCAAAATTTGATTGATCCGCAAAAGCAGCTATTTCAACAACAGAGAGCTATGCCAGATGCATCATCAAGTAGGTTTTTATCTTTTAAATATTCAAACTGTATTTATAATGAGCTAGCACATGCAACTTTAACTCTTTTGCAGCATCATTAGATTCAACAGCTCAGACAGGCAATCCAAATGGTGCAGATTGGCAAGAGGAAGTATATCAAAAGGTGCTGTATATAAAATTACTTGTCTTTAGAGCTGTGGAGGCATCTGACATAACAGTTTGCTTTGAGTTGAGCAAAATTGTCATGATTATTTTAAAACCGAAGTTTAGTTTTCTCATTTTCACACTGGTTTCAATTATAATTTATCTGAGCAAAAAAATCTTTATTGATAATGAAATATTAATCAAGCTGCCGTAGTTTTGTTTTTGCTAGGCTTTGGCGATTAATATTGTTTTATTTTAAATACCATTGTTGTTATGACTTAGGATGAAAAGCAACCAACGGGTAGTCATGCATTTTATGCTTTCTTCAGTGACTTGCGAGTGGGGATCTAAATCTCTTCTCGATATAGAACGTAGGACCTGAATTTTTTTTCTTATGATTATAGATAAAAGCAATGAAAGACCTCTATCTGTTAGATCTGAATGACATGCACCAGAAAATTCTTGGCAAACTGCAGCAGGTAAGTTAGTGGCTCTTATTGAAATAAGGATCTTTATTTCATTTTAAAAGCACGTTGAATCATTTTAAAGAGAATATGTTATCTTAAGAAAACATACCACCAAAGGGAATCTTCTATTTCTTAATTTGATGTTCTTTTGCTGCACAGTACGATTCTCTTCCTCAGCAACCAAAAAACGAGCAACTTGAGAAGCTGAAAGTATTTAAAAGTATGTTGGAGCGTTACATACAATTTTTACAGACCCCTAAGCATGGTAATCTGGCTAATTATAAAGACAAGCTGGGTGCGTATGAGAAGCATATTATTCATCTCATCAACTCAAGGCGGAAACCGGTGGGCCCACAGCAGCAAGCTCAAGCACTTCTGCCACCACACATGCAACCTATGCAGCAATCACAACAAACACACTCTCCATTGACACAAGTTCAATCGCATGAAACTCAGATGAATTTACATAATATGGGAAATTTGCACCAAAGTACTGTCCCTTCTATGTCCAGTGGTTTAAATGTTCAACAGAACATGTTGAACTCCATACAGCCCAGTTCTAATATTGACCCAGGTCAAAATAACAGTATGAACTCTTTACAGAAAGTCTCTAGTGGTTCTCTACAACAAAATACAGTGGGTGGGTCCCAACAAGTAAACATAAACCCAATGTCACAACAGGCAAACTCCAGTATGCTTCAGCATCAACATATTAAACAGGAACAGTTGCTTCAAAGCCAGCAACTGAAGCAATTTCGACAACGCCAAATGCAGCAACAATTTATGCATAAACAAAAACTTATTCAACAGCAGCAATTTCACCAACAAACAAAGCAGCTGCAACCAAGTGGACAGATGCAAGGAAACCAGTTATCTCAGCTTCATCAGATCAATGATGGCAGTGACATAAAAATTAGACAACAGATGAGTGTGAAATCAGGTGCTTTTCAGCAGCAGCATGCAGCGGCAGCTGCCGGCCAGCGTTCTGCTTATCACCAACAAGTAAAACAAGGGGGTCCATTTTCACCTCAACTATCATCTGCATCTCCACAAATGTCACAGCATGCATCTCCTCAGATTGACCAGTCAAACATGCTCAAATCTGCCAACTCACCATTTACGGCACCTTCTCCTTCAAACTCCGCTGCATCTCCTATCCCAGGGGAGTTGATAAACGGTGTTCCATCATTATCTAATGTCGGGAATGTTGGACATCAACAACCATCTTCAGCAATCTTACCTACTCAATCTCTTGCTATTGGCACACCTGGAATATCAGCTTCACCTTTACTTGCAGAGTTCACTAATCCAGATGGAAACCATGGCGCTGTTGCATCAATCGGATCTGGAAAATCTGTTGCAGAGCAGCCTCTAGAACGCCTACTCAAAGTGGTCAGTTTAGAAGTTTCATGTGTTCATATAATAATATACATCCATTAGTAGAGGTGGAAAGATGGGCAGGTTGGTGCTGGGTTATGAGTTAAAACAGGCCCTTGTTTGAACAGGTCATGTTTTAGCACAGAACGGAACGGACGGCTTGCATAGGGTTGACCTGTGTACAATTTCTAGTCCCTTTTTCGAAATGATATATAAATGGGAAGATAGTACTCAATAGTTACCAAGTTTATCATTGTTCCATTTAGGTTGGTCAAGTTCTATATTGTTCCATTGTGAAAATTTTCAAAACTGGTTTAACTAAGTGATCTAAATGAAATGGTAATGAAAATTTGTTAATGTTTAGTAACTTCTTTTATCAAGTTCAAACTGAAGTAACTGGATTCCAGTGAAAATTTTAAAAATAAAATATTAAATTGTAACCAAGTCACATAATTGTGATTTAAGTCATGATTTAACCGGTCAGAACCTTATGAAACTTTGGTTGCCTTAATAAAAACAGTTCTAAAACTGTCATAGTTTGGTGACCTTTACCCTTTATAAATAAATAACAAGTTACTCATGATTTCCAGAAAGTATTATTACAATATTAATAATAATAATAATAATAATGTTTTGAATAAAAAGATTAAAAAGGCAGTATGTACCTATTTCCTCTAGACTAAAATTTCTTATTTGATTCATTTGAGATGAAACATAATCCAAATTAACACATATTTAAGTAAATGAATTAACATTGCCACCTAGACTCTTAGGGGTTTGTGTAAGATCCTTTTTTTTATAGCGTAACACTATATGACTAACATATTTAAATAATTTTTTATAGGTGAATTCAATGTCAACAAAAGCTCTGAGTGCTTCAGTTGGTGACATTGGTTCCGTTGTGAGTATGATTGATAGGATTGCAGGGTCAGCACCTGGTAACGGGTCGAGAGCTGCAGTTGGTGAGGATTTGGTTGCCATGACAAAATGCCGTCTTCAGGCAAGAAATTTTGTCACTCAAGATGGTACAAATGGCACGAGAAAAATGAAACGGTTTACAAGTGCAATGCCATTACATGTTGTATCATCAACTGGCAGTGTAAATGACAGTTATAAGCAATTGAATGCTGCAGAAAGTTCTGAGCTGGATTCAACTGCATCTTCTTCAATCAAAAGGCCTCGGACTGAGGTATTATGTTTCCAACATCACTTGTGAAATTCAGTTCTACTCATTATCAGTTGAACAGTACACAAACTAACCATATGGTTTTCCATTAATATATTTGGATTCCCAAATCCTATTTCAGGACAAAGCTTACCGGGAAATTCTAAAATGACAAAAATGCTTTCCCCTTCCAGAAAGGAATAGTAATTGTAGAAAAACTGAGAGTAACTTGTATTAACAGATGTATTTACAATGACAATAACCTCCTCTATATATAGAGGGGGGGAACCCTAATCTAAGGCCCATGGGCCTAACAGTTATTAACAATGGGCTAACACTAAATACATAATGGGCTAACACTAAATACATAAATAACACTCCTCCTCAAGTTGGAGCATAGATGTTTATCATGCCCAACTTGTTACATATAAAGTCAATTTGAGTTTTCCGAAGAGGTTTTGTAAAGATGTCTGCTAGTTGAAATTCAATCTTGACATGAATTGGTTGAATGGATGGAGGATCAACTTGAGTGCCCGTCACACGATCTCTGATAAGGTGGCAATCAACTTCAATGTGTTTAGTCCTCTCATGAAATACCTGATTCTTGGCAATGTGTATAGCCGATTGACTATCACAATATAACCTCATCAAGTCATTAGAAACAACCCCAAGTTCTCTGAGAACACGACGAACCCAAATCATCTCTGATGTAACATCTGCCATTGCTCTATACTCTGATTCAGCACTTGACCTAGATACAGTGTGTTGCTTCTTACTCTTCCATGATACCAGGTTTCCTCCGACAAATACACAATATCCAGTTGTAGATCGTCGTGAAATAGGGCAGCCTGCCCAATCAGCATCTGAGAATCCGGATATTCGTCCATCTCCTTCTTCAGTAAACGCACCCACCCGGCAGTGACCCCAGAATACAAGATCCCTAATCCTGGTGCGTTCTTAAGATATCGAAGAACACGAAGAGCTGCATCCCAGTGTCCGGTATATGGGGAGGCCATAAACTGACTTAATACACTAACAGCAAAGGAGATATCCGGACGAGTAACTGTCAAGTAGTTAAGTTTTCCTACTAACCGTCTGTATTGTTCTGGATCCTTCATCGGACTTCCATCTTCTGGAAGAAGCTTTCCTGTAGGAAGCATCGGACTGTCTGTTGGTTTACACCCCAGTAATCCACTTTCAGACAGCATTTCAAGAACATACTTCCGTTGAGATAGAAGGATTCCTTGTGGTGAACGCGATACCTCAATGCCAAGAAAGTATCTGAGACGACCAAGGTCTTTGATCTGAAACTGAGACTGAAGAAACTGTTTAAGATTGGTGATTCCCACCTCGTCATCTCCTGTAATGATTATGTCATCCACATAGACCACCAGAATGATCCTCCGACCCTGATGATGTCTAAAAAATACAGAATGGTCATATGCACTACGAGTCATCCCAAATTCAGCCATAACATTAGAAAACCGGCCAAACCATGCTCTGGGAGACTGCTTAAGACCATACAATGAACGACGTAATCTGCATACTTTGGAGGCCTCCTCCTTGACAATATACCTAGGTGGCTGCTCCATATATACCTCCTCCTCAAGAACACCATGAAGAAAGGCGTTCTTGACATCAAGTTGATGGAGCGGCCAATGATTAATGGCAGCAAGAGCAATGGAAATGCGAACGGATGGCATTTTGGCAACCGGAGAGAAAGTCTCATCATAATCAATGCCATATGCCTGAGAATAACCCTTAGCAACTAAACGGGCCTTCAATCGAGGTGTCGGTCCATCAGGGTTTGGTTTAACTGTAAATAACCACCGACAACCAACAAGACGCTTCCCAGGTGGAAGCGGCTGAAGATCCCACGTATGATTGGCATGAAGGGCCCCAATCTCCTCGTCCATAGCCTTTCTCCATCCTGGATGAGCTAGGGCTGTCATCACATTCTTGGGAATTGGGTAAGAATCAATGGTGGTGGTGTAGGCATGACACTCAGGTGAGAGATGTGTATAGGAAACATAATTCTGAATAGGGTAGCGGGTGGTATGTCTGGGTTCTTTGCGGAAGGCGATGGGGATATCAGGATATGGGGCACCAGGTGGGTCATAAGTAGGTGGATCATGTGTAGTATCAGGTAAGATTGTATCAGTGGTATTGTTAGGATGTGGAACTGAAGACGTACCAGAGTCATGGACTGGTTGTGAATCAAGAGTTGTCGTCGTGTGTTTATGTCGCCTGGCATATGTGAACTGCAATGGTTGATTCTCTGTCGGTAGGCCAGATGAAGCAGGAACTGAATCTGAGACCGGGGGCTCCGATGGACTAGTGGAGACTGGGACAGGGATAATAGGAACAGTAACGGACTCGGGTGTAACAGGGTGAGGATTAGAATCAGGAAACAAATAATCAAGAGAATCCGAAGACTCAAGGAAGTAAGGACATGACTCGTGAAAAGTGACATCAGCACTGGTGAAGTAACGACGAAGGGAGGGGCAGTAACAACGATACCCTTTCTGAACGAGAGAGTATCCAAGAAAAACACAACGAATGGCCCGGGGGTCAAGTTTGGTTGTCCCCGGGCGATGATCATGAACGTAGGCTACACACCCAAAAATTTTAGGTGCGAGAGGAAAGGGAGTGCCTGTGGGGAAGAGGATAGAAAACGGGGTCTTACCATGAAGAACCGATGAAGGCATGCGGTTAATCAAGTAAGCTGCAATGAGGACTGCATCTCCCCAAAAACGATTAGGAACATGAGAGTCAATCATGATTGTGCGAGTAAGATCCAACAAATGGCGGTTCTTGCGTTCAGCAACGCCATTTTGCTGGGATGTATATGCGCACGAGGTCTCGTGGATTATACCATGAGTTTTAAGATATGTGGATAACTCAGAAGACATGTATTCTTTTGCATTGTCGGTGCGGATGGTTTTGATTGATTTGTTAAACTGATTTTGAACATAACAATGGAATTCTTGAAATATTGAATTTAATTCACTACGAGATTTTAATAGATAAACCTAAGTGGTACGTGAATAATCATCAATAAATGTGACAAAATACTCAAAACCCAGTGGAGTCTTAACGGGGAAGGTCCCCAAATATCAGAATGCAAGAGTTCAAACGGGTTACAGACTCGACTAGACACTTTTGGGGGATAAGAACTCCTGGTGTGCTTACCAAGTTGACATGACTCACAATGAAATTCAAAAGAAACAGATAAATCCGGTCTCATTTGCCTCAGAACCGCTGTAGAGGGATGGCCTAGCCGGCAGTGAGCCTCCCTGATGCTGGAATCACATATGTTAGCAGTAGGTTGTGACATTAAGGACAGACGGTAGAGGCCTCCTGATTCAATACCGGTGCCAATCAGTCGGTTCGTCCCTAGTTCCTGGAAAACACAGTGAGTGGGATAAAATTTTGCACAACAGTTATTTTGTTTAGTGAGTTGGCTTACAGAACAAAGGTTATCAGGAAATTTGGGTACTAACAATACAGATGAAAGTGTAAGGTCTTTCGAGTTGCTAATGGACCCGATACCACGAACTGGGCATGAGGATCCATCAGCAATTCGAACAGGAGGGTGAGAGGTATTTTGTAGGTTAGACAATATACCTTGATTCCCAGTCATGTGATGAGTAGCCCCAGTATCAACAATCCAAGATGAGTTAAGACTAGCGAATGTACCTGAACGAGCCGAATTGGCATGTGGACTGGTAGTGTGTGACTGAAGGCTCAACAACTGTCGAAACTGGTTATACTCCTCCTGGCTTAGCGAGTATGTTGGTGTCGTAGAATCAACCGGGTCAGAAGAATCATCAGCAGTAGCTAGTCGTGCCTTGGGTCGGGGAGGAGGTAGAGATCCAGGAGGGCGATTTGGGCAATTATACTTCGTGTGACCTTCGTGGTGACAGTAGTGACATGTGATTCCATTGCCGCGACCATTGCCTTTTCGTTGGGCTGAATTAGAACCACGACCAATGCCTTTACTAACAGATGCACTGGTATGCAAAGCAGAAGTGTCAGTGTCCCGAGTAGTGGCATCCGGACCATACATTTCCCGTAGTAAGTGATATGTGGATGCCACAGATGAGGTAGCACTAGAGTTGCTCAACAGTAATGGTCGAGCACTAGAGTACTTGGGTGATAGACCTGCAATGAACACCATAATATCCATTTTCTTGTTGCGCTCCTCCTGAACTTTCAGATCAGTGGTCGGTGGGTACAGAGTACGTAATTCATCCCTCAGTTTTGAGAACCGAGTAAAGTAATCAGTGAAGGTGGAGTCACCTTGCTCAATTCTGCTGTATGCTTGGACCACCGAAAAAGCATGAGACAAGGATTCTTTGGCAGAAAAGGACAATGACAGATGTTCCCACATTTCTTTGACAGTATTGAAGTTTTGAGCAATAGCAAGAGTCGGTGGCTCCATGGCATTCCACAACGCGATTTGAATACCACTATCATCAAGGCGCCATTCCTTTGTTATTGGATCCGGAGGCGGTTCGGTCAAATGATCTTCTTTACCAACACTTATAAGTCCTCTTTCAACAAAGAGACTCCACGAACTCCAACATTTAGAGTCAAGTTTAACAGGAATACGTAACACAGCAGAGTAATTAATGATACCTGGAGCAATCTGAGTTGGGGTGGTTGAATCGGTCTTCTTTTCATCACCCATGTTACCAATGTTAACAGATCTGAAAAACGAGAGGCTGGATCTAAGAGCAGAACAGAGGAACGCGTGGGAGCAGGAAACAGATTACAAGAATCGCTCGGGACAGAGATTCTGACGCTTCTGGAGCAGCGACGGCGGCCGGAGGTGGCTTCACGCGCCGGTACGCGGCGGCGCGTGAGGAACACGCGCGACTTTCAGGCGGCGCGTGCGGTGGCGGACGCGGTGATTTTTTCAGGGTTCCTTAATCGGAGGATGGCGAAGCGGATGGTGGCAGTGGTGAGTTGTACTTGTTGCTCGAAAAAAGATTTGGTGTGGGCAGCAGGTTCTTGACCGGAAATCAGAAACAGGGGCAGAGCAGGGACAGAGCAGGGATACGTAACCTGACTAGGATTCGTATCGAGAGCCTTGTGGCTCTGATACCATGTAGAAAAACTGAGAGTAACTTGTATTAACAGATGTATTTACAATGACAATAACCTCCTCTATATATAGAGGGGGGGGAACCCTAATCTAAGGCCCATGGGCCTAACAGTTATTAACAATGGGCTAACACTAAATACATAATGGGCTAACACTAAATACATAAATAACAGTAATAATTGAAAATGTTGCATGTCTTTTGGAACTATGTGAGAAACAAGTGTTGTAATCACTGTCCTTGTTAGCTTTGGAATCAATTCGAAATGCCTAACTTTACAAACACCTTTTTGACCTATAACATGTTGACACCTAATTAGGGTTGTATTTTTGAATTTTTCGGAGCATTTTTGTCATTCGAACAGTTTTTAACCCGATATTAAATGAACCCAAATTGATACTTGCATCTTGTGTTACAGTCCAATCATGCCCTTTTGGAAGAAATAAAGGAGATAAACCGGGGCTCATTGATACTGTGGTATCTATTAGTGAGGAAGATCTTGATCCGGCTGCAGCCGCTGCAGTTTCCGAGGGTGGTGATGGAATCTTGATTACATGCTCCTTCAGTGCTGTAGCTCTTGGCCCAAACTTGAAGTCACAGTATGCTTCTGCACGAATGGTGTGTAATTAATTTATTATATGTTATCTTGGTTATATATGATATGGCTTCCTCATGACCCTGCAGACTTATACATACATCTTCAACTATTGTGCAGTCACCTATCCAACCATTAAGGTTACTTGTTCCTGCAAATTATCCAAATTGTTCCCCAATACTCTTGGATAAGTTCCCCGTCGAAGTCAGGTGAGAAGTTTGGCTTTATTATATGAAATACTTCAATTTTCTAAAGCATGTCGTGTTTTAAGCTTTTAAATACATGGAAAGAAAAAAATAGCTTTTTTACAACCAACCGCCACATCTTGATCTGGATTATTATGAAATAAGATACCTTATCCGTTGCAATCTTCTCTTGACGAGGAACTTTTTTACCTATTTGTCCATTGACATGATATTAGTCTTATTTCCATTTGGCGTTCTGTCAATTGTGAAGAGTTTTTTAGTCATTTGGTGCATAAATGAAACATATTAAAACTAAATAAGTTGAAATTAAATAACATTGGCTACTGTTAATGGAAAACGCTTTTGTTAAAAAAAAAAGAAAGAAAAGGTGTTTGGAGTCGAGGGTCTCCACAGGAGCAGCCTCTGTATCACCAGAAATAGGAGAAATGTTTGTTTTCATCCCACCCTCCCTAGACACTACGAATAACTCTGCTATGAGTGACATTTTAGTTGTTGATTACTGTCGATAGAAAAGGTGTTTGCATACATTTAAAAATCATACCGGAGGGGTATTATTGTCTTTTTCACATGCTTGCTACACCTATTTTACAGCAAGGAGTTTGAGGATATTTCAACAAGAGCCAAATCAAGATTCAGTATGTCTCTCAGAAGTCTCTCACAACCTATGTCACTTAAAGAAATTGCAAGAACTTGGGATGCTTGTGCTGCGGCTGTTATCTCCGAGTATGCTCAGCAAACTGGTGGTGGTACCTTCAGCTCTAAATGTGGTACCTGGGAGAACTGCTTAAGTGCTGTTTAATTTTACCTTCAGTTGAAGTTAAGATGTGACCCTTTAAGCAAGTATAGTTGTATTTAAACAAAAACTATTATCAACCATCGTTAAAAGGTAAAAAAACGCGAATACACTGTAATTGGTTAAATGTCGAAATAGTTAATTATATATAAAAAATCGTCCAGAAAACAGTGTGGTTTCTTACAATTTAAAACTTTACACTCGCAACTGAAAATAATTGACATATTAGATATAATTATGATAAAAATATTTCCTGATTAAATATATAACATAAATTGAATGTTTATAACACTGAATCAATATCAACACTTCATGCAATATGGAATACTAAAATGTAGTTATTGCTGCAATGAGTAATTGAAAAACAAATTCAGCATTTAGTTTATTCTCAGGAGTGGACGCAAACATGGTCCGTCACTCTGTCTATGTTTGGCCATTCATGTTCGTGTAGTATAACTTTAGCTAAAGAAACATGAACGATTAAACAAGGTTCGTTGTTCATTAAGAAAATAGTGTGTTTGTGTTTTTGTTTGTTTGTTACTATACTAAACGAATCAAGCGTTGTAGTTATGATTTGTGCCCACATTAACATTTTATGTTGTATTCTATCACCACCCTTGCAAGAACAAAGCGAGGCAAATTTGGGTTCAAAATAATAAAGATGTGACATTTTGACAAGACAAATTAACAAGTGTTCAAAATAAAGATGTGACATTTTGACAACAAAATAATAAGGATGTGAAATCTTGACGAACAAAGATTATATGAACCTGTGAACGACTTGCAATAGACGATGATGTTGTTTGATTGTTATCGAGAGTTGCGGATGTGTGAACCTATGGATGGTCGATTCAATCTATCCTGACTGTTATTATTCAATCATGTGAATGAACTTTTTAGAGTTATTATTCAATTACTTCCAAGTTTTGCTGACCTGCGTACCTTAACTGTAAGTGAACGTTTGGTATTTGGGAATTTAATAGAATTCAATAGAATTGGAATCTGAATTCTATTGGTTATTGTGTTTGGTTGGTAGGAATTCATTAGAATTGAAATTTGAATTATATTTTTAACGTGTTTGGTTGAGAAAAGAATTAGAATTGAAATTGTAATTAATTCCCTTAAATTCCTTCAAATGAAAGATTTCAAAAATCCTTCCAAATATTAAAGAATTTCAAATTCCACTAACACCGCCTCCACCACCGACCACCACCTAACGCCCCCACCAACCGACCGTCGACTGCCGGCTCGCTACATCTAACCGTCGACTGTCGTCGACTGTCGCCGACTGCCGTTGCCGAACCGTGTCGGTTTAGACGCGCTCGCCAGAGACTGCCGGTTCTCGACGATGGGCGTTATCGGTTGGTGGCGATGGTAGGGCACGGTCGGTTTTTGGCAATGAGTGCGGTCATTGGGCGCGGTTGGTGGTCGTAATCGATTGTCGACGGTGACGATGACGGCGGTCGGTGGTATGTAGTGGCGATGATCGATGGTTATTGAGGCGGTTGCGGTTTGCAGTAGGGATAAATTTCAATTCATTTATAAGTGTTTTGTCACAAAAATACAAATTTAAATTCCATTTATAGATTCCAATTCCTTTAAATTACAAATCCTTTAGAAAATATTGAATTCCAAATACAATTATTCTAATTCCAATTCAAATTCCAATTTCAACAAATTCCACGAACCAAAGCCCCCTAAGTGTTAACATGTGTTCATGTTTAACTAAACGGAAACAATTATTTCATATTCTAAACAAAGTTCCCATTTCAAGACTCACTGAATGTACGGTTTTACAACGCATGCCACATCCTACTGCACCATAAAACCCGAGTCACTTGCATTTGATCATATTACTCGTGTCTAAACATACATCGATAACAATTTTTTCTATATTCGACACTATTACACTACTTTAACCAAATTACATGCCCATATTGCTTAAAAATCTAACAGATCAAAATTAAAAAGAAAATGTTATGATGACAATAAGCTTTATATTTTGCCAACACAAAACTTGGATCTCTTTATGAAAGTTGTACTCAAAAGACCAAAAAGAAAGAACATAATGGGTGGATTAATAAGAAAATGGGACACACACCGCAGTGTTCACATGTAGGGTTCTCTCAAGGCGGTAGGTAAGTTGAGTTCGGGCTCAACATCAGGAAGTGGCGCGAAATAGTAGTCAACCATGTCTTTAGTCACTGCTTCCAAATTTGGAGTATCCCACTGTCAAATTCAAGAAAAGATCATATAACAAGTGTTATTTATGAGGTGTGATGCATTAGAAATAGGGCAAACTACAGGAAAGTGCAAATATACCATTGACTTTTGCTGAAATATGCGGCGTAATTTTTCATCATGCACCATAATTACCCTCTTTTTACCAAAGTATCGCTTTTTATGGTGGGAAGATGGTCTATATATCGCATTAAATGATTAAAAACATTGTAAATATGTTCTGATACAAGTGCTTATGAATAAGAGCTTTGCTTAAACCGTAGGGATTAGTGAGGCCACTTGTGTCAATATTAAGGTCGTAAAAAATTGTTAGAAGCATTAGATGGTTAAATATTGCGTATTTCTGCAAGAAAATGCATGTTGCATTAAATGGCAAAATAAATATATGTAGAATGTATAAAAAAAAGTGAACAGTAAATTGTGTTTTCTTGTGGTTTGCCATAGAAATATACTTTAGGTGACTTTAGAAATGTTTGATATGTTCCCTTTTTAATTAATATCTATTACTTGTTTGAACAGCTGGGGATCAAACGTAACCTTAATCAACTCGTTTCTTAAGTAATTTGATTGAAATCGCCAACACTATCAAGGAGTGTCAAAGAACAAAAAGGGGTACCTTTGGGGCAAAGTCCTTATCAACTAGTCTTGCTCGAATACCCTACAAGGGATTAGAGAAATACCCATTAAATTGATAAAAGCATTATAAAAGTGCATTTATTTAAGAAACATAACTCAGAGGATCAGGTCTTACCTCACAAAAGTCTCCAGAAACTTGTTTGGATATGCAATGCAACGATGTGCGATATTCACGAGCCAAACATTGATCAAGAGATTGGAATCTACCTTCCCTTATCTGCATTTCAACAGCATAAGTTTAATGGTTAAATTTGGATACACACGTATTTCAAAAAATGTGAAAACTACACTTACAGATTGCAAAGTGATCTTTAAGCTCAATGGGGAGGCTTCCTTCAGTTTCTTTAGGGCAGTCGAACACAGTTCATCATGCAACTCTTCTGCTTTCTACCCAATAATATTACAAGATATAATTAAACATTTGTAGCTACTGCTACTTGCAAAATTAAACAGAACAGATCAGTTGATAATTACCAATCATAACCTTGTAAAATAAAAAGAAAAAGGAGGTAGAAACTTACTAAAGCATCCACTATTTCCTCAACAGTGTCATGGCAAAAATATTTGTCTATTCTGTCAATCCTGGAAAAAGATTTATAGATGGATGGAATCAATTAAATGGGTATAGTAAAGACTTCGGTGTTGGTTTCAAATGTGAAGTTTTATCACTTTTATTTACATTATATATCTAATTAGTGTTCTATACTTCTATGTATTAAAGAACATTTTCATTCCATATTGATTCAACTCTTCTAGCACAAAGAATCTTAACACGGATCAATTCATCAATTAGTCAGTAGTCATGTCCACATTGAACGACATAGCAAACAAATAATTTGGATTAATGCCGCCTAACTTTTTTAATCCTTATTTAAAGGTTCTGATGCATAGAATTTCATTATTTCTATGGAATTATGATCAAGGAAAACTAAATGTATGGCGTATTTTTATTTATTTTCTTCCTATGATCCTTAGGTGCTACAACCAAGACATAAAAGAGGTAATAGCATGAGGTGTAGAGGTGGCAAATATTATTTATTTACCTACAAGTGGGCCAGTTAATATTATATAATCTTTAAAAAGCCGATTGTGTTAAGCTTAAAGATTTAACTAAAAGATACAGGTGAGTGTCAAATGAGTTAAATGGGTGCGTTGAGAGTCACCAAGAATGTATTCAAATGCATTGCAAGCTCCTAATCAATTTATTAAGGAAAACCATATTTCGCACAAAAAGTTTTTGTAAGTTTCAAAAAGACATAAATAAAAGAAGCATTTATGGATCGGCCCAGGTACCGAACCCTTCCCATCCTGTTTTAACATGAACCACTAAGATTCATCACCAAACCCACCCAACCCACCCATTTTGCCACATGTAATGAGACGAAAAGTGAAATAGAAGATTACTTGCGAAGAACACTGTTTTTATCTACATAAACAAGATCACCATATTGAGCAAGCGACTCTGATATTGCAGAAGGGTCATCTATCATTAATTGTCCAAGGCGTTCTTCAATCCAAGGAAGTTTCTGGAGGATCAGTATATAACGATGACATTATAGCAACTAACAAAAAAAATTAACACACTTGTAAACAAAGGGAAGCACAAGGTCCATACTGCATTTAGTGAAAAGTGTGTAGCAAGACCACAGGCAACCAGTTCAGGACCATTAAGTCTTTCTCCAGTCAAAGCCAAGAATTCACCTGCAATAACAATAACATAGATGGATATATAATAATATTGTCAAAACACATGTCTTTAGTAAATGATACAATTTTTTTAATTCAAAAGTCACCTAAATAACCAGGCAGACGAGAAAGATAAAATGAAGCCCCTGCATCTGGATGGAAGCCCATCTGAACTTCTGGGGTTGCAAAAACCTGCAATTAACTTCAGGTGGTTAAATTAAACATCAAATAGCTAAATGCCAAAAAATAAAAAATAAATACAATCTTCTAATGCGTAAGTGCACCATGGCTAACAGTAATAATAGCAAGGGACCTGAACTTGCAGATTGAAATGTAATCTGGGATGATTTTGTTGTCCGCTATATTCATATGATTACATTAATGCAATGTTCTCTTGAGTGCTAATTTGGATACTTTAAAGTTTATGACTAATAATGTTGTAAGTTAACGCGTTCAAGGTTACGTAAGGTTCAATTTAAGACTCATGAAAAAAAGGATAATGCACACACAGTCTTGTCTGTAGCAATGCAAAACATTCCAGCAACTGCAACGCCTGCACCACCACCCATCGTGATACCATCCATTATAGCCAACTGTTAAACAGTCAATGATCAATGGTCAATCACGGAATCAGCATACCTCAAACTCAGTGTGAAGTAGTACATTATTAACCTATAGAAAATAACTTCAATGTTCTAAAATACAAGGAAGTTCGAAACTCACATTTGGCTTCAAATATGTTCCTAAAAGGTATATAAACTGATATAACGTCCTGAAAAATTCTTTGCATGCTGCATCATTGCCTGTGCATGTTTAAGCATCAATTTAGTAAGAAAATCAACAGCTTCATTAGTCCCAATTAAGCACCCCAAAATCAGACATTAAATAAACAGAAAGTATCTCAAATCAGAATGTTTGAATGCAACTTTAGGATTTGACAAAACGTGGAACTATTTAGGAAAAACCTGTTGGGTTTGTGGAGTCTTGATTTGGGCTCGGGTTAAAAGATAACTCAGTGGCAGATTAATTAAATTAAAGACTAGGCCCGTTTTTATTTAATTTTAGCCCATTAAGGTTTTCTTGGGGATTAAGTTGTAAATCCTAATTTTCTTCTATTTAATAATGTATCATTGTGCTTGTAATTCCTCACGAGTGAGGCAGAAAACAATAAAAATATTATCCTGGTTGCAGCCCGTGGACGTAGGTCACATCGACCAAACCACGTAAATCTCGCGTGTTCATCTTTCTTATTATTTTCTCTCGCAATTTAATTGTGTTTGTGTGTCGATCTACACCCGGATCCCTAACAACTAGTATCAGAGCTTTGGCTCGTTACACACGGAAGAAACACATCACGAGAGAAAGAGTTTGCGATCTAGGGTTTGTCGTCGGCAGCCCGTCACTAACAACCGTGAATCACCGATTGATATTTTGCACGCGCTCTTGATTAGAAAGAAACCAAGGGACCGGTTTGCGTTTCTAGTTCGTTTCAATTTCTGATTATCGATTAGGGTTTGGGTTGTTTCAAATAATATTGGTTTGTTGTTACTTCATTTTGGTGGTGTTGTCAGGCAGTTTAGCCGAGTACCTTTTTTGTGGTTGTTGTGGGGTTATTATTGTTTATCCAAGTATTTTTTAAATAGTTACCAAGATCCAAAGTCGTGAAATCTCAAGTGTATTGTTAAATTCATTTATTTACTATTTTTTGAGACTGAGGAAAAACGGGTAGTGTTCAATAGAACAACACTCAAGTTCAGGCAGCTGGCCATAGTTGTGCTTGGCACTACGTTCAGTCTTGACTCGATTAGTAAACAGATTATAGTTTGAGATAATGGCTGAGAGCGGAAAACTTCAGATTGAGAAGTTTAATGGAAATGAATTTGGTTGGTGGAAAATGCAAATGGAGGATTTGCTTGTTCAAAAAGACTTGGATGTTGTTTTGGGTGATAGACCAGAAAAGATGAAGCAACTGAGTGGGAAACTTTAGATAAAAAGGCCAAGGCGGTAATTAGGTTGTCGCTGACAAAGGATGTTGCGTTCAACATTCTGAAGGAAACTACAGCGAAAGGTCTCATGGATGCGTTATCTAATATGTACGAGAAGCCTTTGGCGGCAAATAAAGTTTTCTTGATTCAAGAGCTGGTTAATACAAAGATGAAAGAAGGAAGTTCAGTTTTAATGCACATCAACAACATGAACTCGATTTTGTCAAGACTTGGGTCAGTTGGCATCAAATTCGAGGATGAGATTCAGGCTCTGCTATTGTTATCATCATTGTCTGATAGCTGGGCTAGTACTGTTACAGCGATTACTAGTTCCAGTAGCGTGTTCACTTTAAAAGGGATTCATGATATTATTATGGGCGAAGACACCAGACGAAGAAATTCAGGTGAATCATCAAGTGAATTACTTAATGCTGGCACAGGAAGAAATAATAACAGAGGTAGTGGGAGCAAGAACAGGAAAAGGTGTCAGTCTAGGGCTCGAAATGATGTGACATGTTGGAACTGTAAACAGGTGGGACACTTCAGGAATCAGTGTTCGAATAATCAAAAGGAAGTCAACACTGCAGCAGACTACTCAGATGATGATACTTTAATCTGTAACGTGGAGAGTAGTGTGGATTCTTGGGTCATGGATTTGGGAGCTTAGTTTCATGCTACCCACAGCAGCGAAGCATTGCAGAATCTAAAAAAGGGTGATTTTGGTAAGGTAAGACTGGCGAACAATGATGTTCTTGATGTTACGGGCATGGGTGACATGGATTTAGTTACTTCAGCTAGTTCATGGACTTTGAAAGATATAAGAGTGATTCCTGATTTGAAGAAACAGTTGATTTATGTCGGTCAGTTGAATGAACATGGACATGAGGTTAAGTTCGGGAATAAGCAGTGGAAAGTTGTTAAAGGAAATCTTGTCATTACCCGTGGAAAGAAAATGGGTTCATTGTATATGGTCAGTTTACCGCCCGAAGGAAGTGACGTTCTAGTTCGGAAGAAGACTAAAATCCAGTTCACAGAATCTCGTGGGCAGAAGAAGGCTTGCTTTGCAAGTAAGAAACCTAGAGTCACAGAAAAGATTCAGAGTGAATACGCATGGAAAAGTTCAAGTAAACCGGTTAGAGGATTTCGTGACAGTGGGAGCACGTGCCGTGCTTCAGACGTAGTTTCTAGACGACAGTGGGTTAAAAGAACTAATATTCCATCTGATAAAATCTCTTCAGAGGATTACTTGCTAAATGTGGAGAGTGTTTGTTCTCAAGGTGTTCCGGGATCTGGCAGTTTGTTTCAGTGGGAGCCGATAGTGACGAAGAACAGGTCAGGGGTAGATACAGCCATGACTGATGTGTTGAAGCTCGGGGGAGCTTCAACAGGCCTTCAGGTTAACTGATGAGAAGGCCGCTGCAACCAGGAAGACGAGGAAGATTACAAGAGGTACAAGTGTTCACATCGGAAGGCAGTTTGAAGATGATCAAGCCTCCAAATGGGAGATTGTTGGGTTTGTGGAGTCTTGATTTGGGCTCGGGTTAAAAGACAACTCAGTGGCAGATTAATTAATTTTAGCTCATTAAGGTTTTCTTGGGGATTAAGTTGTAAACCCTAATTTTCTTCTATTTAATAATGTATCATTGTACTTGTAATTCCTCACGAGTGAGGCAGAAAGCAATAAAAGTATTATCCTGGTTGCAGCCCGTGGACGTAGGTCACATCGACCGAACCACGTAACGTGTTCATCTTTCTTATTATTTTCTCTCGCAATTTGATTGTGTTTGTGTGTCGATCTACACCCGGATCCCTAACAAAACCCTGAATATGCAAACACACACACATATATACACACATTAGGTATATACACAGATTTACACCTACATACTATGGATGTCTGTATGTATGTATATACACACGCGTTATCAGACCCAAGTATCCACATAAGATTAGTGCGTTACGCCCGTATATAAACTCACACGTACAAATATACAGATAAAAAAAACAAGATAACAACAGCACTCACCTTCTTGAAGCAAACGATAGATGGTCACCATATCTGCACCAGAACAAAATGCCCTACCACTACCCTTCAACAAATCCATAAATAACATTTAGCAACACTGAAACCGCCTAAACAAAGCCAAACTCTTCACACAACCTTGAAATACCTTCATTGTCACAAATCCAATCTGTGAGTCCTCCCATGACTCATAAAGTCTCCGCAACCTACCAGCCTACAAATGACATTTCAAACTCATCATTCACACAATCACAACTGCTCAGTATGCAAAATCATCACAAACAATAACCCATACAAGATTCCCATAAGGGTCTCTTTCAAATCCAACAATTTGCAATCTTTCAGCTATAAACTCTCAAAAAGACTCAAAATGCACAAAAGTTTAGAACAAACCATAGAGGTGGTGATAGCATTGAGTTTCGATGGTCGATTGAGTATTGCAGATCTTGAAAAAGCTCTTCCTTCAACTAACACCTGTTAGATTACAGTAATCAAAGATTAAAGATTGAAGAAAGTTAAATACTTTTAGAAATCAACTGAAATACCTCTTCTTGAAAGTGATGACTTTGAGGGTGATTGTGGGGTTGAACAGCAATGGAGGTGAAGCAATTGTGAGATTGCCTCTGTAAAGAACGAGCGATTAGTGATACTGATCTCAATCGATGCATCTTCTTCTAAACCCTTAAACCTTGATGAACGTACTACTGCGCAGGGTTCTTGTATCTACACTGGTTCTTGAATCTTGATTTCTTGAAACCAAACCTGTACCCAATTGGGTCACATACCCATTTCAAGATTTGGGCTTTGGTTGCATCAATTTCGTGGGCTTTGCTACAATCCTAGCTAGAGATGAAATAAACCGGGTTTGGTTAAGAAACGACAACCCGACCTGACCCGGTTGTTACATCAGTTACACTCAAACCCGTAAGTTTGAAATCAGTTCTTAATCCTATTCGCTACAACCGGATTCAACCTGATCTAAACCTGGTCATTTTCTCCGTCGAAACCAGTTTGAACCTGAACCACTTTTTTTAAACTGGTTTTGACTTTTCTTGATCCATAGTGAACCGTTTTTAACCCTATTTGTACACTGTTATTATCTTTTTGGGCCAAGCCCAGTGCATTTGAGAGCCCAAACATGTGAGGGTTTAGAGTTATTTAGCACAATGTTTATATGGATTATTTTCAGAATTTTTCTTTAGTTTGAAAAATTTAACAGAGAGATTTGATGTTACCAAGCATACAGTTAGTTTAAATGGATATATGATGCTAGTTAACATGGACATATCAATCATTTTGAGGGCGAAGACGAAAGTAAATTGTCATGATCATTTTCTAGTCGTCGTTATTTACAAATGGAATTAGCTTGACTTGACTCGACTCAGTTTGACTTAATTTTTCCATTTAGTTTGAAAAGAGCCTTGCGTTTTTTAAGTTGTAAAGAGGATATGAGACTATTATTTCTAAGAGGTATCGAAAGGCTGGAATAGGACCTATGGGCGGTGTCACAGTGTGTAACGATGCTTTAAATGGAGAAAAGAAATCGTATACCAACAAGAGCGATGTGAGATGGGAGAGAGGAGAAATGAAACAAAAGCACACGAAAATTAGATGGTGTTGGCTCGTTTCGGAAATACAAAACCTCCCACACGTCTAGGGGAGGGTTTTAACCGACTGCTTTGATGGTAATTCTATGTTGAAACAATAAACACAAACATTAAGTATATATATAAAAAAATATTTGAACTAGGATCCTAAGCTCAAACCTAAAAAAAAAAGAAAAAAAAGAAAAAAAAAAAGAAAAAAAGATCCTTGATTAGGGTTGGCCCTCGTATTTGATCCACCTGTTTTTGTTTTTATATAATTTTGACATAATTATACTTTATATAATTTAATAACTTTAGCTACATGAAGGTTTGGTGGCTTTATATTTTAACCACAAATGTTTTCTCTTTTACACAATAAACTTCTATGAGGTTTTATATTTTAACCATAAAGATTTCCATTTCTACATAGTATATTTAGATGTGCTCATTTCATATCATAAGGTATAGAGAACTTCATCTATAACATATATAACGCTTTATAAATTCTTATAATAATAATTCATAAATAGTTTATAATTAGACTTAATTACACGGGTGGTCCCTGTGGTTAGGCCAGATGTCACTTTTGGTCCTTAGCTTTCTGAAACTATATGGTTGGTCCAATAGTTGGCACAAACGTAACAGACTTGGTCCCTGAAGTGGATGTCCGTTAAGTTTGACCGTTAAATGCATGTAAAATGACCCAATTACCCTTTAAAACTAAATATAAAACACTAAAATAACATATGAACCCATCTCTGCACTTCATCTTCCCCATCCCCTTTTAGCTCCGATGACCACCGCCATTACCTCGTCGGAAAACCGACCACCGCCACCACCTCGTCGGAAAACCGACCACCGTCGCCGGAGACATCTTCGCCGTCAAGTCGTCGGAGCTTTCCAACTCATCTTTCTTACAAAAAGAGCAACAGCTTATATCCAGATTAACATCCCTTCATGTAATCAAGTATATCGGATTTGACGTTGATTATGATCATCACGAGTATAATTTGTTGATGGAGTATGCACCCGGTGGGACGATTGCTGATGTGATTAAGAGACAAGGGGGGTTTTCTTGATGAGTGTTTGATCAGATCCTACACTCGTGAGATTCTACTGGGGTTGGATTATCTTCACTCCAATAATCTGGTGCATTGCGATGTGAAATGTGCGAATATGCTGGTGTATGAAAATGGTGTGAAGATTGGTGATTTGGGTTGTGCTAAATTAATGGTGGGTTATGATGAGGGAGATATGACGTCCTCTGTGTTTTCCGGTACACCGGTGTTCATGGCGCCGGAGGTTGCGAGAGGTGAAGAGCAGGGGTTTGCAGCTGATGTGTGGGCTCTTGGGTGTGTGGTGATTGAGATGGCAACTGGTGGTAACCCGTGGCCGGAGATGGAGAATCCGGTGTCGGTTTTGTATAGAATTAGGTACTCCGGGATGTGCCATTGTTTCCGGTGGGGTTATCGGAGGAAGATAAAGATTTCTTGGACAAATGTTTGCGAAGAAATGGTGAAGAAAGATGGACGGTGAAAGAACTTCTTCAACACCCTTTTGTTAATTTGAATTCGGGTTCGAAAAAGATTGAAACTTTCCCAAAGAATTCTCCGATTAGTGTTATGGATCAAGGGTTTTGGGATTCTTTTGAGGAATCGGAGCCTTCGCCGGTAGAAGTGAAATGATGGGTTGAGCAAGGGGTATTTTAGTCATTTTAAAAAGTTTAACAGTCAAACTTAACGGACATTCACTTTAGGGACCAAGTTTGTTACGTTTGTGCCAACTATTGGACCAACCTTGTAATTTCTAAGAGTTAGGGACCAAAAGTGAAATCAGGCCCAACCACAGGGACCACCCGTGTAATTAAGTCTTATAATTATATATATTTAGAACACAAGAAAAGAAATGATATAGATTTTTTTGTTCATAAAACTTAATTACTTCATTCAACTTTTGTGTTTGTTTCTTTTTTAACTATTTTAGTTTACATTTTTCTTATCTTAATGTTATGTTTATTGTTGCATCTGTGTTTGTATTTGGGCTTTTCGGTGCTCGTTTTTAAAAGGGAGTACGTTTTCGGGTTTTACAACGGAGCGATAGTCACTTTTATGATGAAATACAACTTTTTATTAGGAGTGGCATTCACTTTTACGATCAGTACGCTTTAGGATTTTATGTCGTAGTGAAAACTGTTGTGATGTGTTTTTTGTGTCTTGATATTTAGGATCGTGCCACTACTGATGGCCCAAGTTCGAGGATGCGGAAAACCTAGATTTTTATGTTTTTCCCCGTTGTTTTGGGATTTAAGAGTCTAGACGTTATTGTGACACGAGTTGGTAATTGGGTTTATCGATACCTTTACACTTTTATTAAAAGCAACAAAGGACTTCCAAGTTCTACATATCATGACATTAACCATATGATAATAAAAACATTATTACCAGCTTCAGTTTGACGAAGACTTTGGTAGAGTAATTGAAAGTTGATTGTTATTATTAGTAAATAGAAAAAGTATTTATGCTTTTAGTAACATTTAAAACACATTGCTACTTCAAGACCGGAAAGATGCCGGAGCAGTGGAGAAGCAGTGTCATAGTCCCTATATATAAGAAAAAAGGAGATGTACAATGTTGCACAAACTACAGGGGAATAAAGCTCTTGAGCCACACGATGAAACTATGGGAAAGAGTTATCGACACAAGAATTAGACGCGAAACTCATATAGCGGTAAACCAATTTGGATTTATGCCAGGACGCTCTACAACAGAAGCCATACACGTCATAAGAAGGGTAATGGAGAAATATAGAGAAAAGAAAAGGGACCTGCATATGGTATTTATTGACCTAGAAAAAGCCTATGATAGTGTTCCGCGTAAACTCATTTGGGAAAGTCTTCGACTTAGAGGGGTACCAGAGAGGTATATCAGAATAATCAAGGATATGTATGACGGGGCAAAAACATGTGTGCGAGCACCAGTCGGAGACACAGACTGCTTCCCGGTGGAAGTGGGACTCCACCAAGGATCGGCATTGAGCCCATTTCTCTTCACAGTAGTGTTGGATGAGATGACCAAGTATATACAGGAGCCAGTCCCGTGGTGTATGCTGTTTGCGGATGATATTGTGTTAATATCAGAATCTAAAAGGGTGCTTAACGAGAGACTAGAACAGTGAAAAGCAGTACTAGAGCGCAAAGGCTTAAGGATAAGTTGCTCTAAGATGGAATACATGCATTGTAACTTTAGTGGTCAGACTGAAGAGAACAACCAAATCAGTATTCAGGGTATAGCGGTCCCACAGACCTCTAGGTTCAAATACTTGGGATCGTACGTACAGGAAGATGGAGAGATACACAGCGATGTAGCACACCGTGTCCAATCAGGATGGTGCAAGTGGAGAGCAGCATCGGGGATTTTGTGTGATAAGAGGTTCCCAGTAAAACTAAAGGGAAAACTATACAGAGTGGCAGTACTCCCAGCTATGCTATACGGAACAGATTGTTGGGCAATAAATAAATCGCATGAGAGACAAATAGAGATCGCGGAAATGCGAATGCTGAGATGGATGTGTGGACGAACAAGACTGGATCGGATAAGGAATGACGTGTTTCGACAGAGGCTACAGGTGGCTTGTATCACGGGTAAAATACGAGAAGGAAGATTAAGATGGTTCGGTCACGTGAAGAGGAGACCGATACAGACGCCGGTTAGAGCAATAGAGAATATCAACTTAGAGGGTAGGAGGAGTAGAGGAAGACCGAGGTTGGCGTGGGACGAGATAATTAGGCGAGATATGGTAAGTTGCACCTCTCTGAGCACATGATCGAGGATAGGACTGCGTGGAGGTGTAGAATTAAAATTAAGGACTTCTAGTGGGTTCTGTAGGTAGGAAGAGTAAATGGCACGCCTGATGTATAGCTATTAGACTTCTGCCATGTATTTGATGAAACTTATCGCCTGATGTATAGTTATTAGACTTATGCCATGTATTTGATGAAACTTGTCGCCTGATGTATAGCTATTAGACCTCTGCCATGTATTTGATGAAACTTGTCGCTTATTTGGTGCATACTATTTCTATCTCCTTATGTGTTTCCGTGGTATTGTATGATATATATTATGTTGGCTATTGCTATTGTTACCGAATCGGGGGTCTCTTTGGAAGCGGTCTCTCTATCTCCCAAGATAGAGGAAAGACTTGCCACCATCTACCCCTCCCAGACCCTGCTATTAAACGGGATACACTGGGTATGTTTGTTTGTTTGTTTAAAACACATTGCTACTATTGATATAAAGGTGTGAAAGTAAGTTGTTAATTAACGGTTTAATTTATACATGCTACTATTTGTAACTTTTAAGATGTTATTTAATGGAATTTACATGTAAAATTCAATAGTTATAAATCATGTTTTATTAACGTAGAGTTTGGATCAAAAAGTGTCAAAACAAGAGGATGACAAACCTTTGGTCAAGATATCATCCATTTGAGCAGTGGTGGATACATAGCGAACACGTTAAGTCAAACTCAAAACCATGTCACGTATAACATGCAAATTAATCTCAATATGTTTCGTGCGTTGATGAAGCACAAGATTGATTGTTCAATATCGGGCAACAAAGTGATGAATGGTTGATTTACACGTGCTAATGATGTCTAATTATCTACTTCTAACCATTAATTAGTACCTAATTGTTTCATATTTAGAGTTTGAAGATGTAAAAAACTACGAGTTAAAATGATGTCATTTTAATCTAACTTTAAGATGCGTTAGTGAAACTTTAAATCAATTTTTATCTATTATGTAATTCCTTAAAGTTAATTAACTTACTAGATTCTTTACTATAGTTTCTTAAATATAGTTTGTTAACTAAAATAGAATATATTATAAAGATGACTTAATGCGAATTGTGATTTTTGTATGTTAGTATGGTGTAAGCCACATGCAGATTCATGACTTCAAATTGTCAACGTGAAAGGAGGCTTCAACTAAAAAATTTAATATTAAAATTAGAAATACAAAGGTTTAGAAGAGATCATATATTCATCAGTAAATTACATTTTTCGTCCTTGAGCTATATAATATATTTCAGGTTTCGTCCTTAAACTAAGAAAATTACAGTAAATGTCCTTTACATTTAAGAAAGCTTTCCTCTAACGAATGTTAATTTTGTCAATTAAGTCTGATCACATGACTTGCACATGAGGGCAGTTCAGTCATTTTAACCTATATGAATATTAAAATAATAAAATTACAATTAAAATTATATAAAAATATACGTTCAATCACACACTCATCTCTCTATCTCTATCCCCCTCTCTCCACCCCAACCCCACCTCGCCACCATATTGCCACCACCATCACAATCATAACGCCACCACCATCACCGCCATAACGCCACCACCATCACCGCCATAACGCCACCACCATCACCGCCATAACGCCACCACCATCCTTGCCATATCGCCACCACCATCCTTGCCATATCGCCACCGCCATCACCGCCATATCGCCACCATATCGTTGTCCACCCTCACCACAACCATCACCACCATATATCCACAACCATCACCACCATTTCGTCTTCCACCATCAACATCGTCGTCTGTGAAGATCCACCGGAGCTACACATTCTCTTTCGCCGTCCACCTTCACCGTCAACCATATCGTGGTCCACCATCAAGATTAACATTATTGCCTACAAAGATCCACCATATAGTTGCACACCCTCGTTCCCCTCCCTTAAAAGCTTCTACATAACTTGTTGTGGGGGTGGTGGTGGAGACGGATGTGGGGGTGGGGGTGGATGAGAGTAAATTGGTGGCGGGGTGAGGGGTGAAAAAACAAGTGGAAGAAGTGATGTGTCTGGCCGGCGGTGGTATGTTTTGGACGACGGAAGAGGCGTCGCTAGTGATGACGGAGGAGGCTTCAGAGTCACGACCAGTGGTGACGAAGTGGTGGTGTGTTCCGGCCGGCGAAGTGATGGTGGTTGGAAGCAAATGGCGGTGGACCGACTGAATCAGAAAATAAGGGTTTTGGGATTTTTGGTGATGGATGTTGATGTATGATGATGATGATGGGAATGATTGATGATGATGATGGATGATGAAGGTGGACGAGGGTGGGTAGGTGTAGTTTTATGTATTTTTAATGTTTTAATTTTGAGGGGGGGAGTAAAATGACTAAAAAGCCCTCATGTGCAAGGCACATATTCTGATTGTCGGACAAGATTAACGTTCGTTAAAGGAAAGGACGCAAAGTGAAAGCTTTCTTAAATGTAAAGGACGTTTATTGTAATTTATTTAGTTTAAGGACTAGTGAAGTCCTAAATTCAAAAGTTTTCATGTGAAAGAGTAAGTGGGCCAAAGCCCAAAGGTCCATTAAAGGGAAAAAGTCAGCCGCAAGTCAAAAGGAAAAGAGAGAAAATGGTTTCGAGGGAAAAAGTTCTTTTTGGGGTTCAACGGCACAAGCCAAGAAAGACATTACGTATTTGATTATAGACATGGGTTGAAGAAGTTTTTCTAGTTTATTTTAATGAATGTTTGTACAATAACAACGTATGAACTTTTTATTATTATGATTGGTTAAATCTCTCGTGATCATCTCCGGATGTAAGGTTAGTGATTAAGTCGTGTGTAACTTAGTTTTTCTTTGTTTTAATCCATTGTGCATCTAAACTTTGATTGTTTGATCATCTCTCATTGTTTATGTGTTTGTTATTTCAGTTGATTTTTGTCAATTAGTCTATTAGTCTTGCATTATTGATCATTAATGATTGATTACGATATTGTCATAACTAATGTTAATTAATCACATAACCAGGTTTTAGTTAATTAACTATCTAATTCACACGACTCGTTATTTAATTGGTAAGCATATTTCAACAGCTATAACAAACAAATCATGTCTACGTGATTTATAGTTTGGTAAAACCTAGGTGACACAATTCATTCGCATACCTAAAATCCAGGTGTGATCATCTTTTAGTTCTGTTTTATGAACATTTGTTTAGTTTAATTATTCTCGTTCACATCCTTTACAGTCAAAGTGACATTAGTTCAGTTTTCATTAGTAAGTTAGTTAAATAATTATACAAATCGTGTAACACCAACCACATGCTCTCTGTGGATACGATACCTGACTTATCCTAGCTACCTAGGTTAATTAGGTTTTAGCATGACCCGAACGCTAGGTCATTAGTTGCCACCCAACATAGTAGGTGGACACGAAAGATTATAATATAGCTCCTGTAAAACATAGGTAATCCAAGCAATCCCTGCTGTAGTATGAGCAAAAGCATGATAGCTAGACTTTGTACTAGATCAAGTAACATTATGCTGTTTCTTAAAATTTCAATCTTAACAAGATTAGAGCAAAAGAAATACAACAACTTATAGTGGATCTACGCTTATTAAGACATCCAACATAATCAATATTAAAATAAACATGCATTGCAAAACTATGAAATCTCTTTATAAGCAAGCCATGATAGATGGTAAGGTATTGTAAAATATGCATTACAAAACCACGAAATCTCTTTTAGAAATCGAGAAACAATTTTAAGACGCATCAAGACAAGGTACTTTAAGCCTCCACGGTACTATGATATAAACTAGGATCAGCAGCCAGAGGAACACTAGTATAATGAGAAAGTTGTCAGCGAGAAGACACTTCAGCAAATAAGGCGACATTTAGCAAGACTAGTGTGTTATATCAAATCACTCAAATACAGTTGCCAAGAGAGGTGTAAAACATCATCTGAGAAAGTAGCTTATACACCCAAAATATAGCATAAAGCGTCCAAATCTTTAAGTGCAAACTGAGAATCTAGTTACCCAATCAAATCCGTAACAAAGAAAGAAGAGCTCATGATAACAATGAGCCTTCCAAAATTCCTATTTGGACCACCTTTAAAAATTTACCTCTGGAGTTATGGAATGCTAAATGCATCTGCCAAATTGCTAGTTGCATTGGTAAACCCTTAACCTTTGATAGTGTTATAGCTGAGAAATGTGCAAAACCAAATGGCAGTGCAGGTTATGCTAGGGTTTTGATAGAAGTTGATGCTAATGATGGCCTTCCTGAATGTGTGAAAGCTATATATCCAGATGATGGAATGTTTGATGGAAGATCTGTTGCAATCAATGTCCAATACCAACAACATCCTCCTAAGTGTGAATTTTGTAAGGTGTTTGGACATAGCTATATTGAATGTAAAAAAAGACCATTTGCTGAGAAGACCAATGAAGATAAAGGAAAACAAAACTATAAAATGGATAACATTGATTTGAAGAATAATGAAAAGGAGATGGATAATGATGGATTTAGACAGGTGGGAAAAAATGGTAAACCACTGAAGAACAAGAATCAAGAAGGGCCTGGAGGTAGTGTGAATGATAATGGGAAGAGTGTAAACCAAGGAGGATATGTGAAGACCACTGTTATAAACATTAAGAACATGAAGCAAGGAAATGGGCAATGGGACCACGAAGCATCAACATCTAAGAATGTTGCTAAATGGAATGGTAATGGAAAGAAGAATATCCTAAGGAAAGAATACAGAGTGAAGAATGAGGAAAAGAAAATGGAGAATAATAAGAAGACTGATCAATTTGAAAGTAAAAACCCTTTTGAATCCTTAGCTGATGAATGCAGTGATATAGGCAAGGATGAACCTGCTATCCCAAAGCCCACCATTTTTGTTGCTGGTGTTCCTGTTTCTTCTGCTCCAAACCCTAAACCACAAATCCCCATAACTGCCAAACCCTCTGCTAAATCTAAGTACAAGTTCAAAAACACTCCAGGAAATATCCAAAAGCCCAAAAATCAGCCTCAAAAACATCCTCAGCCTTCCCAAAAACCAGCAATGAAACCTCCTACCGTAAATCCTAACCTCATCTACTCTTATCCTCCTAAACCTCATATGATGCCTATGGATTGGGGAGAAAGGTTTACTTTTTTAAACAAAGGCACAGGTATTGCTGGGATGTCTGTCAGGAAGATGATGCAAGTTTTATGTAAAAATGAGAAGCCACTAACAAAAGAACAAGAAGAGGAGATTCTGTCCTTGATTGAGGACAAAGTAGCCCCTAATATGGGAGTCATAGCTAAGTGGTCGGGGTTTCAAAGAAGATTCTTTTCCCATCTTTGTGCTCTTACAGATTTTGTTGAAGGGTGCAAGCATATGGCTGATTTTGAAGAAGGGGGAAAGGAAGCTGAAAAGAAGAATGATACTGTAGGTGTTATGGTCCTGGATGAGGAAGGTATTGTGCAGGAAACCCAGATATTAGGTAACCCTGATTCTTTTATTCTTGGAATACTAGGGGTCTGAACAGCAAAGATCACCAGAATCAGGTTCTACAATTAATTCATAATAATAATGTGAATGTTTGTTGCATTCTTGAATCACATGTTAGAGCTCCCAATCTCAGAAAGGTTTGTTCTAGACTTTTTAAAAGATGGGAATGGATTTCTAACAAAGAGTACTGTAGCAATTGGGTGAAAATTATTATGGGTTGGAATCCTAATGAAGTGGATCTTATGACTGTTAACTTCACTGAACAAAGTGTTAACTGTCAGATAACCACTTTGGACAGGAAGACCAAGTTCTTTTGTTCTTTTGTTTATGGCCATGTCAGATACTTGAATAGGAGACCCCTTTGGGCAGACATGAAGAAATTCAGCTTGGTTGTCAATAATGAACCCTGATGGTTGTTGGGGACTTCAATGCTATTATGAACCCTCAGGAATGTTCAGTGGGAACCTCTTCTTTTTCATCTGCTATGGAGGATCTGACTGAATGTTGTTGTGAAGTCACTGGATCGATAGACATCCGAGCACGATCTTGACGGAAGGATAAACAACCAAAAGATAAACAAAAATACGAACAATAATCGAATGATTTCATTGATAAAACATAACGATTTTAAGCTCGTTACAACTTAAGAATCAAGACTTTTGGCAAGGGGAGATCGAGCATGATCTCCCCTTTCATCCGGCAGCGCCTGGGCGCCAGGAACACTATGAAAACCCTTTGGTTTCTACACATTGAAACTGGTATATATAGGCCTCGGCCCATATTAGATGCGACTGGGCCCATTCGTGCGATTGGACCATGCGTATGGTTCAATCGTACGACTGGACCATGCGTATGGTTCAGTCTTACGAATGCCCCAATCGCATCTCTCAGTCGCACGACTTGTCCATTAGCATGGCTCAGTCGTACGACTGAGTCTCATTCGCATATGCTCCTGCGAATGACCCAGTTTCATGTGTTTACAAGGTGTATAACATTAAGCCTAGACTATTCGTCAAGCGACGGACACACTATATATGACTATATATGCTCCAACAAGTTGTAACATCTGAGGACTTGGTGTTAGTCTTCAGTAGTTGAAACTACTGAGACCGTGGTTTTGTCCTTCAGATGTTGTGAACGACTGAATACCTGTTAGTCATCAGTAGTTATAAACTACTGAAGACATGTCTTCAGACGTTGTAAACAGCTGAAGACTTGGTGTTAGTCTTCAGTAGTTGTAAACTACTGACATCAGTAGTTGTGAACTACTGAAGACATGGTTTTGCTTCAGTTGTTATAAATAACTGAGGACGTGGTGTTAGTCATCAGTAGTTGTAGAACTACTGAAGACATGGTTTTGTCCTTCAGTTGTTTGGTTATGAAACAGCAGATGTTGAGATCAGCTGAAGAGTAAACTTACTCATCAGCTGTTGTCATCAATTCAGTTGTTTCATACTGACCTCAACATTTACTCATCAGCTCTTTGGCTGACTTTCAGATGTTTCATTGACCTTCAGCTCTTGTGAAGATTTATTCCTCAGCTCTTATAAAGACCTGATGAAAGAAATTATTCTTCAGAGAGCTTGTGAACAAATTTTGTCTTCAGTACTTATGTGTAAGATTACACATTAGTATTTGGGAACAAAATTTGTTCTTCAGTACTTATTTGTTTAAAAACTATACATCAGTAGTTACAACCCCATTAGTAGTTGTAATTGCATCAGTTGTTTGCAACAAATAATGTACTTGCAGTACTTTTAAGCATTTTAGTCTTCAGTAGTTATGAGAAATACTGAAGACTAAGTTACTCATCAGTACTTATTTTTGACCTTTGCATACTAATGCTCATCAGTACTTGTGAGCTGAGAGCATCAGTATTAGTCAAATTATTCTAGCTGTACCATACCAAGCCTTAGTACCAGATTTTGAAATGTGGCACTATCTAAAGGCTTAGTAAAGATGTCTGCAAGCTCATCAGCACTAGGCACAAACTTTGGATCAATCAGACCTTTTTCATAGCAATCCCTAATAAAATGATGTCTGATCTCAATATGTTTGGTCCTAGAGTGCTGGACTGGATTTTTAACAATACAGAGAGCTGAAGCACTATCCGTTAATAATGGAGTCTTAGTCTCTGTAATGCCATAACCCAAGAGTTGGTTCTGAAGCCATAGTACCTGAGATGTACAGCTTGCAGCAGCAATGTACTCAGCTTCAGCAGTGGATGTAGCATCTGATGTTTGTTTCTTACTCTGCCATGAAACTAAACAATTGCCTTGGAATTGGCAACCACCAGAAGTGGATTTTCTGGTGACTTTGCATCCTGCATAGTCACTATCAAAGAAAGCAACTAATTTGCAAGAATTCCCAGTTGAATACCAAAGACCTAGTGATTGGGTACCTTGCAGATATCTAAAGATCCTTTTGACTGCAATCAAGTGGGATTCTTTAGGTGCAGCCTGAAATCTAGCACAGGCACATGTTGCAAACATGATATCTGGTCTAGAAGCTGTAAGGTACATCAAGGACCCAATCATACATCTATAAAGGTTTTCATCAACCGCTTTACCTTTCTGATCCACATCCAGTTGTGTGGTGCTGCTTGTTAGGACCGTGTACGTACGGAGTACTAACTGATTCTAAGTTAAACCAGATCAAATAGTGCGGAATCCTATTTGATTGGCGATCCAATCAGTGAAAACGTAATCCGGATCAATACTAACGATTAGAAAACGTTAAGAATTGATTAGCAATGACCAGGAACGTTCTGTGAAGTTGGAATGGACGAACAGGGTGCTCTGAGTCGACTAGGGTTATGAAAATTTGAAGTGTTACGTTTTTCCACGAATTAAGTGGTATTTATAGGTTACAGATCTCATTCGTGCGACTGAGCCTTGCGACTGGCTCAGTCGTGCGATTGAGTAATACGATTGATTCATTCGAACGCTTGAGTCAGTCTTATGACTCAAACGGGCGATTGACTCAATCTCCTAGTTCAACCGTGCGATTGAACCATTCGCATGGTTCAGTCGTGCGACTGAAAAAGATTCTTAGTCAAACACATTCTTGAACCTTTAACTATTCAGAACTGTGTCTCACAACTGTAAACCTATATAACATGGTCATATTATGCATGTAACAACTAATAATATAATTAGATCTAACATTATATAATCAACAACCATATAAAGAAGAGATTCTCATTAGATTGATCGAACATTACAGATGTATTACAAGATAGAAGTCTATTACATTTGAGCTCACTAGACTAGAACTGGGGACATATGTACCAACAAACTCCCCCTTGGACCTAGTTCTATCTAGACCTTTACTTCTTTCTTGAAATCTTCAAACCTTTTTAATCTCTCTTCTTTGGAAACCCCTGCATGGATATTTAGCGCAAAGCATAGACGTATTATGTGCTGAAACTGTAGAGCTTGCACAATATCCTGCGTATCGAAAAACAGTGGCCACTTGTACAGCGTATACACATCAGACGCTGACAAGTTGATCAGCCACATGGGGTCGAACACCCTTAAAGCTTCCATTGACCCGTCCTTTTCCAAAACAATGACTGCCTCACCCGAGCGCCAGTCATAGTACCACCACTTAAAGTGTGGGGTAAAGTCCTGTGGCATCTCCCTCAGTGGAATTCTGGACATTGTGCGCGGAGGTCGCCACTTCAGGACTATCTTAGGCTGACCAGTGATGGGACTTACCTCAGACCTTCTGAGGTACCTCGTAGCCTGCTGAGGTTTGAAGTTTACCCATCTAGTCCTATATTCCTTCTTCAATGCAGCCTCAAACCAGCCAGACATCTTCTTCGGATCAGCATAAAGAAGCTTTAGGCGTGCCAACTGGTTGAGTTCAAAACCTGGGAGAGTCTTTAGATCATGAGGGAATCTAAAATACTCGATTCCCCTCTCCCTCTTCACTGCATATACTCCGAGGTCATCAAAATGAGCCCAAGCTATAATCTTCCCTGACACCTTCATATTCTTCTTTACTTTGTATAACTTGGTGTAGGTACTCGGAGTTGCTGTAGTACGTTGTGCTCGTACCTCGGCGAAGCAAGCCGCCCATTCAGCCTTTCGAATGTCAACTTCGGCGTCCGTGGCCTGAGCTTGGCTTGTTGAGGCTTCCGCTCCTTTCTCCTTATCATTGAGTTTATCCAGAATATCACTGTCAAGGTTGTTTACCAGATCAGGAAATACGTTTCCCTCTTGATCAGTGTATTCTGGATAATGCTGATCTGTGATGTCTTCAATTTCAATTTCTTCAACATCTTTGAGTTCGTCATCATCAGCATCATCAAAAACTGGAGCATCTTTAACAATTTCGTCTGGATTCAGACGAAATATGTCAGCCAGTTGCTCATCAGTAAGGTCGTGAATAGTTTCTCCTTCTTCAGGAGTATAACTCACTGACCTTCTGACGATCCCCTGCAGATCAAGAATCATTGTGAGTTGAGACTTGACCTGTTGAAGGGGAGCAACATCATGTTCATCTCTCTGAAAGTTAGGATCTGTTTGATTTAAACATGCAACACAATACTTGTTAGTAAGTAATCAAACACAATCATTAACACAAGATATAAACATTCATTACATAAATGTAACATAATTTCAAATACAAAGGTCTGTTAAATAGATAAACATGAATAACTAAACAGTACTTTTGTCTTGAATTTCCGGAGTGTCTTCAGTTGGAGCAGACGAAGAGGGTCCTTGATCTTGACGGTGTTTAGAACGCCTTTCGTCTGCTACATCATCGCTATTGTCTCCGGCGGTTTCTCCTCCTTTACCTTCATCATCTTCCTTCTTCTCATCACCATCATTACTCTCATCAGTATCATCATCATCATCGTCATCATCGTCATCATCTTCATCATCATCGTCCTCATCCTCACCATCATCATCATCAGCTTCCCCGATCCTGAGGGGCTCACTCTGAGTGCCTTTTAGCTTAAGCAGCAGAGTTTTGTGAGCCGCCTCTAGCTTTCCCATCCTCTCATCAATCTCAGCCTCGTGTTGTAACAAGCCTGTGATCTGATCAGTCTGCGAAGTGATCACTTGGGCTTGTGAGGATGTTAACTCCCTCAATCTTTCAATATCAGCTGCTTGTGATGAACTTTGCTCTTGCAGCTGGAGGATCTGAGCTGTCTTAGCCTTATCAGAGGCTAGCAGCTGGAGCACCATGCTGTTGAGAGCAGCAAGTTGCTCAACCACCAAGACAGGTGGTAGAACTGAGCTCGAAAGGGCAAATGAGGTTTGGGTTTGGTGAGTTGTGGTTGTAGTGGTGGCTGTGGTGTAGATGGGAGGAGATGGGATGACTGTAGTGGGGGGTACAGTGGTGGTGGTGGGGGAAGATATGGAAGTTTGAAGTGGAGGTATAGTAGTGGTGGTGGGTTGAGATGTGGTGGATGTGGTGGCAGTAGTGATTGGTGTAGAGACGGAGGTGGTGAATCTAAGCCTCTTGCCCTTCTTACCATGCGGTCTGGCCATGGTTTTCTTCCTCTTCCCTATAGATACCGGGGCAGCAGTCTGTGTACTGGGTGCATCAGGGGAGTATGCGGGATCTAATTCTGTTTGTGTATCCCCCGATGTCCCAGTCTGCCCTCCAACAGTCCTCAACCCCTTTTCAGTGGCAACCACCTTGCTGCCTTCCCTTCGGGTCAAGCCCTCTTCCTCACTCTCGTCCTCGTCGTCATCAGGTGGACGGAAGTGAGGTACAAACCCAGCAGTAGTAGTGTCAGTGTGAGGAGGTGGCTGGGTTGTATGTGTGGAGGTGCTCCCAGATGTAACCGGCCGAGCATCGCCATCATGGCTGTCATCATCATCAAAATCATCTGATGGAATAGCAATCACCTCAGTATCAGAATCACTATCCTCATGACGCCACCTGCGTCTTCCTGGGGCTACATAATCAGCCCGGGCCAGATGCCCAATCAGTCTCTTCATTGCAGGTTTCACTTGCTTTCCTCTGTACATCTTCATCCTTCCCAAGGTGGTGTCATCCATGATCTCAAGAGGTACAGCATCGCTCTTGTCCTTTGGGAGGTCTGGCAGCTTTTCATTGAAGATAAGCTGTAAGAATCTGGGGTACATACAAAACCCCTCCTTCCCCTTAGCTTCGAGATTCTCTATCAGGTATGTAAATGTTAGGTCTAGATTGTATAGGGCTAGATCAATTTTGTATAGGCTTAGTACTTGAAAATCAAGTCTTGTAATTATTATTTGTAACAGTCAAAGTATATATATATGTGATTTGAATCTATAGGATAACCCCATATATATGTGTGTTGATTTGTGACTTGACAGGAGAAACAATATACTTGGATGGATTTCCTGAAATTGACCAAGTGTAGGAAACATCTACGGATGAACAATTTTGTTAATCCGTAGATATGCTTCTTACAAGACCAAATGACCAAGTACATGTTCCTGCGGATGATCAAGTACCATGAAGTGAAGACTCCTACGGAAGAAGAATTTCCTACGGAAGCACAACTTTGCTACGGAAGACTAAATCATCTACGGAAGAACAATATTCTGCGGACGAGAAGAATGCTGCGGAAGAACATTATACTTGTGCGATTACAAACTCCAAGAAGTCAAACAAGTCAACATGATCAATAACAAATCTCGAGAGATCCGGTGTTTCCTTAACCGACTCGAATCATCTATAAATATGAGTCCTAGGTTTCACATCTCGGTGAACACAATCAATCAATATTACGGCGATCAAGAGTTCATTGTGCAACCCTAGCCGTCGTCACATCAACATCAAACATCATTCGATTCACAGAATTCGATTGTTCATAGTTATTCATTATTCTTTTGTAATCATTACATTATAATTAATGAAATACATTTGAATTATTATAGATTTCGTCTTTATTGTGTTTCTGTGATTGTGTTCATCATTGATCATTACAAACAATTAAACGTCAATTAGTGATAATTCCGCGATCATTAAATTGATTTATTTTAATACTGGTAATTCCTAAATTGCGATCCTTGGATTCACAGGTGGTATCAGAGCCATTGGTGCTCATTGATTTAGATAAATTGATCTATCAGTATTAAAATTGTTTAATTGATTTTCAAACAATTAAATCAACGACTGATTTTTCAGCAAGCACTCTCTCATTGCTTGTTTGATTTAGATCTATATTCAAATCAATTGAATACTAGATCTGGGTCTTTGATAGATCTGTCAATTTTCGCTTTTAAGTTTTTATTCATTCGTTTGCATTAAACATGAGTACTTTTGGAGGAGGATCTTATCAACCACCAAAGTTAGAAACAAAAGCTGATTTTAAATCCTGGAAGATCAAGTTCAGGAATCATGTGAACTACACAGATTCTGACTTGTGGGAGTCCATCACACAAGGTCCTTATATTCCACCCACTCTTGGGCCGGATTATAATGACAAAAATCAGCCTATCAGCACTAAGGACTTGCCACCTGATGATGTCATGAAGGTCAAAGTCGATATTAAAGCATACAGCTTGCTTAGTATGGCTTTGCCTGAAGAAATGTTGATCAGGTGCGAGAACTATAAAACAGCAAATTCCTTGTGGAAGATACTTCACACTCTCTGTGAAGGGAGTGATGAGATCAGAAGCATAAGGAAAGACACCCTTAGATCACAATATGAAACTTTTCATCATATTGAGGGTGAGTCAATTCCTCAGCAACTCCATAGATTTATGCAACTTGTTACTGAGATGAACATCTTGGAGTTATAATATACTACTGAGGAACTGAACAAGAAGATGCTCCACACTTTGCCTGAAAGTTGGAAGCATACAGTCTCCATGTTCAAGAACACCATAGATCTCAAGACAACTGGTCTAGATACTTTGGTTGCCAAGGTTGAAGCACTTGAACTGGATGAACAAACAAGAAACAAGAGTGTGAGAACTCATGTCTCACCTTATCACTTCAAGGAAACCAAAATGCTGGAAGTGCATTTATTTCTAATAATGAAGGTGATAACTCTTGTGCTTTGAGTGATGATGAAGAGGAAGTGAGCTTTTATGCGTCCAAACCCACTAAGAAATCATCTCAAAGTAAACATCAAAAGGAAAATGCTAAATCTACAGAGAAAAGAGAGACATCAGCAACAGCAAACTCAGAACCAATAATTGTGATATTGGATTCTGAAGAACAAAAAGCAGTCTTTGCAGCTTTTAGTTCTAGCTTCCAAGCATATCTTGGAAGTTCCCTTACATCAGCTAACATCTGTCAGCAAGACTTGGAGGAACTCCCTCCTGATGTAGTAGAAGAGATGGATCTACAATGGCAGATGGCGATGATTGCTTACAGAGCCAAGCAATATCTTCGAAGAAATAAAAATCTGGCAGCAGCAAGCAAAACATCGAAGATTGGAGTTGATAAGTCTAAAGTCAGATGTTACAAGTGCAATCTCTATGGTCATTTTTCTAGAGAATGCAATCAACAATCAACTCCACAGTATCAGCAGCAGCAACAACAAAATCAGCAGCATCAACACTATCAGAATCAGCAGTCGACCTCTCAAAGATCTCTGCATAGACAACCTCAGCTCACATCCCCACCAGCCACAAATACATCAGCAGGACCAAGCAACTCTAAGGAGACAGGGCTGATCATACTTCAGGATGGAACATGTGACTGGAGCCTGTATGAGAAGGAAGTGATAGAGGAGAATCAAGCACTGATGGCACATATGGAAAACAAAGTCCCTCCTATGGCCAGAGAGGTAAAAGACAGGTTATGTTCATCAACATGTGTTGAGGAAGTTGAGAGATATAGAGTCCATGCTCAACAATTGGCTGATAAAGTAAAAGAAACTATGGTTTTAAATGAATCACACTTAAGAGAACAAAAACTATATCAACTCAAAATAAGTTCTTTGCAAAAGGATTTAGAAAAATATGTTTCTGAAAACTACAGTCTAAAAGCCCAAGTTGAGCATCTGACCACTTCCTTAACAAAATCCATGGCTGATCATGCATCCACTGAAGTGAAACTTCAGAAGTTTCAACTATCATCTCAGCAATATGAGAAGTTGCTAAATTCTCATATTGAATCAAAGAACAGGTCCGGGTTGGGTTATAATGCTGTTGCACCACCTATTAATGATAACTACACACCTTTACCTGAAACAATGACTAACAATTTGTGCAAAGCACTAAAATTGACATCAACGATAGTCAAATAAACAACAATAAAACTGAGATGAGTGAAACTGAATCTACTAAATCAGAATCACTTAAACATAATGAATCAGATTTTGATAACTATGATGACCTGGATGATTCTGATGAACATGATACTGATCAACTGAACATTGGTAAGAATGTTCAAGTTGAAACTGGTCTTCCGCGAGTCCTTGAAGAATCAAAGTTGCAGTACCCGCCAAAGCAACGGAACATGCTGAAGACTATTTGCAAGAGGATTGCTGAACTTAATGAAGGATTACAAAAACTGAATCTTCACAAGATTGATAGCTGCGGATCAAGCACAAAAGCACCTTTGTCATCTTCTGATAAAGGCAAGAAACAATCAAACAAGAATCCTCAGAAAGCACCAACTGAAGAATCCGTAGAACACCTGCGGAAAAAGAATGAGGAATCCGTAGAACATCTGCGGAAAGCAAAACCTGCCAAGTCCGTAGATCATCTGCGGAAGACAAAAACACTGAATCCGCGGACAAGCAACGGAAGAAAGAACCTGATACTGCGGACAAGGTAACAAGAGAAACAAACAAACATGCTCAGAAAAAGCTCAATATCAAGCAACAAAAGGGAGCCAAAGACAAACAAACAACAGCTAATGAAGAACCAAACAAAAGCAAGAAGAAATCATCTGATGGTTCAGCAAGTGTGAACAAAAACAACAAAAAGAAGGCTGAACTCGAAGACACTTCTGAGAAATATTGCAAATGGTGTGATATGAAGAATCACAACACTGATGAATGCTATTTCAGTAGCTACTGTTCCATTTGCAACATGAACAATCACATGACTAATGATTGTTTCTTCAACAAACACTGTGCCATATGTGACAAAAATAACCATTCCACTCAGAAATGTTATTTTAATAAGAAGAACAAGAAAAAGAGCAAAAGAAGTCACATGATACATCATCTGAATCAGATTCTCAAGCCTCAGAAAGTGACAAAGAGACAAAGATTCAGAAAGAACAACAAAAGTCAAAGAAAAGACCCTCTGCTGCAGACAAGACTTTGAAGAAGAAAGCACCAATACAGTCTAAGACACCTCACAAAAAGGTGGATTTGACAGATAAACAAAGTGAAGCAGCTGATGGTTTCTTTGATAACTTTGCTAAAGGAACTCCTGTGTCTCAATCAAAGCTGAAAGATGAAGAAACTTTCAAGTCTACAGGATCCTCTTCAAAGTTAAGATACCAACCAAAACAAGCCAAGTTGAAGAATGACTCGGATACGCATGAAGATACTCAGAAACCTGAATCATCTTCAACAGAATCATCCTCACCACCATCAGATCAAAAAGAAACAACTAATTCTGAAACTTCAAGATTAATTCATGAAGGAGTAACAATTGTTGACACAACTGGCAAACCCAAGACAATTAAGCCTTGGGTTGTCAAGACTAACTAATTTCTTTTTTGTGTGTAGGAACAATCATGGAGAGCTGACAACAAGTGGTATGTTGACAGTGGTTGTTCCAGACATATGACAGGCAACTGTGCACTTCTCCATGACTTCAAACATAAACATGCCTCTTATGTGGCATTTGGTGGGGATAAGAAGGGAGGTAAAATTGTTGGTGAGGGAATGGTAACTAATGGTGTTTTAACATTTGAAAAAGTAAATTACTGTGAAAATTTGCAGTATAATTTACTTAGTGTTTCCCAAATTTGTGATCAAAATTATTTAACACTATTTGATAACACTAACTGTTACATTCTTAAGCCAGGGTTTACAGTTCCAGCAGACTGGGTACTTCTTAAAGCATCAAGAAAAGGCAACACATATATCTTGGATATGAACAACACAACACTCACACAACATGAGACATGCCTGCTGTCCAAATCTTCCGAAGATGAATCTCAATTGTGGCATAGAAGGCTTGTCCATTCCAACATGAAGAACATGAATAAATTGGTGAAAAATGACTTAGTCATTGGATTACCAAAGAAAGAATTCCATTGTTCTAATCACTGTTCTTCATGTTATAAAGGAAAACAACACAGAGTGTCTCATAAATCCAAAACAATCAACACTAACACTACACCACTCAAATTGCTTCACATGGATCTCTTTGGTCCAACCAATGTGCTGAGCATTGGAAAAAGGCAATATTGTTTGGTGATAGTCGATGATTTCACTAGATTTACATGGGTCTTTTTCTTAAAACATAAGAGTGAAACATCTGAAACATTAATGGACTTTGTGATCAAGATTGAGAATCAACTTGATTTAAAAGTAAAAATTTTTAGGAGTGACAATGGAACTGAATTTGTTAATGCTGATTTGGATTCTTTTTGCAGGACTAAAGGAATAGCTAGACAATTCAGTGCCCCAAGAACTCCACAACAAAATGGAGTGGCTGAAAGGCGAAATAGAACACTGATAGAAGCAGCCAGAACAATGCTAGCTGATTCTCAGTTGCCCATTACATTCTGGGCAGAAGCTGTGAATACAGCTTGCAATGTTCAAAATAGAACTTTGATAGTCAAAGAACATAATAAAACACCTTACGAACTCTTATTTAAAAGAAAACCTTTTATAGGATATCTTAGAGCTTTTGGGTGTCATGTATCTGTTTTAAATACTAAAGAACAATTGGGAAAATTTTCTGAAAAAGCCTATGATGGTTTCTTTGTTGGATATTCATCCACTTCTAAATCATATAGGGTGTACATTCCAGAACATAACATAGTTGAAGAGACTCCCAATGTTTCTTTTGATGAATCCATGTTTACTACCAATGTAAAAGGATCATCTTGGTTATTTGATATAGATGCATTAACTGAATCATTTAACTCTGGTTATTTGATCAACGCAGGTGCTGCGGATACATGTTATCCCTTTGTGCCCCCAAGTGTGAATGAAGTACCTTTAACAGCTGACGCACCAAGAGCACAAGTGTCACCTGGACCACAGCAAAGATCAAGTCAGCAGCATGAAACTACTTCCGGAGAAGCAAACTCTTCATCCCCAGCACATGGAAATTCATCAGCAGATGTTCCCTTATCCGTAGATATAAATTCTGGTGCAACTACTGATGCTAGAGATGGACAGGAGGTAGTCATTCAACAACCATTGCCAGCTGACCAACATTGTTCATCCGTGGATGGTGATATATCTCCTGCGGAAGAACAAAATACTGCTTTCGTAGAACCTCCTGCGGAAGAACAAAATGCCGCTTCCGTAGAACTTCCTGCGGAAGAAGACAAAGCAGCCAATCAAACACAAGCTGATCCGAACGACCATGAGCCTTTTGATTATTTCATTGATTCAACTTCTCAGCTGACACCATCTGCTTCAATGGGTTTCACTAACTTAGACTCCAAAGTTCAAGTTGATGCTGTCTCAACAAGCAGAGTACACAAGTCTCATCCAACAGACAATATCATTGGGGACTTGCATGCTAGAACCACAAGGAGCAAAGGAGGTGTGGCAAACATTTGTTTGTTCACCTGGTTTTTGTCCCAAACAGTTCTTGCAAACATTACAGCTGCACTAAAAGACAACAGCTGGATTGAGGCTATGCAAGAAGAGCTACAACAATTCAGAAAGCAGAAAGTGTGGACTCTTGTAGATTTGCCTACGGGTCAACATCCAATTGGCACAAGATGGCTTTTCAAGAACAAGCTGGATGACAGAGGTATCATAGTGAGAAACAAGGCCAGACTTATTGCTCAAGGATACACTCAGGAAGAGGGAATAGACTATGATGAAGTCTTTGCCCCAGTTGCAAGGATTGAAGCTATACGAGTCTTCCTCGCTTATGCAGCATTCAAGAGGTTCACAGTCTATCAGATGGATGTGAAGTGTGCTTTCCTTTATGGGAAAATTGATGAAGAAGTCTATGTGGCTCAACCCCCTGGTTTTGAAGACCCTGATTATCCACATAGAGTATACAAGCTTGATAAAGCTTTGTATGGTCTTCATCAAGCACCCAGAAAGTGGTATGATACACTATCATCCTTCCTGCTGAAGAATGGGTACAAGAGAGGAACTATTGATCAGACACTCTTCCTCAAACAAGAACATCAAGATCTTTTGGTGGTTCAAATATATGTTGATGACATCATATTTGGGTCAACCAACAAGAAGTTGTGTCAAAGCTTTGAAGACTTAATGAAATCTGAATTTCAGATGAGCTCCATGGGAGAATTGACTTTCTTCCTTGGCTTACAAGTTCATCAGAAATCAGATGGCATTTTCATCAATCAAGAGAAGTACATTCATCAAATCTTGAAGAAGTACAATCTTGCTGATTCCACTTCATGCAAGACAAAAGCATCAACAATAGACAAGATTGTGCCTGACCCTGCTGGCAAATCCGTAGATCAACGATTGTATAGATCAATGATCGGTTCATTAATGTACTTAACTGCTAGTAGACCTGACATCATGTTTGCTGTTTGTGTTTGTGCCAGGTATCAATCAGACCCAAAGGAGTCACATCTGAATGCTGTAAAGAGGATTTTCAGATATCTGAAAGGCAAACCTGCATTGGGACTTTGGTATCCCAAAGATGGAGACTTTACCCTATACTCCTATTCAGATAGTGACTATGGAGGGTGCAACAACAACAGAAAATCCACAACTGGTGGATGTCAATTTTTAGGACCAAGACTTGTTTCATGGCAGTGCAAGAAGCAAACAAATGTATCTGTATCCACAGCTGAAGCAGAGTACATAGCTGCTTCAGCAGGTTGCTCTCAAGTACTTTGGTTGCAAAACCAATTACTTGATTATGGTTATAATTTCCTTCACACACCAATTCATATTGATAATTCAGCTGCTATGTTTATAACTGCTAACCCAGTTCAACATAGTAAAACTAAACACATTGAAATTAGATACCATTTTCTGAGAGATTGCTCTGAAAAGGGTCTAATCAAGTTAGTCAAAGTAGACACAACCAATCAGCTTGCTGATTTGTTTACTAAAGCATTTGATTCTGTGAGATTTAATTTTCTGATAGAATCTTTAGGGATGATTAACTTAGAATAAATCAACAAAAGCATATGACTGACTTTGTGCAGAGTAATTGTTAAGGATAACTTAAGTGTCTGATAGAACATCTATTCATGCATTATATTTGGGAAATGATAGTAGACTATACTTGGCTATTAAACAAAAACTCAATCTGACTTATATCATACTGATATGTGAGTAGGTTCAACTTGAGTGGAAACAAAGCTAAGAGCATGCCAAACTAAAAACATGAGGTAACTGTCTGTGAGGATTCCATTTGAGAATCAAGAAGGTATGTTCTCTCCTGATGTGATCAAATCACTTACACAAGCACACTATGTAAAATACTTTATAATATTCTATCTTTGCAAAGTCATATTCCCTCTGTTTTGTGTGAACAAAGACCTGGGAATGTGATTAATAAGTGTGATCTTCATTCTCCCTCTGTTTTGTGTAAACAAAGACCTGGGTTAAAGTTCACCTCTGTTTTACGAAAGTAAAGACCTGGTGACTATGAAGATCATATTTCAGCTCTAACAAGGAATCACTTGTGATCCATTGTACATCAAGTCAAAGAGCTTTAACATCCAAGCATTCATGAGACTGAAATTTGTCTCAAGATAGAACTTATAATTTAATGTACATAGTCATTAAGTGTGGAATGTAGTGGTTTGCCTCACCTACGGAAGACATACTCTAATGATAACTAAATGTGGGACTCATGATTGCTACTGATTAACAAACTTCACAACATGATAAATAGCATGCCTAGTTGATACAATACTCATGCTTGAATTTAAGTGGATCTATATACTTGCAATCAGGTATGTATTGAATTAACTAATCAACATCAGCAGAAGCCAAGTTATAGTATGATCCCTCTATATATATATGCAAGCATGTAACTGTTTGTCAGATGTTTAATTGTTATCTCAACTGACTTTCTCTCATTTAGACTGTCATATGTCTGTCATGCCTGTTCACAACTTAAATTTATGATGAATGCAACAGTTTCACATTAATCACAAATTTAGGGGGAGTAGTTCATGCATGAAAAACAATAAAAGCTGATAATTGATCAATAAAAGCTGATAATTGATCTGAATTACTTTGAAGGAATTGGAACTTGAGCACTAACTTGAATGCAGGATACAGGAAACTTGCTTCCCTGTACTTAATTGCCATGCAAATAAAGTCAACAATGTCCAACATCAACATTTGATTCTACTTTGTAGATATCATACATTTAAAGTTTTCAAACTTTAAGTTCCGCAGAAGTTTCAGTAATACCTCTCATCCGTAGAAGTAACAGTGAAATTTCTGCATCCGCAGAAGTCACAGTAATACCTCTCATCCGTAGAAGTATTATGTGATTTCTGATTCAGCAGCAAAACAAAACAAATGCATTATTTGAACTTTTACATCCGATGTAAGGTTCCGCAGATGTTGACATCCGCAGAAGTTAAGGTTCCGCAGATGTTATCCGATGTAAGGTTCCGCAGATGTTGACATCCGCAGAAGTTAAGGTTCCGCAGATGTTGACATCCGCAGATGTCAAGGTTCCGCAGATGTTCTGCGGAAGAGATAATGCATTCTAAACACTTGGGATACGGAAAGGAATAAATGGAAGTGGGCCCAACATAGGAATAAATGAAAGTGGGCCCAACATAATGTGAGCCCAACATAATTAATAAAAGAAGTTAATTATGTACGACTATAAATAAGGTCTCTGACTCTTGAAATTCATTTATCACTTTTACAGAGCACTTTTTCAGATTAACCTAGAAAATCGCCCATTTTCCCTCTTTTTCAAAATTTCAAAATATCAACATTATCCAGTAACCGATTACTGTTACTGCAAAGGTAAATCATGTCTTAAACATCAATACGGAACTGTTTAATCGATTATTGACATTCAAACGATTCAAGTGCATGGTTTCTAACTTGATGTTCTTTGCAGATGTCAAATAGATTTGCTAAAGAGCACAATGTGTGCGCGTACTTGAACGCTGATGATCCAGCAGCGGAAGGATGTCGAGATATCATCAGATATCTCCGACGATCCAGGCTCTTCTACGCCTTGACGGCTGAGCCTGTGATCCATCAGGCGCACATTATCGGATTCTGGAACTCAGCACGAGTGGAAGAACAAGATGATGAGGAAGTAATTGTGGCTGAGATTCTGAATCGGCGTCTTCGAATCACTGAAAGCACCATAAGAAGATGTCTAGAACTGGGAGATATAGAAATAGGGCACCCCGATGTATTCGAGAATGAATACATTGAAAAGGTATTTAACCTCATGGGGTACGACGTTGATTTCGAGAAAGGGGAAATCAAGAAGGGTAGGCTGTGCAAACCGTACAGATTCTTGTGTCACACCTACCTGAAATGCATGTCGAACAGGAAGTCGGGGCTAGACAGATTCTCTCGGCATATATCATCCGGAATCATTGGGGTATTCGAGGGGAGAACTTACAACTACGCCAAATACATCTTCAACTGCATGAGTGAACAAGTCAAATTGCAGAAGAATGACAAGATGTATATGTTCCCGAGATTCCTACAACTGATAATCAACTCAGAACTTCCAGGGTTGAACAGAGTTGGTGATGTGTTTGTTCAAGCACACCTGAGCAAGTCAGTGTTGAATAAACTCAGTGGAAAGTATAAGGGTCCGGATATGCCAATGTTCGCACATGTTCTAGATCCTCAAGCTGACCTGCCACAAGAGTTGGCATGGGCAGATGAAGCAGAATCATCTGCTGATTCTGCACAATCTTCTCACTCTCCACACCAAACACCACAACACCAACAACAATCACCACTCCAAACACCACCACTACAACATGAATCATCCAGCCAATCACCCACTCAACAACCACAATCACCAGCAAGCCTAAACACCCAACCAATCTCCCCAATTCACCACCATCAATCACCTGTACCAATATCATCATCATCCACCAAAGATACTCAGCCAGTATCACCTATCCAACAACAATCATCATCATCCTCTCAGTCATCATCTCATCACACTCAACCATTCTCTCCACAACAAAACCAATCCCCATACAACCATCACCAGAATCTCCAAAACAACAATCACCGGAAAGTGCTGGGACTGAACCTGTTGAGGTAACTGAGTCTGTACACTCCGTACACTCAGGAGACACAGAAATAGTATCTGAAGCCAGCACTGTTCCTTTCTCACCAACACACACAGAAGAACAACCTTCATCAGCACATACCGAGCCAATACCTTCATTAAAAGATGAACAAGCTGCTGATGAACACGGGGAAGTTCAAGAATTTGCTCAGGATGTCACTGCATACCATGAAGATGACTTAAGTGACAGTGACATTCCTGTGAGCAAAAGCTTTTTGGTTGCTAAGTACAACAAGTTGGTACTTAAATCCAATAAGCGAAAACAAAGAATTCTGGAGCTGTATGGTGTAATTCAAGAAAAGGATGAAGAACTGATGAAGAAGGAGGCCAGTCTAAAAAGACTGAGAGAAGATGCACTGTCCAACAATGAAGTTATTGATCTATTGTTGCAAACAAAACGAGAGTTAGAGGCATCTTTAAAACTTGAACAAAATGAAAAGGCTGAGCAAATAAAGCAAAAAGATTTAGAGATAGAAAGCCTGAAAAGAAAACTCTCTGATTTGAAAACAAAAGTGGATTCAAGTGCTGAGCCAGCAAAACAATCGGGTAGAGCTACTAAGCCGCTGATCTCATACACCCGAAAAAGAAAATACTTTGGAGCTACACAAAAGAAACCAGAAGATGAAAGCTCTCCAAAGAAAACAAAACTTCCATCTCCTGCACCTACACCTTCAGTAGAAGTGTCTGCTGTGAAGGTATCCTCCGGAGAAGAAGAAAGTGATAAAGAATGGGAGGAGCTAACAAGGATGGAGTCCCCCACTGATGATAAGGGTGGAAAGGCCGATGACCTTCTGACAACCGCTGATATCATGGAAGAGAGGCCTGATTCAAGCATGTTTATGACCCTCATCAACCATGGTTTTCCGTATGACATGGTTGAGAGGATGAACACATCAGAAATGACCAATGCATTGAAAGAATTTGAATTTGCAAGGTTCATAATCCCAAATTGTGATTATGAAGCCTTTACAACTTTTCAATCATTGGAGAAGATAAGAAAGGATCTGGGCCACTGTGACACAGCAAAACTTACAAAGTATAATATGACTTGCTGGTTACAGGGCCACAATTACAAGCCGCATGAACTTAAAGGAAGAACCACTGGAGAACTGCGGAGGATGATGGAGCATGTGATGAAAGTGGAACTAGAAACGGGAGTTAATTTCAGAACCACTGCTCCACATCCAAAAGAACAAAGCAAACTTGCTGCTGATCCAGTAACTGTTGAATCAAAAGATCAGTACAAGGAAAAGGAAAAACTCATCAGAGAGCCAAGGGCAGTGATCCCCGGAAAAGTATGGCCTCTGGGAACAACTGTTCGAGAGATCACCGAGAAGAAATCAACTCTCGTACAGTTGTATGATCATATCACAACTCCCAGTTCTGTGGAAGACAACAGGATTATGGCCTGGAAATATGATCCAGACTGGGATTGTGCAATAATCAAGAGGACATCTGGAAGGATTCAATACTTCCATGATGTGGAAGACATGCTCAGCCTTCCGGAGCAAGATATGAGGGATCTGCAGAGCATCCCAATGTTCAACTACCCAATCCATCTCAGGGGGAGAGACTTCTCAGCAGCTGTAAATGGTATGAAGACCAGTTTTACTGATGATGTGCTCATGCAAGCAAAGAGAAATGATAAGGAGCATAAAAGAATGATACAAAATCAGAAAAGAAAAACAGCTGAAGTCTCATCCCTTGTAGATGATGATCTGCTAAAGAGAGTGGGATGTACCAGAAGCTCACACACCATCAAAAGCATCACTGGAAATCAATTCACTTGTCCTATCTCAGAATGGGGATACGTTGAAAAGAATAAAGAGATGGTGTTGCTGAGAAATGTTGAAGGGAAGAAGGGAGACAAAATAAGAATCTTTGATCCAATGGAGCTAAAGATGCTGCATCCCAGCTACACTTCATATCTTCATGATAAATTCTTCCCAAAACTAACAGATGAAAAAGCCCAGAATGATCTCTGCCTGTACGTGCACATGATACAAGTTATTGATAAACTGCATGCAAAGGCACACAAGAGTAGGAGACATGAGGCTGGGCTACTGAAGGGGACAACCATAGCTGAAGTGTCTGAGCTCAGAATCTCAGAAGAAGATGAATTAGAGATTGTACATAATGATAGTGTAGTGGAAACACTCACTACGGAAGAAGATGTTTTGGGTCTGAGCTATGACACATTGAAGAAGATCAGCAGGATGCAGATCAAGTACAAGTACGATGATCAGAAAACTGTTGTATCTTACTTCTACAATAAAATGATAGCAAGAGTTAAGGAGCTTGCTGTTTTGAAAGACTGATTACAAGGAGCTAAGCCTAAGGGGGAGTATTGTTAGGTCTAGATTGTATAGGGCTAGATCAATTTTGTATAGGCTTAGTACTTGAAAATCAAGTCTTGTAATTATTATTTGTAACAGTCAAAGTATATATATATGTGATTTGAATCTATAGGATAACCCCATATATATGTGTGTTGATTTGTGACTTGACAGGAGAAACAATATACTTGGATGGATTTCCTGAAATTGACCAAGTGTAGGAAACATATACGGATGAACAATTTTGTTAATCCGTAGATATGTTTCTTACAAGACCAAATGACCAAGTACATGTTCCTGCGGATGATCAAGTACCATGAAGTGAAGACTCCTACGGAAGAAGAATTTCCTACGGAAGCACAACTTTGCTACGGAAGACTAAATCATCTACGGAAGAACAAATATTCTGCGGACGAGAAGAATGCTGCGGAAGAACATTATACTTGTGCGATTACAAACTCCAAGAAGTCAAACAAGTCAACATGATCAATAACAAATCCCGAGAGATCCGGTGTTTCCTTAACCGGCTCGAATCATCTATAAATATGAGTCCTAGGTTTCACATCTCGGTGAACACAATCAATCAATATTACGGCGATCAAGAGTTCATTGTGCAACCCTAGCCGTCGTCACATCAACATCAAACATCATTCGATTCACAGAATTCGATTGTTCATAGTTATTCATTATTCTTTTGTAATCATTACATTATAATTAATGAAATACATTTGAATTATTATAGATTTCGTCTTTATTGTGTTTCTGTGGTTGTGTTCATCATTGATCATTACAAACAATTAAACGTCAATTAGTGATAATTCCGCGATCATTAAATTGATTTATTTTAATACTGGTAATTCCTGAATTGCGATCCTTGGATTCACAGTAAATATCATGTTGGAGAAGCTAAAAGGGTGGTTGAGGACCAATGCAACATACGCATTCTGAATTTGGTCCGATAAGTCATCGAAACCACCCCTCCGCGAAGCAATGCACTTCAGGATGACGTGCGCCAAGTACTTGTACGGGGGACTCAGGTTGCTCTTGTTTAGCACACCTAAAGTGATATCCCCACAATACCCTATCCTCAAGAAGCATCCACGTACAGTAAGCGGGTAGATCCTGAGTGGGTGAGTCTCATCATCATCAAATCCTAAGACTCTCCTGATGTCAGCAGCACGTATCTCAATCTCCCTACCGAAGATAGAACTTCGTATGCAGTGGGGCTCAACTGATCTGTCCACTGTAGCACCTTTCCAAATTGCCTGATGTACTGACTGATACGGTGTACAGGGTGTGGAAATAGCTCTGTAAATCCTAGATCGCCTCAAAAAGTCTATAATTCCTGAAAAGTCTCCTCCATTCCTTGAGGTGGAATCCAAGTTAGCACAGATGTTGTGCTTTGGATTTATAGTCCACCTGTTAGTCATATTCCTGTAACACATAGCAAACACATGTTATAAACGTGTAAAACAGAGTTTGACTAAATCAGAAATCAGTGTAGTTCAATCATGCGATTGAACTAACCGACTGGGTTCAGTCGGTTGGACATATATGCGACTGAACTTCAATCTGGTTGATCATGTATGCGACCGACTTTCATTCGGATGATGAGTCATGCGATTAAGTTGACTAGTGAGTCTGAACCTGCGATTGATTCAATCGACCGAATGAACCCATTCGCATGTTTCATTCGGTCGACTGGATGAATCTTCCCTTTCAATCGTGCAAATCAGATTCATTCTGGAGTCCAGTCGTATGACACAATCAACCCATTCGAATTCTTCATTCGTATGATTGAGTGAGTCGCCTCGTTCAATCGTGCGATTGAAGTTCATCAGGGAGACCAGTCGCATCGCAGAAAACTGTTCCATTTCAAACTGATATTTATCATTTTTACGAATTAGACATTAAGAACAGGCTTGTTAGACTCGCAATCATGTACTTAGACTGCTTAAATCATTTGTTTTAACATTTTAAGTGTTTAAGGCAGTCTATTGGTTGATTTGTTACGGTTCAACTTTTAGGGCAAATGCGGACAGATTTCACATCAGATTTGACGTTTTTGTTTCATCTTTGTGTCGCATATTACCTGTGCAACAAATACAAATGGTCAGAATTAGTATATCACAAGTATTAAAGATCAAATGAAAATTTGGCAGAGTATCGGTGCGAATCGGGAATATTAGGGCGAATGATGTCTGCGATCGACTAAGGGGGCTATTTATAGCCAGACTCAGTTCAATCGGCCGACTGGACTCATTTGCCTTTCTCATTCGGCCGAATCAAAATCAAGAGATACGATCGAGTCTAATCGCATGATTCATTCGTGCGATTGAATCTGGATCGTACGATTCGCTCAATCGACCAGGTTCATTCGATCAACTCACCTCCATTCGCACGTTTGACCTAATCGGTCACTTTCAATCGTCCGATTGGGCTCATTCGCATGGTCCAATCTTACGATTGAGTTCAATCGTATAGCCCATTCGTATAAGTATACCCATGATGAAGGAGTGCGACTGGGCTATACTTGTGCCATATTAATTATTTCATTTGCTGACACATAGTCTTCCTTAAACAGTTGATAAAACATTATTTGCATTTGATCATCTCAGACATGATCCATTTAACCACCCGATCACCTCAGACGTGATCCATTTATCCACCCGATCACCTCAGACGTGATCCATTTATCCACCCGATCACCTCAGACGTGATCCTTTTAACCTTTCAGAAACAATCTGTTTAGATAAACATTAAGCTCATTTAGTGACATTTAGCAGATAACAGTATACACAGTCCGACATAACTCATTATACTAAGAAATAAATAAAATTTAAACTACGAATAAAAAATAAACATCTTTTTGTGATTTTTGTTAGGGCTGGTTTGTGTAGCCTATAAGTTTTGACATTATATCAGGAACAGACTCATTTGGAATCAGACAAGCATATACACCATTACTTGGAACATTATGAGTTGATTTCATTTTTCATGATTACATATCACAGTTTGTTCTGATCTAAGACTTCCAATACTAACTGGGAATCATGTTTGATATGACACGTAACACACTTTGATCATCAACTTTAGTCGGTGCTTTCAAAACGATTGTCAGTATACTTGTCCACTTTAAATTCAAGCACGGACTTTTGACATACATTGGTAATGAATTATGTTATGTTATTTCAAACAACATTTGCGTGTCCCACACCTATATGGTAATCACCATTCCTTAAAGAACTTTCGAGCGGTCTTTAGGTATTTTTGCAAGAAGAGACTATTCTTAGATCTTTCAAAGAGAAGCCAATCCTCAGGTCAGTACCATCGCACAGCAGAGAGGCGGCAAACAACAATGAAGTCTAGAATATATAGGTTATGCTTATCCTCAGGTCAGTGCCATCGCACAGCAGAGAGGCACACAACCTATCTCCTTGTTAGAGCATTTCTTATTTTCTTTTGCACTTAGCGCACCAACAACATAAGTTATCAGCTTGATTACGCTAGTATTCATTTTTTTTCGTGCTTTTGCTCTTTTTGTGGGCATTTGCACACCTTTGGTGGCATTTATTTGCTCGTTATCCCTTATCGGAAGAACTGATTGTGTTAACCAGTGATAAGATGGGAACCCACAGTTGATTGAACCTTTTAGTTTAGATTAAGTTTACCAATGAAGTCTACTTGTCTACTATGTTGAATCTACTGACACATCATATAATGAACTAGCACCTCCCTAGATCAACTTTCTCCGTGTAATTACAGTAGCAATCAAACGTACTATCATTTTCCCATTTTGTTAGACTTAGTCTTCTCTGATGTTTTACATTTTCAGTAAATTAATTAACATATTTGATTTCAAACTCATTTTGCTGTTCCAAATAACTCGATGCCTGTGTACTATCATCTTCCATTTGGTCGAGTCACATTTCCTGTTTTGTTGTCTTTGCCTTTTCAGCTTCACTCACCTTCCCCCATTTTTTTAAGTAAATGCATACTGAAATAAATCTCCCCCTAAAATTCTAAAACAAAAAATCTTTTTGTGTTTTTGGATTTTTTTTACAACATGGGAATTAAAAAATAAAATAAAAAATGAAGGAAAAAGAAAATAAACGAATAGACACGAGTCGGACTATGTATCTGCTTCTTCAGCAATCACATCACTTTTCTTTTTAACGCCGTTGACCTCTAGCAGATATAAAAATCTTGGTTTATCAAACGGTTTGGTGTAAAGGTCAGCGCGCTGAAAATCCGTGTTAATTTTAATCACATCAATTAATTGTTTTTCATAGCAATCGCGTATGAAATGATATTTAATCCCGATGTGTTTTGTTTTTGGGTGTTGAACAGGATTTTTAGTGACGGCTATGGCAGCAGAATTATCAACATAAATAGGAGTGTTAGAAAATTTCAAACTGTAGTCACGCATTTGCTGTTGAATCCAGATGATCTGAGAGCAGCAACTCGCAGCAGCAACATATTCAGCTTCACAGGTTGATAGAGCAACCGAGGTCTGCTTTTTGTATTGCCACGTGACTAACCGTCTTCTAAAGAACTGACACCCTGCAGATGTAGACTTGAAATTCATCTTGCAGCCACCATAATCTGAATCGCTGTACGCAGTAAGCTCGAAGTCATCATCATGAGGATACCATAATCCCAGTGTTGGAGTACCCTTCAGATAACGAAAAATCCTTTTCACCCCAATCAAGTGATTCACTTTTGGCTTCGCTTGATATCTAGAACATAAACATGTGGCATACATGATATCTAGACGCGAGGCAGTAAGATACATGAGAGATCCGATCATCCCGCGATACATAGTGGCATCCACCAAATCCCCATTCTCATCAGGAGCCACATCATGATTTGTGGCAAGAGGGGTACCGGCAGCAGATGCATTTTCCATGTCAAAACGACTTAGAATATCGCCGACATACTTGGACTGATGTAAGAAAATGCCGGTTGATGTTTGATCCACCTGTAATCCTAGAAAGAACTTCATTTCTCCCATTGCACTCATTTCAAATTCTGCCTTCATCACAGATTCGAACTCTTTGCACAAAGTTTCATTTCTAGATCCAAAGATGATGTCATCCACATATATCTGCACCATAAGCAAGTCACCATCCTTTTCTTTGATGAACAATGTACAGTCAATTACACCCCTGCGAAAACCGTGCTTCAGCAGATGGGTGGAGAGCTTTTCATACCAAGCTCGAGGAGCCTGATGTAGCCCGTACAGAGCCTTGTCTAACTTGTAGACTCTGTCCCGATGATAAGGATCTTTGAATCCTTCGGGTTGACTGACATATACTTCTTCACGGATTTCCCCATGCAAGAATGCACTCTTAACATCTAGTTGATAAACTTTGATCTTCATGTAAGAGGCGTAGGCTAGAAAGATACGTATAGCTTCCATTCTAGCTACGGGAGCAAAGACTTCATTGTAGTCGATTCCTACGACTTGCCTGAAGCCTTGAACGACCAACCGTGCCTTATTTCTGATAACAATACCCTGGTCATCCTTCTTGCACTTTAGTACCCATTTGGTACCAATTACCTTGACTCCTTTTGGCCTGTCAACTAGAGTCCAAACTCCAAGTTTCTTAAACTGGAGTAGCTCTTCTTGCATGGCATTGACCCAGGCCTCATCTTTCAGGGCGTCACAGACATATTTGGGCTTGATTTGTGAAACAAAACATGAGAAAGCCCCGTCATTGACATAACCCTTCTCCATGACAGCAGCATAATCAGCAGAATACAGCTGATTTCTTGTCTGCACACCGGATTGAATGTCCCCAATGATAGACGTGGGGGGATGATTCACACTGATTCTAGTCATTGGTGTGGTAGGAACCACAACCTCAGAATCCAGATTGGTGACTACTGGTTCAGTATCCGGATTTCCCACAGCTGGTTCAGCAGCTGATGACTCACTTTGTTGATTAGCTGTAGGCTCAGGGTTAGAATCAGCTGCTTCTTCATCATCTGATGAATCATCACTCTCTTCATGAGCAGGATTTGAGGAACTTGAGGCACCATCAGTAGGTGTGATGTTGCTTGAATCCAGATTCGGTGAGTTAAGAACATCATACATCATCTGGGTAGCAACCTCATCCTCTGAATCAAATTGTGGAAGATTGAAGGATTTGAAAAAGCCATCATAATCGAAGAATGATGATGGACCTTTTCCAGCAGGAGGGGTGATGTATCTCTGAACATCCACGTTGCACCACACCTCTACCTGACCTGTCGAGTTATTGTAAACTCGTTTGTCTGGGATGCTGTATCCTAAGAATATTCCTTGATCAGCTTTCTCGCTGAACTTGCCATCCTGAGTCTTCTTCAGCAATGTACATGGAGCTCCAAATGGTTCCAGATACTCCAAATTTGGCTTTCTCTTCTGAAGTAGCTCATAACAAGTCTTGCCATGCCTTTTGACTACTAATACACGATTAAGCGTGTAGCAGGCATTTGCAACCGCCTCATTCCAGAACTGAACTGGGAGCTTTAAATCAGCTAACATGGTTCGCGCAGTCTCAATTAAGCTCCGATTCTTTCGTTCTGCAACTCCATTCATCTGTGGCGTGTATGCGGAAGTGAACTGATGAACAATTCCCTTTTCCTTGCAGAAAGCATCCATCCACTGATTTTTGAACTCTGTGCCATTGTCAGAACAGATCTTCCTCACCTTCAGCTTGTAGAGTGACTCCAAACTCGTGACGAGCACCTTGAATGATTCAAATGTTTCTGATTTAGCTTTCAGAAACATCACCCAGGTGAATCTTGAGTAGTCATCTGTGACTACAAAGCAGTACCAGTCCCCTGCTATACTCTTTGTGTTGACTGGACCAAAAAGATCCATGTGTAGCAACTCCAGGGGCATCTCAATTGAGTTGACGTGCTTGGTCTTGTGAGATTTCCTGGTCTGCTTTCCCTTCTTGCATGAGACACAAAAGTCAGGAAGTTGGAAGTTCTTGACTGTAACTCCTTCAACTAGGTTGTTGTGAACCAGATGGTTCATCTTCCTGTGATTGATGTGTCCCATCCTTCTGTGCCATGAGATGGATTCCTTCTCTGTCGCTTTTGATAGAAAACATTGAGCTGTAGACTCAGAGGTAGAAGCATTAGACATATCCAATACATATAAATCATTGTACCTGGATGCAGACATTAAAACCTGCTTCTCTGGAATCTCCATCTCCCTTTTCAGTATGTAACATTTTCGGTTGTCAAACATAACTTTGAAGCCCTTGTCACATATCTGAGACACTGAAAGTAAATTGTTTTCCAGTTGTTGAACAAAATTTACTTTACCAAACTTTACCTTCTCATTACCTACTTCGCCCTGAGCGGTAATGTATCCTCCTTTATGACCAGCAAATGAAACGTGTCCCCCTTTAATTTGTTTGACACTGAAAAGAAGAGACTTGTTTCCCGTCATGTGCCTGGAAGCCCCGCTATCTACGATCCATGTATTTGTAGACGCACTATAGCAGACACCCTGCACATATGAGAAAATCATCAGTTAAGGAGGGGGACCCAAGCCTTGACTGGCTTGGGTTTCCCAGAGGAATCAACCATCATGAATTCAACCCACTGTCCTTTATCAGTGGGTGGAATCTCAACTTTCAGATTATCCTTGCTTTCAGACACACCAGCTGTCTTGGCTTTCCATAAACCATCCTTGTGAAACGATTGTTTGTGGTAAACCTTAGACTGATTTACAGTTTGAGCATATGGTTTAGATTCAGAAACAGGTTTTACCTCTGGCATCACGGACTTGTCAGAGACTTGTCTGTTTTGCCTTTGGCGAGGTGGAGACGAAAAAGTACTGTTTAGTTATTCATATCAGCTTAAATAAAATTTAGTTATTTAGCGTGTTCTTAGCGCAATGCATTGTTTAGTTATTTAGCGCAAAGCATAGACGTATTGTGAAGTCACTGGATCGATGAACATCCGAGCGTGTTCTTGACAGAATGATAAAAACCAAAAGATAAACAAAAATACAAACAATAATCGAATGATTTCATCATAACCTCGTTACAACTCAAGACTTTTGGCAGCGCCTGGGCGCCAGGAACACTATGAAAACCCTTTGGTTTCTACACATTGAAACTGGTATATATAGGCCTCGGCCCATATTAGATGCGACTGGGCCCATTCGTGCGATTAGACCATGCGTATGGTTCAATCGTACGACTGGACCATTCTTATGGCTCAGTCTTACGAATGCCCCAATCGCATCTCTCAGTCGCACGACTTGTCCATTAGCATGGCTCAGACGTACGACTGAGTCTCATTCGCATATGCTCCTGCGAATGACCCAGTTTCATGTGTTTACAAGGTGTATAACATTAAGCCTAGACTATTCGTCAAGCGACGGACACACTATATATGACTATATATGCTCCAACAGTTGTGGGGACTGTAAGCTTAAGGACATGCCTAGTTCTAGATTATTCTTTAGCTGGAACAAATCTCCTGGGAAAACTGATGGTCTTCTTAAGAAGTTGGATAGAGCTATGGGTAATCAAGGTTTATACTCTGCTTTTAGTACTATCAAAGCAGAATTTCTCCCTTACTTCATATCTGATCACTGCCCTGTCCTGGTCACTATGCCTGCTAAGAAGAACTGGAAGCCTAGACCATTCAAATTCATGAATTTTCTCTCTAGTAAACCTGAGTTCTTGGATATTGTTAAGCAAGGTTGGGAACAACATATAAGAGGATGCTACATGTTTAGTGTTACCAGCAAGCTTAAAAAATTAAAGAAACCTTTCAGAGAATTGGGTAAGAAACAAGGGAATCTTGGGGAGAAAAGTTCCACTCTTCGGAGGGAACTGGGGAAAGTTCAATCTGAGATGGAAAGAAATCCTCATTGTCCTGACCTTCGAGAAGAAGAGCTTGCTTATCTGACTGCTCTTAATGATACTGTTAATGATGAAGAAACATTGATGAAACAACAAGCCAAGGTGGAATGGTTGAAGGCTGGGGATCAAAACACCAGCTATTTTCACAAAGTGGTTAAAGGGAATCAAATCAGAATAGAATTATCAATGTTACTGATGCTGCTGGCAATTTCTATAAAGGAAATGATGTGAGTAAGGCCTTTGTCAAACATTTTGGGGACTTTTTGGGATGGATGGATAATGTTGATGATATCCTTGATCCTAGCACTTTGTTCCACAAGAAGCTGCCTATTGAAACTGCTGAGCAAATGATTAGAGATATTACCAATGAAGAAATCAAGGAGGCTTTATTTGATATTGATAATGATAAAGCTCTTGGCCCGGATGGATTTACTTCCAAGTTTTTTAAAGCTGCTTGGGGAATTATTGGAGATGAGGTTTGCCTGGCTATTAAGGAATTCTTCTTCAATGGGAAGTTATTAAAGGAAGTCAATGCGACTATTATCTCATTGGTCCCTAAATGCATGAAGCCTGCTTCTGTTACTGACTATAGACCTATTGCTTGTTGCAATGTCCTCTATATATGCATAACCAAAATCATTTGCAACAGAATGAAAAATCATCTTGACCTGATTGTGAGCCAGAATCAATCTGTTTTCATCCCTGGGAGACAAATTCTTGACAATGTTTTGTTGACCCAGGAATTAATGAAACACTACCACAGAAATAGGGGTGAGCCTAAGGTTTCCTTGAAGATTGATCTACAAAAAGCATATGATACTGTTAACCATGATTTTCTTGAAGCATGTCTAAAGTGGTTTGGTTTTCATCCTTGTATGATCCATTGGATTATGATATGTATCAAATCTGACTCGTACTCTATTAATGTTAATGGTGAGAGCTGTGGTTTCTTTAAGGGTAACAGGGGTCTCAGGCAAGGAGATCCCATGTCTCCTTACCTGTTTACTATTGTCATGGAGGTGCTCACTCTGATCATCAACTGGAAAATTAAGCAAAATGCGAACTTTAAATATCATTGGAAGTGCCAGGAGCTTAAAATTACTAATCTTTGTTTTGCAGATGATCTTGTTGTGTTTGCTCATGCTGATGTTGAATCAGTTAAAGTCATCAAAGAAGCCCTTGAAGAATTTAGTGCTATCTCTGGTCTAAAGCCTAATATTAATAAAAGCACAGTCTTCTTGGTCATGTCCCACCAGGAGCTAAAAGCAGAATTCTTAAGATGCTACCTTTCAAAGAAGGATCTCTTTCTGTCAGATATCTGGGCCTTTGATGTGCTCCAAATTATACATAAAAACACTATCAAAAAGCACATCATTTATTCCTTGATATCTCCCGAAATATGATGATTATGTACTTAAAATCATTTAATTGTGTTTTCAGGTGTTGTGAAGGGCAAGATGGACGAAAGGAGCATAATGGACAAGAAATTGAAGAAATCCAAGCTTAAAACTCCAAGCATGGGGTTGTGCCTTATTAAGCACGCCCCCATGCCTTGCCTGAAACACACCCCCGTGCTAATTTGGCACACCCGCGTGATTGGACATCTGACAGGACAAAAGTACTGTTCCCCAAAAGTAGTCACGGGGCCGTTTTCCCTCCTTTCACGGGGCCATGCCCCATTTGTCACGGGGCCGTGCCCGACAATTCCTGTGCGTACGATCCGACCAACTTTCGTAAGCATTGTATTAACACGGGGCCGTGCCTTTTTGTCACGGGGCCGTGCTTAAACACTCCGGGAAGCCTATAAATAGAGGGCTAAGTTCATCATTTTGTAAGCTTTTGGTGGAAGTGATACTCTGCAGAATTGTCTCGGGAATCAAGTCTTAGAGATCATTTGGAGGCTCGGGAGGTGCATACAACACTTGGAAGAGGCTCGGAATTATCTAAACATCATCCATTGTGGATCATTGGTTTGATTGTTCTATTTTACCGATGAATTCATATCTATCTTCTATGTTGTTTGTTATATTACAGCTCATTATGAGCTAAACTCTTATTATCATCCTACTTGGATGAAACTTATGTAACTTGTGATGAATTAATGGTGTGATAAATATTGTATTAATGTTATGGTGGTTTTGGGAAAACTTTCGATGGGTAGCACCTACATTTGAACGGGGGGTTATAAGTTTATGGTTTGTAATTGTGATTGTCATACACGGTTGAAAAACGTATGATCAACTTTTATTCATAACAAACTATGGCTAATTAACTAGAGATAGTTATTAGAAATCATAAGATCTTAACTTTCTGATCATTTACGGGTTCCCTTTTATTAGTCTGAGAAATCTACAGTAATTGTTATGGTTTTCTAAAATTAATGGTATGTTAGAATAGAACTTGATCAACTCTCTTCTTACATTAAGTTATGTTTTCAGAAATCGTATGTCGAAAAGGACACAAAAGATTTACCTACATCACTAGGGCCTTGACCTAAGCAGTAAATCTCAATCTGACATGGTCCTGGTTACTACGGAGCGGATAGACGAGAAATCACGCCAACTCATCTTTATAAACGTTAACACAATTACTTTATTCAATATCTTTAATCACACCACCACTTCATCACTGTTACATAAGTGTAATCCAAGTTAGGATGATAGCCTTTATCCCCTGATCTTAAATCCAAAAGTTTCAACTTGTTTTACTTTATTTATTATTTCTATTTTTAGTTTTGAAACCCTAGTTTACATCAATGCAACTTATCATTCTCTTAAACAAAAATTGATAGTCAATCATAAGGATTGTTGAGTAGTCTTAGTGTGTCCACGGATTGATACTCGGTTCTTACCATCACTATATTACCTCACGATAGGTGCACTTGCCTTTTGTGTGTGTAGTTAGTAGTAGTAACAACCATTTAAAACTGAATCTGTGTGAAAAAACCTTTATCAAAATATATATAATTTCACACCGCATTAAGTTTTTGGCGCCGTTGCCGGGGACATACGGCAAGTTTGAAAGACAATCTGAATTTTTGACTGTCCTGTTTATATCTTGTTAATATTTTTATTCAAATTTATTTTAATTTTTTAGTTAGTTTTCCTTAGTTAGTTTAGTTACATTTGCCTGATTCATTTTAAGCCTTAGTTAGTTTATGCTTTTTTAAGATAGTGTATGTCCGACTCGTCTAGTCCTGAACTTGTTTCACCTCTTTCGGAACCTGAACGACTTTTCCGACAAAGGTTACGTGAAAGACCACAACAAGCAGCAACAATCATCGATGAAGATATCTCGGAAGATACACCATCCGAAGGAGACATGGCTAATCAAGACGAGGAAATGAAGATGACGCACTATGCCACACCATCAATCGACGGTTATGAGTCTAGTGTTGTCCAACCAGCAATAGCGGCCAACAATTTCGAGATTAAGTCTAGTATTATCCAACTCGTAGAGAACTCTGTTCAGTTTCACGGATTGCAAGACGAAGACCCTAACGCTCACATCTCATGATTCCTTCGTATCTGTGCCACTTTCAAAATCAACAACTGTTCAGACGATGCTATTAGACTACAAATTTTTCCATTTTCACTTCGCGGCCGAGCCATTGACTGGCTTGATTCACTTCCGCCTGCTTCCATCACCACATGGGCGGAAATGGCTGAACAATTCCTGTTGAAATACTTTCCACCCTATCGCACTGCCAAATTAAGAAGGAGCATCACAAGCTTTCGCCAAGACGATGATGAATCATTACACGCAGCATGGGAGAGATATAAAGGTCTCCTTCGGAGATGCCCACATAACGAACTTGATCTGTGGCTGCAGTGTCAAACTTTTTATGATGCAATCAGCGGAGCACACAAACAAGCTGTAGATCAAAGTGCGGGAGGAGATTTCGGAAGTGTAACACCAACAGAAGCATACCAAGCCCTAGAGAAGGCAGCTAAGAAGAGCTTTGCTTACAATCCCTTGAGAAACAAAATCAACTCTAGAGGAATTCATCAAGTAGACTCTGAAACGCTAATCACAGCCCAGTTAGAAGTCTTAACCAAACGATTCGAACTATTGCAAGCTGAACTTAAAAAGACTCCAACAAGATGCAACACATGTGGAAACTCACACAAGACCAATGAATGTCCACAAGGCATTATGATGGTTGAAGATGTTGACTACGTAGGAGGCCCAAACAACTCATATAACAACAACTCAAATTGGAGGAGCAACCCGAATTACAGAGAAGCTGGTAACAACCAATCATCATCTGGATTCAACCGTAGGCCACCTTACCAACAACAGAAACCACCATATCAAGGTCCAAGCAGTAGTAATCAAGACCGTGGAGCATCATCAATGGAAGATTTATTGCAGCAATTGTTGTTAACCACACAAGCCATAGATGAGTACATCCGGAAATCTGATCGAAGAAACGAGGAAAGGTTCCGAAGAAACGAGGCTGACATCAAAAGCAACAAAGCATCATTGCAAACCATTGAAAACCAAGTAGGTCAGATAGCACAAAAACTATCTACAAGACCCCAAGGTGCTTTGCCTAGCAATACTGTAACAAACCCTAATGCTCAACTCAAAGCCATCACCACAAGGAGTGGCAAAACCACTCAAGGTGATGCACCTGTATTACAGCCCATCCTTGAAGAAATAGAACTCAAGACGCCAAGTAATACAAGTGACAAGCAAAAGAAACCTGTCATTGTTGAAGAACCAGCCAAGAAATACATACCACCGCCACCTTATGTCCCATCACCTCCATATCCCGGTCGGCTGAGACAACAACGAATGGAGGCACAATATGGCAAATTTCTGGGATTGTTCAAGCAACTCCATATTAATCTGCCATTGGTGGAAGCCTTAGCCCAAATGCCAAATTATGCTAAGTTTTTAAAGGGTGTATTGTCAAACAAGAAGAAACTGGAAGAGTTATCACATGTAGTTTTGAATGAGGAATGCTCAGCAGTTCTTCAAAACAAACTACCTCAAAAGATGACTGATCCAAGGAGTTTCACCATACCTTGCCTAATAGGAAATCTTTCTGTCAGCAACGCGTTAGCCGATTTAGGTGCTAGTATTAACCTCATGCCTTATGCAGTTTTTGAAAAGTTAAACATAGGTGAGCCTAGACCTACTCGTATGAGCATCCAATTAGCTGACCGTTCTGTCAAATATCCAAGGGGCATTGTTGAAAATCTCTTAGCTAAAATCGACAAATTCGTATTTCCCGTTGATTTTGTGATCCTCGATGTCACACCCTCGCTTATAGCGGAAACACGAGGATGCGACGGACGGGATCGTCATAACACTTGGTATAATACAGAGACACTATACGTGCAAAATCCTCGTGTCATGACGTCGCCCGACACAATGGTGACTTGTGTCGTGGTTAGTCAGTTCCACGACTATCATAGTCTTATTGATTCTAAATCGAAAATACACATAGTTCACAAATGAATACAAATGATATACATTACAAATGCAAAACTAATAAAATCCTGAGGGTCTCTGCTAAGGCATCAGCTCTAGCTATTCTCCTTGTTTATGATCACCTGAAAAGATATGCTCAAAAATGGTCAACATAATTGTTGGTGAGCTTCGTAGGTTTTATGTAATAAAAGATATTGATGATGAAAACAGTAAGTTCAATAAGCGTTACCGCGACTACACTTATGTATAGGCGGTTTACCAGTTTTTAATAGCTAAAAATGGACACTATATTATCTTTGAATATAGATTAATATATTCTATAAATTCACAAATTATTTACAAATGAAATTATAGATTATTTCTTATAAAATATGTTTTAACTAATAATAAGATTAATATCTTATTATTAATCAAAATACTATTTATAATTTTCCTTAGATAATTATAAATTACATATTAAACCTTATCATTCCTATATCATTCTAAAATATTTAAACATACATGTATAATCCTCCTAATGGAATCAAAATGCAAATAAATACTTTGTAAACTTAATACCTATTAAAAACCCCATAATTCTAATCCTTGATTTAACGTTAATTTCAAACTTAAATCTTGTAACATATATACATCTATTTGTGTACATGTCACGTGTTAAACCAAACCAACCCGAACCTTACCAAATATATTGATTCACAGTGAACACATATTAAAGACTCGATTACAATCAATAATAGGTGTTGAACGTGTTTGATCGTGCATTGCCTTATTCTTTGAAGTTCTTGTTCATATACATTACATCAATTCAAGGTGAGTTTCGTGGCCCCTTTTTACGCTTATATAACTTTTAAACATTTTAAACTTGGGGGAAAAGAATGCTGACTTACTTAACATATTTCCAAGCACCTTCCCTAGTGGAAGTCTGCTGCAACATTTATGGTTAACTTATATTGCTTATCTTATTGAATGATGTTATTATGACTCTTGACTCTATGCTATGTGCTACCTCGTATGTTACTTGGTGGTTTTACATTACTATGTGCTATTACTTTGGTGCTATGGGTGGTGTGATGATTACTTGTGAATACTATTGTTCTTGGATGCTCTTGGCGGTGTGGTTCTTCTTTGTGGGTCTACTTTGTGGTTCTTCTTTGCCGAGCATCCACTACAACCATTAATCCTGGTAATTGGGACCTAAGGATTGGTTTGGTTGTAACCTAAACATATGCGCTGTGTGGATCTTGCTACGTCATATTAAACTCATTATGCTATGGAAAACCTTTTTATGTAACCATTAATCCCGGTAATGGGACCTAAGGACTGGTTTGGTTATACACTATACGTATGCGCTGTGTGGATCTTGCTACGTCTTAATAAACTATTTAAACTTTGGAAATGTTTCCTTTCAGCCATCAATTCCCATGTGGAACCGATGTTTAGGTTTGGCTGTAGCTATTAAAAACTAGTAAACCGCCTATACATAAGTGTAGTCGCGGTAACGCTTATTGAACTTACTGTTTTCATCATCAATATCTTTTATTACATAAAACCTGCGAAGCTCACCAACAATTATGTTGACCATTTTTTAGCATATCTTTTCAGGTGATCATAAACAAAGAGAATAGCTAGAGCTGATGCCTTAGAAGAGACCCTCAGGATTTTATTAGTTTTGCATTTGTAATGTATATCATTTGTATTCATTTGTGAACTATGTATATTTTCGATTTAGAATCAATAAGACTATGATAGTCGTGAAACTGACTAACCACGACACAAGTCACCATTGTGTCGGGCGACGTCATGACATGAGGATTTTGCACGTATAGTGTCTCTGTATTATACCAAGTGTTATGACGATCCCGTCCGTCGCATCCTCGTGTTTCCGCTATAAGCGAGGGTGTGACAGATTGGTATCAGAGCCTTGGTTATAGAGATTTAGGTGGAGAATTTGACCTAGACTATAACCTAAGAACCTTCATATAGAATGCATGCTAGGGACTGTGTGCATTTGATTTTACCTAAATGTCTTTCATGATTTGTGTGACATATAGACACCTGTATTCTGGATTTCCTGGCAAAAGGCCTTCGGGCTAAGGCAAGCGTATTCGTGTAAATCTCATTGCGAGACCCATTACGCTACCTGGGGATTTCTGGGATGAGTGATAAACTATGGTCAATACCCAAATCTACAAGGCAAATGGGTCAAGTATATTAAGTCTATGAACTTAATATACAGGTATATTCCTATATACCTAATAATATACAAGTATGTTTCTACATACTTGATTTTATACATATACACGTGTTATCTGAACATCCCGAGGAAAACATTAATACTCTTAGTCTTACTCCGTGGGATACTTTGATACTATAACTTTACGCTTGTATGCGTACAACATCAATAGGGAACTTCGGTGATCACGCTTGGCGTCGATTTCGGATATTGAATCCGACCCTATCATAGTTATGACTGGAATCCTATGCAGTTATTATTAAACATATTGTGCTTATGTGCTTATTTGCTATTACATGCTACAATTGGAATACTGGCTCATGGACAAGAGGACATTACATTATTTGTGCTTGATGAATCTAGATAATACTATGATGTTAACTTGGGGTAAGTGAAGTTAAGGGTGATCATGCAAGGTAGATTACCATTACGGGTGCACACGTAATTGTAATTCACCATGCATGAGAAGTCTGGCTAATCTTACCATGAGGTAACGATCATGAGTATCACAAGTTTCTATTCTATACCCTAGGGTGCTAGGGTCATAATTCTAGTAAGTCCTTGTTAAGGCAATCAAACATTATCATATACTCAAGTCCTGTCCTACTTAAAGCCTTCATGGTATTTCCAATCACAATATTGACCTTATGAGACATTCCTCCACTTAGCGTTTCAGTAACTACTGATTAATGCTTAGAATGAAATTGGAATACATGAATGTAGAGGAGTAATGATACTCTCTACCCATACAAAATGTTATTATTTAGTAGGTGCTAAGGAAAATTAAGATGTTATGTAACTAGTTTAAGTATTATTCAAGGTATATCGTGGATGTGGTGGGAACGCTGCGGGGGGGCCTATATATAAACATCACCGGTATACTAAGAATGTGCTTAATCTGGGCTACATAATGATCTTGATGGACCGAAGCATAGGTTATAGAAACTTGATAAGCGAAATCATGCGGTGACTAAAGTTTCCATCTTTCTATAGTTAGAAGATGGCGCCTAAAAGAGTCACACGCAAAACCAACCAAGAAACTGAAGCCCCACAAAATAGGAGAAGGGGTAGACCATCAAGAGCTGGTGGTGCTCCAACCGATAATAATCAGGAAACTGGCAATCTTGATATAGCTGCTATGATTGCTCAGCAGCAAGCTGCATTAGTTCCTACTATTGTGACGCAAGTAAGCGATGCCCTGCTGAATCATCCTCTCCAATGGGATCATAACACCAACGGCCAACATAACCAAGGGGTAGTGGATGATATTGGCATTGGTGGAACAAATGGAAATGAAACTGGCGTCAACCATACCAAACGGGGATGCTCATATAAAGAATTTGTGGCTTGCAAACCCCACGAATTCGATGGGAAAGGCGGAGCGATAGCCTTGACCAGATGGATCGAGAAGATGGAGGCAGTAATCGACATTAGTGAATGCCTCGACAGTCAACGAATCAAATATGCCACCTGCTCACTGCAAGGCAAGGCATTAACCTGGTGGAACACCCAGGTTCAGGCTAGAGGAAGGGAGTTAGCAATGCTGATGACTTGGGATGAGTTTAAAGCATTGATTTCCGAGGAATATTGTCCTCTCAATGAAATGCAGAAACTTGAGCAAGAGTTCTTGAATCATGCGATGGTGGGAGCTGGGCACGCAGCATACACCGATCGTTTCCACGAATTGGCAAGATTGGTTCCGCACTTGGTAACCCCGGAATCCAAGAGGATCGAGAGGTATATTTGGGGACTTGCGCCTTAAATCCGAGCACTGGTAACAGCAGCTGCTCCTCCTAGAATCCAGAGCGCAATTCTGAAGGCTGGCGCTCTTACTGATGAAATGGTGAGAACCGGACTGCTGGGTAAGGGAGCAGAGAAGAGAAAGGAGGTTAGGGAAACGAGCCGGTCTGATGCTGGAAGATTTGATAAGAAGGCTAAGACAACCCCAAATTTTGTGGCTGTGACACAAGGCTGGAAAGATTATGCTGGGCCGTACCCTAGATGTAACAGATGCACTCTTCATCATCACCCAGCAATGCAGTGTAGGACGTGTGTGAACTGTAGGCGCTCGGGGCACCTAGCAAAGGATTGTAGAACTGCGCCGAATCTGGTAGTACCCTTCAACGCGGTTAACCCCGCCAGGAATGCCAGGGCTTGTTATGAGTGCGAAAGTTTTGATCACTACCGAAACATGTGCCCCAGACTGAATACGGCACCGGGTCAACAAGGAAATAACCAGCAACAAGTGATGACCATAGCTGGTAATCCGGGCCAGGGGAATCAAGGAAATGCTGCCTGAGGACGTGCGTTCGTCATCGGGGCAAATGGTGCTCGCCAAAGACCTGATCGCTCTAGATTAATTTCGATTCCGAGCTTGGAACATTTAAATTCTTAAATCAAATTCTTTCCCTTTGTCCTTATGATTTGATTTGATCTAGCCAAATGGAACCATTTATTCCTTATTTATCAACTTTCATTTTGAGATATCATCAACGCATGAATGAGTGATGGTAGCTTTCTTAAGCAATCTTTCTACTAAATAAAGACATTATCAACTTGTGATTAGGTCCTCCTAGACATACGAATGTTCTCGACTGTACTTATGGGTTTGATGAAGCACGTATGCAAATCTGCATTTGGAAATATTTAAAACTCTATCTTGAATTCGAACAACAAGACTCGTTATTATCCTCAATACAATGTGAATATAAAGGTTCATAAACCTTCGTAACTTGTAGACATGGGTTTAGCCTAAAGGAAAAGACATAACTTGGCATGTGTCCAAGTGTTTTATCTTTATACATGACAAAACTTAACCTCCGTGTTTCCGTGAATCTCCAGTTTAAACTTTCATTCACTAAGTGGCTCTTATCTTAGCTGTTATGATGACAATTGGTGCATTATAGACCGATTGACTAAAAATTCAATTCGACCCATTATCTCAAAACGTCGAGAAATGAATATGTATCTGTTTCAAATATTCGTATACCGTGGTATTACGTTAAAACATCGATCGTTATTTTGAATGATTGATTTATCTTCTGTTTTAATAATATTCTTAACCATAGTCGTGAACTCATTCCAAGATCTTCGCATAGCGTATTATTCTTAGACCGATAGTTGGTCAAAGGAGAAATACATATTCACAAGATATGCGTTAAGATCGTTTCATATGGTGACGTTTGGAATTCTTAAATTCCGACGGATAACCTTTCACATCATTGTTGGCCTTATCTTGATTTCTAGACATCACCTTATCATTATATTCTGGAAATTTTGGATCAAGAAATCAAACAACTCAAGCAGCCGGTACCCATTGTCAAAGTCCGCTGGGAATCTAAACGAGGTCCAGAGTTCACCTGGGAACGTGAGGACCAAATGAAATCCAAGTACCCTCATCTTTTCGCTTCAGCCTCCTCGTGAATAAATTTCGGGACGAAATTTCCGGAAGTAGGGGAGACTGTAACATCCCGTATTTTTTTATTATTTTTATTAATTGAAAGTTAATTTTTATAAAAAGTTTAATATGTTGCTGTTAAATAATCATAATAATAATAATAACCATAATAATAATAATAAGATAATAATAATAATAATAATAATAATAATAATAATAATAATAATAATAATAATAATAATAATAATAATAATAACAATAATAATAATAATAATAATAATAATAATAGTAATAATAATAATAATAATAATAGTAATAATAATAATAATAATAATAAAGTCCAGGGGGTATTATGCAATTTTTGAAACTTAAAATTTGAGTTCTAGCATAAAATAACAAAGATAAAACCACAGGGACCGAATATGTAATTTTTAAAATTACACAATCAGCCCCCGCTCACCCCCCGTATTTCCGGCACCGGATTCCGGCCGCCGGCCGCAGCTCCGGCGAAGCCAAAAACGGGTCTTTAGGCCGCGGTTTTGACTTCAAAATACGCCAAAATGATCGTGAATCAGATTTCCATAAGAAATACCCACTTTAATTTAAAAATATAAAGTCGTTTAAGCACCAAACCCACTCATTCCGACTTTCGGCCACTTTACCTACTATAATCGCACTAAAACCGCAATAACAATCAAAATAATCGCGCAATATCGAATTTTTAATCATTTCTAATCTGTATTTAAACTCAATTTCATTCGAAACACATAAAAACAACCAATTTGATTATCTCCCTCATCCGCGACCTGCAATCTAGTCGAACACACCCTTCTGGTCAATATAATCAGAAATTAACAGAGGGCTTTCGACCCTTTGAATCATTTGAAGCTATCTGCAAATTTAATTCGAGTTTCATCAGTGTTTGTCCATCATTTGGATTCGAGATAACCCGCGACATATCCATCGATTGTTCTTGTCGTTTGGAACTTCAAAACAGGTAATTAAGAACATCTATATACTCGATTTTAAATGGTTATCAAAAGCCCTATCATTAATTTCATTATAATATGCGAATTGGTGTTCCATTCGATCGATTTCAGGAACTAGGGTTCTTGATTTGGGGGAATTAGACTGAAAATGTTTAAAACAAATTGCTAACCAGAATAACCGCGGCTTAGAGCCTTGGTTCACTGGTTTGGTGCGTGTGTGTGCAGGTGAGAGGTCCCGGGTTCGACCCCGGGCAACCTCTTTTATTTTTTTTAAAGCTTTTTAACCATTTTAAAAATATATAAAAATTCTTAAAAATTATAAAAATAAATATTATAAATTTCCCTTATTTTAAATCCTACATAATTATTTTCTGTAAATTTCTTTTATTTAAAAACCTTAATAAATTTTTACAAAATATTATTTATAAACATTAAAAAATACTTATTTTTATAAAATGGATTCTAAATCGTGTATAACTATGAAATAATTACGAAAATCATAGAAATCATGCATAAATTATTTATAAATATTATAAATAATTATTTTTATAAAAAATGGACACTATATTATCTTTGAATATAGATTAATATATTCTATAAATTCACAAATTATTTACAAATGAAATTGTAGATTATTTCTTATAAAATATATTTTACCTAATAACAAGATTAATATCTTATTATTAATCGAAATACTATTTATAATTATCCTTAGATAATTATAAATTACATATTAAACTTTATCATTCCTATATCATTCTAAAATATTTAAACATACATGTATAATCCTCCTAATGGAATCAAAATACAAATAAATACTTTGTAAACTTAATACCTATTAAAAACCCCATAATTCTAATCCTTGATTTAACGTTAATTTCAAACTTAAATCTTGTAACATATATACATCTATTTGTGTACGTGTCACGTGTTAAACCAAACCAACCCGAACCTTACCAAATATATTGATTCACAGTGAACACATATTAAAGACTCGATTACAATTAATAATAGGTGTTGAACGTGTTTGATCGTGCATTGCCTTATTCTTTGAAGTTCTTGTTCATATACATTACATCAATTCAAGGTGAGTTTCGTGGCCCCTTTTTACGCTTATATAACTTTTAAACATTTTAAACTTGGGGGAAAAGAATGCTGACTTACTTAACATATTTCCAAGCACCTTCCCTAGTGGAAGTCTGCTGCAACATTTATGGTTAACTTATATTGCTTATCTTATTGAATGATGTTATTATGACTCTGGACTCTATGCTATGTGCTACCTCGTATGTTACTTGGTGGTTTTACATTACTATGTGCTATTACTTTGGTGCTATGGGTGGTGTGATGATTACTTGTGAATACTATTGTTCTTGGATGCTCTCGGCGGTGTGGTTCTTCTTTGTGGGTCTACTTTGTGGTTCTTCTTTGCCGAGCATCCACTACAACCATTAATCCCGGTAATTGGGACCTAAGGATTGGTTTGGTTGTAACCTAAACGTATGCGCTGTATGGATCTTGCTACGTCATATTAAACTCATTATGCTATGGAAAACCTTTTTATATAACCATTAATCCCGGTAATGGGACCTAAGGACTGGTTTGGTTATACACTATACGTATGCGCTGTGTGGGTCTTGCTACGTTTTAATAAACTATTTAAACTTTGGAAATGTTTCCTTTCAGCCATCAATTCCCATGTGGAACCGATATTTAGGTTTGGCTGTAGCTATTAAAAACTGGTAAACCGCCTATACATAAGTGTAGTCGCGGTAACGCTTATTGAACTTACTGTTTTCATCATCAATATCTTTTATTACATAAAACCTGCGAAGCTCACCAACAATTATGTTGACCATTTTTGAGCATATCTTTTCAGGTGATCATAAACAAAGAGAATAGCTAGAGCTGATGCCTTAACAGAGACCCTCAGGATTTTATTAGTTTTGCATTTGTAATGTATATCATTTGTATTCATTTGTGAACTATGTGTATTTTCGATTTAGAATCAATAAGACTATGATAGTCGTGGAACTGACTAACCACGGCACAAGTCACCATTGTGTCGGGCGACGTCATGACACGAGGATTTTGCACGTATAGTGTCTCTGTATTATACCAAGTGTTATGACGATCCCGTCCGTCGCATCCTCGTGTTTCCGCTATAAGCGAGGGTGTGACACTCGACATGGATGAGGATAAGAATGTTCCACTCATCTTAGGTCGACCTTTCTTAGCAACCGCTCGAGCCCTCATTGATGTTTGCACCGGCAAACTCACACTCCAAGTGGATGAGGAGGAAGTGACGTTTGACATAGGACAATCCATGAAACATCCTTAACATCATGACGATTCACTCTATTATATTGATGTTTGCGACTCAACCATAAGCTGTCATCTGATGAACACTCGTCAAATTGAAGCTTGTAGTACTCAATTAATAGAAATCCAAACCACTGAGCCTATCTGTGAGCACCAAATCATTCCAGAACTTGAAGTTGATGAGCCATCATCTTACCAAGAAGCATTTGAGATCATCGATCAAGAATTAGAACCTAAAGCCAAACAATCTATCAAAGACCCTCCGGCTTTAGAACTAAAAGAACTTCCGTCTCATCTCGAATACGCTTTTCTGGAAAACACCTCTCAGCTTCCTGTCATAATCTCATCCGCCCTATCAAAAGAGGAGAAGAACAAATTGCTCTATGTGCTGAAGGCACATAAACGAGCAATTGTATTGAAAATCATGGACATCAAGGGAATCAACCCATCCTTTTGCACTCACAAAATATTAATGGAAGAGAACTTCAAATCCATCATTCAACCTCAAAGACGTTTAAATCCGAGCATGCAAGAGGTGGTGAAGAAAAAAGTAATCAAACTGCTAGATGCCGGTTTGATTTACCCTATTTCTGATTCGCCTTGGGTTAGTCCTGTCCAAGTTGTCCCAAAGAAAGGAGGAATGACTGTGGTAACTAACGAAAAGAATGAGCTCATTCCAACTCGTACGGTTACAGGATGGAGAGTTTGCATCGATTATCGTAAACTCAATGATGCCACAAGAAAGGATCACTTCCCTCTACCTTTCATTGACCAAATGCTCGAGAGACTCTCTGGAAAAATATTCTATTATTTCCACAATGGTTTCTCAGGGTACTTTCAAATTCCCATTGCTCCCGAAGATCAAGAGAAAACAACATTCACTTGTCCATATGGCACTTTTGCGTATCGACGAATGCCTTTTGGATTGTGTAATGCCCCTGCTACATTTCAAAGATGCATGGTAGCAATTTTTAATGACATGATTGAACACTCAATGGAAGTTTTCATAGATGATTTCTCAGTCTTTGGAAACTCATTCGAACAATGTCTTGAAAACCCGGAGAAAATGTTGGTTAGATGCGAGGATTCTAACCTTGTTCAAAATTGGGGAAAGTGTCATTTCATAGTTACTGAAGGAATAGTGTTGGGACATAAGATCTCTCGAGCAGGCCTTGAAGTTGACCAAGCCAAAGTTGACACTATTTCCAAACTGCCATATCCCACAACCATGAAAGAAATTAGAAATTTCCTAGGTCATGCAGGATTCTATCGCCATTTCATTAAAGACTTCTCAAAAATCGCACGATCGATGACTCAACTTCTTGAGAAAGACGTAAAATTCGTGTTTTCCAACGAATGCATCAGTGCATTTGATCTGTTAAAAGAGAGGTTGGTCACCGCTCCAATTATGGTTTCCCCAGATTGGACGTTACCATTTGAACTCATGTACGATGCAAGCGATTTGCGGTAGGAGCCGTGTTAGGTCAAAGGAAAGACAAGCAATTCCACCCAATTCACTATGCGAGCAAAACCCTGAACGACGCACAAGAAAACTACATAACCACCGAGAAAGAACTTCTCGCAGTAGTTTTCGCATTTGACAAATTTCGCTCGTATCTAATCCTGTCAAAAACAGTCGTCTATACCGATCATGCAGCCCTACGTTATCTGTTCAACAAACAAGATGCAAAGCCGAGATTGATACGATGGATACTTCTGCTTCAAGAATTCGACATTGAGATTTGTGACAAGAAAGGAGCAGAAAACCTAGCGGTTGATCATCTTTCGCGTCTTGAAGATTCGAACCATCCACAACCCGAGGAACTCAAAATAAACGATAATTTTCCTCACGAATTCCTTTTGAACATCCAATCTTCAATTGATGAATATCCTTGGTTTGCCGATTTCATAAACTATTTGGCAAGCGGAATCCTTCTCAAAGGAGTGACTTATCAGCGAAAGAAGAAATTTTTTACTGACATTAAGCATTACTATTGGGAGGATCCATACCTATTCAGAATCGGTGCGGACCAACTCATTCGAAGAAGCGTATACGGAAGTGAAGCGGAACGGATCCTAAGGCATTGTCATGAAGGACCCACAGGAGGCCACCATGGAGCAACTTTAACAGCCAAAAAAGTCTTCGATTCTGGATTCTATTGGCCCACGATCTTCAAAGATGCTCACAACATGGTACGTACCTGTGATGCATGTCAAAGAGCAACCAACATCTCGACACGGGATGAGATGCCTCAGAAAACCGTTCAAGTATGCGAGGTATTTGATGTATGAGGTATTGATTTCATGGGGCCATTCCCGGTGTCATTTGGAAATCGTTACATCTTGATAGCAGTTGATTATGTCTCAAAATGGGCCGAAGCTCAAGCCCTGCCTACCAACGATGCAAGAAATGTTGTCAGATTCCTTAAGAAATTATTCTCTCGTTTTGGTACCCCCAAGGCATTGATTAGTGATCGAGGAACCCATTTCTGTAACAATCAGCTCGAAAGAGCAATAACTCGTTATGGAGTAAACCATCGCTTTGCAACTGCTTATCACCCACAAGCAAATGGGCAAGCTGAAGTCACTAATCGAGGTATCAAATGAATCCTAGAAAAAACCGTAAGACAAAATCACAAGGACTGGTCTGCCAAGCTAGATGATGCATTATGGGCTTTTCGAACAGCCTTTAAGACTCCCATTGGCACAACACCGTTCAAACTCGTTTATGGGAAGTCGTGTCATCTACCTGTGGAACTGGAACATAAAGCCTATTGGGCACTCAAAGCAGCAAACCTAGACCAAGGTCTTGCAGGAAAGAATCGATTTCTACAAATCCATGAACTGGAGGAACTGAGAGAACAAGCATACAAAAATGCTAGGGTTTACAAGGAAAAGACAAGGAAATTCCACGACTCTTGTTTAAGGAGCACTAAAGGATTTCATGTGGGGGAACGTGTCTTACTGTATAACTCTCGTTTACGTTTGTTTCCCGGAAAGCTAAAATCGCATTGGTATGGACCTTACACGATTAAAAATGTGTTTCCAAATGGTGCCATCGAAATTGACAACCACGACGGTTTAAGTTTCAAAGTGAATGGACATCGTTTAAAACCATATAACGATGGGCCAACCAAGATTTTCTCGGAGGAATTACACCTCCGCCCCGACGAGGATTAAGTGTGGGGAAGGGTCGCGCCGAAGACCTGAAACGAAAACACGGCACTTGTATATAGATTTTATTTGAAATTTTTAACTTTTTGTAGGACTCACAAACACAAGCACGGGGTCGTGCCCCACTGAACATGCCCCCGTGACTCTGACAAAAAATTTTCCATGATCTCCACTGACGACTCTGGAATGTTACAGGTCGAATTTAAGGTGACTTCTGACAAGCACGGGGCCGTGCCTACCCAAGCACGCCCCCGTGATCAACTTTTCCGACCTGTGTATAAATACCACACTTGTTCCAAGCTTTTATCACACCCATTTCTGATCAAAATCTCATAAAGAAAAGATGAAAGAATCAAGTCAAGGAAGTTCCAATTGGAATCCTGCGACTAAACCACGATCTGAAACTCGGGAACCAACAACTCAAGAATATTTCTTCAAGCTTCATGAGCTAATCAAGAAATTGACTGAGATGAATCTCACCGCAACTCAACACTTAGCTGAACTTATCTAGAAAGTTCAGGAAATGAGCGAGGAACTTGTTTCCATCAATCACCGGCTTGCGGAACTTAGCAACCGCACTTCGCATTACCCTATCTCGACCCTTCCACATGAAATGTGTGGAGGATTCTTCTAGCGGCACTTCATGATGGGTCATGTGCGCTAGTGCGCGTTAAGGAGTCTGGTTTTGCTGTTTCAGATTCCCGGTTTTTAACGTATTATGTAATCGTAGGAGTTAGGAAAATATACTTGTCGCTTGGCTTGTTTATTTGATTTCTAGAACTAATTTCGTAGCTTTTCTGTTGATTTGGATGTGACAAAACTTAAACGGGTAGATTACGCAACGCGCGAAATTGAGAAACGGAACAACAAAAGGCTAAGTCGAAACGACACAAGGGGAACACGCCCCCGTGCCTATGTAGGCACGCCCCCATGACAACAAAAAATGGACACAACCTGACTTGTTTCAGCCTTTTGTCTTGTTCCCCATCAATGTTGCATGATAAATCTCGAATTATTTGCCTGCAAACTCGTATCCTCTTCACATTGTGCATTTTTTTCAACTTTTCTTTCATATTTTCAAGACATCTTTCAAGAGATTTAATCAAGAGGTTAGTATTCTAATTCCTATGATTATGATAGCCATTTGCATGTATTTAGGTGATTAGGTCTCTAAACTACCGAAACCCTAATGATTATATGTAAGAGCTTGTGCTCAAACATGTTATGGAATTATGAATGCATTATCCCTTCTTGTTTATTTTTCTCTTGAAGTTGATTAGTGTCAATTAGTATGATTAATTAGTTATTAGTTTTAGTATGTTTCCCTTTAGTGTTAACAAGACTATCTTCATAATATGTGGTGATTTCATTGTTAATCATGTTCAAGTTGTAAGAATTGGCAAGTAGTGTTGAAACATTATATATTTTTGTCTTGAATTATTAACAAATGCTCAAAATGTTTAACGTATAATCTTTGGTTTTTCAAGCAAGAGAATGACAAATTTATGCTTAATCAAAGATTTACAAACAAAACCACGCGTGCTCGAGTTGAAACTTCATGTCTCAAAATGTTAACCGCACCCCCACATTTCAAGAAACACACCCCCATGTTTAACAAATTTTTCGTAAAAAGCAAACGTGTCAACTGTTTTTCAACAAAAGTTCACAAAAAAGGGTGACATGGCTCTTGAAAATCAATTTTTGTCCCTAAATAGATAGGCTATTCCAAAAATCTGTTTTGTATATTTTAACTGATTTGTCAAAATTTCAGGATCATGAACCATTGTAAGGCCCACCTTTCTCAGGGGGACCTCACAGTTGGTCATTCACAGCATAACATTGATTTAAAGAAATCATTTACTCATATATATATATATATATATATATATATATATATATATATATATATATATATATATATATATATATATATTGCAGCGGAAAATACTGTAATTTCAATTCATTACAAATAAAATATAAACATTGTCTTTAATCCTCAAAACTATTTAAGAGTCCTTTGTTTAGCTTTTCTTCTTCAGGGATGCCAGTCTTCTAGTGCTAAGAAGCTTCAGTCCCATGCCTCTATTCTATGGCTCTAACTCTTACCTGTCAACTGATATACATACAAAAGTCAGCTTCGCTGAGTGAATTCTAGGTTTACTTTGCTAAATAACTTTCGTAAGAGATATTAGCTTTATCAGTTGAAAATAATCTTTGTCTATCAAAATATAAATACACACAGGCAATCACTTTATCAATACTTTATCATTTATTGTTATTTATTACTCTTCTTTATCCGTCAATTCTCTGTCACTATCGGTGCCTAGGCTCGCCTAGGACTTTACCGACATGCCAATTAAGGACTTACTGTCGTACCCGATCAGGCCATTATTGTCATGCCAATTCAGGACTTATTGACCTGCCTGTTTGAGCATACTTTATCACTTTATCACTGGTGAGTGCACAACGAATGCAACCCTCCTTTATCAATTGCTTGCAAGGCTTTGCTTTATCACTTTATCAAGGTACATGTTATGGGCCCAATAACAATTCTTTAAGTTTCACTTATATCTTTAGTTTTCACATACACTTAACACATAATAAGAAGCAAACTCTTAGTCTAAGCATTCACATTTTATCAATCATGAGAGATAAACTAGATAACTGACCCTCCGCGGGACAGCGGGGGTTCGGGGGCGGCAGCCCCTGATAGCGGGGTTCTAGGGGCGGCAGCCCCTAGTGGGGTCCAAGGGGCCGGGCCCAAAAATTATTTTGAACTATTTAAATGGCATATTTCACTTTAGGAAATTTTATTTTATTGATAAAAGGTCTTAAAAACCGTCATCATAAAAGTATGTAATTTAGTATGCATATCACCCCAAAACATTGAAAACATGTATAAAATAGGGGATCTAGAACTCACCTGAACTTGTCCAATAGCTTAGATTCTAAGTCACTTAAGCTATAGCCTGAATACTCTAGCTGCACGAAAGTTAATATGCAAAAATGTCATTTTCTTCATAGTTTCGCCCATAGTTTCGCCCATAGTTTCGCTGTAGCGAAACTGCAGTGTCGCTGCCATTTTCGCTGGGCAGCACTTCTGCTAGTTTCGCTAGACAGATTCGCTACCTTGAGCGCCCAACTTTCGTTGGAATTTCCTAGTTTCGCAAAGTCTATAGGTCAGTCTGGGTCTTAGCGAGATTACCGGCGAAACTGTAGTTTCGCCCGAGCGAAACTGTAGTTTCGCTGAAATTTCTCCTAGTCTCGCTAAATGAGTACGCAGTTTCGCTGGTTAAATGCTTAAATTCGCTGGATCGCGGCCCAGTTTCGCTGGATGAACAGAAACTCAGATCCAGCCCGTTTTTAACCCAAAATCTTAACTTTTTACGTCCAAATCCTTAGTTTACCTTCCATGAAACCAAATCTAAGCTTTTTACACGTTTTCATACGTAAAAATTCAACCTTTATGTGTTTCTTTAAACTTTTCAAAACCCCAAAACCCTAGAATCCGGGTTTGATCTACAGAGGGCCTTAGAGGTCGATTCTTACCTTGTTTTGTTGCTCTTTCCTTGTGTTTTGATGCTCCAATCCACCAGAACTTCAATCCTTCAAACCTTCAAACTCCAAATCTTGATTTTCTTCACTTTCTCTCTCTACTTTCTCTCTCTACGAATTTGGTAGCTAGGGTTTGAAATGGTGGAATGGATCTGATCATGCATGGTTTAAGGGTTGATTAGGGCCCTTAAACCCACCAAGCCTAGCCTATTAAGGTTAATTTTACCCATAGCCCACTAATTTACCCCTTTATTTCTTAAATTAACCATTAAAAGCCCATTATTATTAAATAGCATGTTTCGGGAAATTTCGGGGCGTTACAACCATCCATACTTACAATTTGGAGGAAACTGTGAAAGATGGTGTCGTAACCAGTTGCAAAGGCTCTTGCAAAGGGCTGAAAAGTCACATTTGCAAGCCGATGAGGAAACCTTGGCGGCTGTCGGACAGCTCGAAAGATATAACAATTTATTGAGTGTTCAGTGGAAGCGATTGTTTACACAAAATTGACCTTCTATTTATGAACTAACTCTTAAATTTTTAGCATCTTTCAGATTTAGCATGAAAGACTCCGACCCTTGGGATGATGAAGCAGTTACATTCAGACTAGGTGGACAGTGGCGAAAAACATCCATCGCTTTATTTGGCGTCTATCTGGGAATATATACAGAACAGGAAATGGAGGAGGAAGCAATATCAGGAATGCTAGCTTACCATACATTTCCAGATGAGGAAAGTAAGGACGCAGAAAGCGGTGCCATGAGAAAGGCATTTTGGGAAAAGATTGGAACAGGGACCTTCAACTCAAGTAAAACCAAGAGCAGTCAGATTCGGGACCCGTTGCTACGATACATACATCGGTTGCTCAGCCATTCGATAACGGCTCGTGGCCAAAGCGAGGGAGTTGTTAGTTTGAGAGACTTGTTTATTTTATATTGTATGACTAATCATTTACCATGTAATATTGGGTATTTGTTTTGTAACTTGTTTGCTAGGAATGCAACTGCAGGTGCTCCGACACCCATGTTTGGAGGAAGCTGGATCTTGAACTTGTACGAGAGTTATGGGTGTAATACGGAGGGAACCGAAGGAGTAATGCCAGGACTGCTGGACTTAAGCATTTGCACAAGCATGTACATGATCACAACCTTACCAAATGGACAACCGAGATTTATGGATAGGAAGGGACAAATCTGGGATCCGGCAGATCCCGAGGAGATTATCATGGACCTTGATATGCCAGCACATCATGAAGAATCCGGGGCCTCCAGCTCACACGCCGGAGAATTCCCAACCATGTTAGACCTTTATGAAGCAATCCAGACCACCAGTGACCATGCAAGGAGATCATTTGAATACGCACAACAAGCTTTCAACCGTGTTGAAAATCTGAACTCTCGAGTGGATGACCTAAGCAATGATGTCACCTACATCAGAAACCGAATGTATCATGAGTGGGGGGATATCCCGCCACAAAACCCTTGAAAAAACCGTATCACTTTCAAGGCCCGGGCACAATTGTTTTGTGCCATTCTATCCTTTACTTTATGTCATTGATTTTAATATTCTCAATAAATGGATGATATTTCAGGTGATCCCAATGATTCTCACAAACAAAGGCACAAGTCGACTTCATCATTTTTAGGGGAGTATCTCGTTACCATTCCTTGTTTTATATTTTTAATCACATTGGGGACAATGTGAATTTTAAGTGTGGGGATGGGACTAATTGGGATATACATTTGATACTTTGCTAAAAAAATGGTCCAAATTTAAAAATTTTAAAATCACTTAACCATTAATTTTTGTGACACGAAACCAAAAATTTAAACAATTTTTGATAAACCAAATTATAAATATACGTTTTCAGAAAATAAATAAGTAAATAAGAAGAATCCAAATAAAAAATTGAAAACGTATTTTTATGATATCCTTAAAAGCAATAATCCAGTAAAAATATTCAATCATGTAAAATGAAACACTTTTACCCAATTCCATCCGTTTGTGAGTTTATTTTTGAGCCTTAAAACAACTTTTGCAAATCTTTGCAATTTTACTTTCATTCTGGATTCAATTGAGGGTGTCTTATGATACGTGTGATTAGAACTTGCTTTGGGTATACATTTCGAGACCTTAATTAGTATTTTCTGCATAAAAATGAGTTAGGCACTAGGAAACCTTAACCATTCAAGCCCCAACCAATTTTTTTTAATTTTCCTTACCCGAATGTCAACCCTAGTTAGCCCCGTTGAGCTTAAACGTTTTTATTTTGATCACCCGAATCACCAAGTCACTTAACCAAAAAGCCTTCAACAAAACCTGTTTTTCATTAAAGACACGATTTTGGCTTATAAAAAAAAGAGAGAGAGAAAAAGAAAAATTTGGTCTTTTACCGGCAGACCTAAAAGAACTGGAATGCATTCTTTTGATTTTAATTTGCTTTGTTGCCTTCATCACGCAAAACCGGGACTTCCCCCGAAAATCCGCGAACAAATTTTCAACCTCACGTACGACGCAAGAAAGAAATGGCGAAAAAAGGAACAAGTTCCGCCATCTTGTGGAATTTCAAAAAGCGCTATAAAGAGACGGGCAAAAAGATACGAAAGGTGCCCGAATTATGGAAATTGGTCACATGATGGAAAATGCAAGAAGACCAAACTGAATCTTAATACGAATACACAGAACTGATCCGATTGGGTGCTATTAGGCTTCAAGCCGAACGATCCTTACGAAATGATAGTTTTGTGTATCTTCGGGTGAAGGATGAAGTAAGGTTTCTGAAAGCAAAATACGGTCTTGACAAACTGACCTTAAACGAGTCCTCAAGTTAGCATATCCCTTCTAGCTTGAAGAATTGTATAGGGAACTTTGTGCTGCTTTCCTTGTAGTTTATGTTAGAAATAAGCCAAGACCGTCGTCTTTAGCATTTAGCTTCTTTTTTCCAAATATTCCATACCCGAGCCCGAGCCAAGTTACAACCCATCAAAGACCTAATGATTTATGCAAGTAAACATCTAAGTAGGTGGAGAATTGATCCCTTAACAAGCTTATGATTTCACACGTATTCATACTAGGCAATTGAGCGTATTAGTCATACTTCATCTTATGTATGATTCCATATATTTAGCCGAGTGTGAGTGCATCTTGTGAGAAGTGTGGATTTTTACGTGATTATATCTTTACTAACAATCACATTGCTGCTAGGATTTCATTCTATACATGCCTAAAATGTTTGCATTTGGATGAAATAATTTTTACTTGCGTATTTCCCGAAAGACGTATTTATCTTTTGCTTTATTTTGTTTTTGGTGGAGTTGTCATTTTAAGTGATTTTGCTTGAGGACAAGCAAAGTTCAAGTGTGGGGATATTTGATGTGCTCCAAGTTATACATAAAAACACTATCAAAAGCACATCATTTATTCCTCGATATCTCCCGAAATATGATGATTATGTACTTAAAATCATTTAATTGTGTTTTTCAGGTGTTGTGAAGGGCAAGATGGACAAAAGGAGCATAATGGACAAGAAATTTAAGAAATCCAACCTTAAAACTCCAAGCATGGGGTCGTGCCTCATTAAGCACGCCCCCATGACTTGCCTGAAACACACCCCCGTGCTAATTTGGCACACCCCCGTGATTGGACATCTGACAGGACAAAAGTACTGTTCTCCAAAAGTAGTCACGGGGCCGTGCCCCAAATCAACACGGGGCCGTGTTCCCTCCTTTCACGGGGTCGTGCCCCATTTGTCACGGGGCCGTGCCTGACAATTCCTGTGCGTACGATCCGACCAACTTTCGTAAGCATTGTACTAACACGGGGCCGTGCCTTTTTGTCACGGAGCTATGCTTAAACACTCCGGGAAGCCTATAAATAGAGGGCTAAGTTCATCATTTTGTAAGCTTTTGGTGGAAGTGATACTCTGCAGAATTGTCTCAGGAATCAAGTCTTAGAGATCATTTGGAGGCTCGGGAGGTGCATACAACACTTGGAAGAGGCTCGGAATTTTCTAAACATCATCCATTGTGGATCATTGGTTTGATTGTTCTATTTTACCGATGAATTCATATCTATCTTCTATGTTGTTTGTTATATTACAGCTCATTATGAGCTAAACTCTTATTATCATCTACTTGGATGAAACTTATGTAACTTGTGATGAATTAATGGTGTGATAAATATTGTATTAATGTTATGGTGGTCTTGGGAAAACTTTCGATGGGTAGCACCTACATTTGAACGGGGGGTTATAAGTTTATGGTTTGTAATTGTGATTGTCATACACGGTTGAAAAACGTATGATCAACTTTTATTCATAACAAACTATGGCTAATTAACTAGAGATGGTTATTTCTTTAGAAATCATAAGATCTTAACTTTCTGATCATTTATGGGTTCCCTTTTAGTCTGAGAAATCTACAGTAATTGTTATTGTTTTCTAAAATTAATGGTATGTTAGAATAGAACTTGATCAACTCTCTTCTTACATTAAGTTACGTTTTCAGAAATCGTATGTCGAAAAGGATACAAAAGATTTACCTACATCACTAGGGCCTTGACCTAAGCAGTAAATCTCAACCTGACATGGTCCTGGTCACTACGGAGCGGATAGGCGAGAAATTGCGCCAGCTCATCTTTATAAACGTTAACACAATTACTTTATTCAATATCTTTAATCACACCACCACTTCATCACAGTTACATAAGTGTAATCCAAGTTAGGATGATAGCCTTTATCCCCTGATCTTAAATCCAAAAGTTTCAACTTGTTTTACTTTATTTATTATTTCTATTTTTAGTTTTGAAACCCTAGTTTACATCAATGCAACTTATCATTCTCTTAAACAAAAATTGATAGTCAATCATAAGGATTGTTGAGTAGTCTTAGTGTGTCCACGGATTGATACTCGGTTCTTACCATCACTATATTACCTCACGATAGGTGCACTTGCCTTTTGTGTGTGTAGTTAGCAGTAGTAACAACCATTTAAAACTGAATCTGTGTGAAAAATCCTTTATCAAAATATATATACTTTCACACCGCATCAGCCTTCCTCTTCTCTCCAAAAGACTTTATTCTAAGGACTGTAAAGTCCTGATAGATAAAGTCAAAAATAGAATTCAAGACTGGAAGAACAAGTCCTTATCTTATGCTGGTAGAATTCAACTAATCAAATCTGTTTTGTCTTCAATGCAGGTGTATTGGGCTTCAGTTTTCTTACTTCCTCAGAATGTTATTGAAGATATCGAGAGGTTGCTCAATACCTTTTTATGGTCTAATAGTGACTCTGCTAAAGGCAAAGTAAGGGTGAGCTGGAGTGAAGTATGTATGGCTAGAGAACATGGGGGCTTGGGCATCAAACCTCTAAAAACAAGAAACATGGCTCTCATATCCAAGCTGGTCTGGAATATCATCACTGATCATCAAAATATCTGGACTAGGTGGATTGCTACTCACCGTCTTAAAGGACAAACCCTTTGGGAGGTGAATGCCAAGGATGGGGCCTGTTGGAGTTGGAGAAATATCCTCCAATGCAAAAATAGGATTGGTAAACATTGTTTTAGGAAGATTGGGAATGGGCAAAGCACTTCTGTCTGGTTTGATACTTGGCATGATATTGGTCCTCTGGCTTCTTTTATTAGTCCCAGAGAAATCTCTAATGCTGGTATGACTATGAACCAAAAGGTTAGTGATATTATTGAAAATGGGTGCTGGAAATGGCCCATACAATGGAAAGATAAGTTCCCTGTTTTGTTTGATATTGATCCTCCCAACTTGTCTACTGATATTATTGATAAATGGCAGTGGAAAATTAAAGGGGGTAAACTGCAAGATTTTTCAATTAAAGAGACTTTTAATGATCTTTGTGATGAATGTGAGGTGGTTAAATGGCAAAAACTTGTTTGGTATATTAAATTTTATCAACAATAATCAACAAATAGCACATAACCGAGTCATGATTGCAAACAAAGAAAGAAGCATCTTAAAGACTCTAAGAAAAATCACAAGTAAAGAAAAGCATAAGATGACTTTGAAAACCAAGTGTGAGGAGCCTGCTTAAGGCCATAAATTACCTTTTGCAAGGTGTAACAAGATGGATTCAACAAATCTTGGAAGTTGTGACCTATTCATAGTCTCAGATAAATCATTATGAAAAAAAATCATTGACATCCACTTGTCTAGCATCTCATCCATGAGAGAATGCGAAGGATAACACCATGCAGATAGTGGTGGGTTCATCAACAAGGCTAAATGACGCGAGGCATATACAGGGGACGTTTTTTATTTACATTCACGTCTTTTGGAAAAAACAACTTTTAGTGTAATCAACTCCCTCTGTTTGATGAAAGCACTTAGTAGGAAGTCCAGCTTTAAAGCGACTAACACATCTATCATGATTAAACTTAATATTGTATACCCATTTAAAGCCAATTTGTTTGCATTAATGGAGTGCAAAGCAACAATCTTAGGACGTATGGCATTCCGCCATCCTTGTCATTTTATGAGCCTGACGAAAGGTAGTTGTCTTAGTGGCAGGTGTAGTAAGCACATGAAAGAGAACATCACCTAGAAAAGGTTTGGGTTGAGTAAGGCCACAAAAAAGTATGGTCGTGGTAAGAAGAAACATGAGGATGAGATAGTGATGGTGGAGTATGAGATGGAGGTGAAGGGAAGGATAAATAAGAAGGTGGTGGGGTCAGGATGTTAAGAAAGAGAACGGTGGATGAAAGAGGTGGAAAAAGCGGGAAAAGAAGTCATGTTCGAGAATGCAAAAGACTCGTGGAATATAACATGAAAGGAGGTGAAAGCATGGCACGAATAGGTAAACAAACAAACAAACATACCCAGTATATCCCACTCAAGAGTAGGGTCTAGGAGGGGTAGGTGGTGGCGAGTCTTTCCTCTACCTTGGGGGGTAGAGAGACCGCTTCCAAAGAGAACCCCGACTCGAAAACAAAAGCAATAACAATAGCAAACACACGCAGGCATATTCTGTAGCATACAACATGTAGGTATAAGACACATAAAAGCATACAACAAAAGCGGCAGTTGCACCTATAAAGGGCAGATGGGTAATGCGTACCCAACAAGGCTACATTTACCCTTTCTACCCACAAATCCCACTAAAAGTCCTTAATTTTAATTTTGCGCCTCCACTCACTCCTATCCTCGATCATGTGCTCAGAGAGGTGCAAGTCTACCATATCTCGCCTAATTTTCTCATCCCAAGTCAACCTAGGTCTTCCTCTACTCCTCCTACCCTCTACGTTGATGTTCTTTACTGCTCTAACAGGTGCTGCCATCTGTCTTCTCTTCACGTGCCCGAACCATCTTAGTCTTCCCTCTCTTATTTTATCTGTGATACAAGCCACCTCTAGCCTGTTTCGAAACAAGTCGTTTCTTATCCGATCCCGTCTTGTCTGTCCACACATCCACCTCAACATTCGTATTTCCGCGACCTCTATTTGTCTCTCGTGAGATTTCCTTATGGCCCAGCAGTCTGTTCCGTATAACATAGCTGGGCGTATTGCCACTCTATATAGTTTTCCCTTTAGTTTTTCTGGAAACCTCTTATCACATAAAATCCCTGATGCTGCTCTCCACTTGCACCATCCTGATTGAACACGGTGGGATACATCGCTGTGTATCTCTCCATCTTCCTATACGTAGTAGCCCAGGTATTTGAACCTAGATGTCTGTGGGACCGCCATACCCTGGATAGTGATTTGGGTGTCCTCTTCAGCCTCACCACTGAAGTTACAATGCATGTATTCTGTCTTGGAGCGACTTATCCTTAATCCTCTGCGCTCTAGTGCTGTTCTCCACTGTTCTAGCCTCTCGTTAGATACTGATATTAAGACAATATCATCCGCAAACAGCATGCACCACGGGACTGGCTCTTGTATAGACTTGGTCATCTCGTCCAACACTACTGTGAAGAGAAATGGGCTCAATGCCGAACCCTGATGGAGTCCCACTTCCACCAGGAAGAAGCGTGTGTCTCCGACTGGTGATCGTACGCACGTTTTTGCCCCGTCATACATATCCTTGATTATTTTGATATACTTCTCTGGTGTCCTTCTAATTCGTAGACTTTCCCAAATGAGTTGGCGCGGAACACTGTCATAGGCTTTTTCTAGATCAATGAATACCATATGGAGGTCCCTTTTCTTTTCTCTATATTTCTCCATTATCCTTCTTATGACGTGTATGGCTTTAGTTGTAGAGCGTCCTGGCATAAATCCAAATTGGTTTATCGCTATCTGAGTTTTGAGTCTAATTCTCGTGTCAATAACTCTTTCTCATAGTTTCATCGTGTGACTTAATAGCTTTATTCCCCTGTAGTTTGCGCAACATTGGACATCTCCTTTTTTCTTATATATGGGGACTATGACACTGCTTCTCCACTGCTCTGGCATCCTTCCGGTTCTGAAGATAGTGTTGAACAAGTCTGTTAGCCATTGCAGGCCCTCATCTCCCAGGCACTTCCACACTTCAATCGGTATTTTGTCTGTCCGCACCGCCTTAGCTCTTCCCATTTTCTTCAGGGCTCTCATAACTTCTTCGGTTGTGATGCTTCTACAATAACATTTGTTTTGTGTTGTTGTTTGCGTTGTTTTATCGATCTTGATATGTTGATTAGGTTTTCTCATGTTGAAAAGGTTATCGAAGTAGGTTTTCCATCTCCCCTTGATGTCTTTCTCCTTTACCAAGACTTTTCCATCCGCAGCCTTTATAAACTTCACCATTCTCAAGTCATGTCTTCTACTTTCTCTTGCCTTGGCAATCTTAAACATGTCATGTTCTCCTTCTTTCGTCTCTAGTCGCTTGTACATTCTTTCATACGCTGTGTTCTTTGCCTCTGACGCAGACTTTTTCGCCTCTCGTTTAGCTTCCTTGTATTTATCTTTTAGTTGTGCATGTTCTTCCTCATTGTTACATCGTAAAAGCTCTCTAAAACTCTGTTGTTTAATTTTTATCTTTTCCTGTACGTTTTCGTTCCACCATCAGGATTCCTTATGACCGACTGTCCTATATGTTGTAACTCCAAGAGTTTCTTTAGCTGCTTGAATGACTCTAGTTGCCATGGCCTCCCACTTTTGGTTTGCGTCTTCCTGTGTCCCAGTCTGGCTCATTGATATGACCTTATCTCTAAACATGGTAATTTTTTCGTCTTTGAGCTGTCCCCATCTGATCGTAGGTCTAACTCTCTTAGATGATTTGGTAAATTTGGTACCAAATGCAAGATGAGCCAAAAAAAGAAAGTGTTTTAAGTAAGAGAGTGCACACATACGCATCGGTTATTTCTCACACCAACCGATATGAGGTGTATCTAGAACAAGTGCATTTTTAGAAATTGTAGAGATCCAAAGTCTTCAATACATTGAACTTTTGATCCAATTGTTAATTGATTAAAGATTTCTAAAAATTCATTTGTGATAAATTATAAATTATTTTATATACAACTATTTCTAAACCATTGTGTTTATAATAATAATAGCCTTGTTTAGACTAGTGAACCCATTAAAGCATCTTAAGCTTATTATTAAATGAGCTCTAATTTAGGCTCACACTCGATTAAACTCATCCCAATTCGAGCTTATAGAGAGATAGTCTCAAGTAACTCACGAGTAGTCTAGCTCGTTTACTCCCCTTTTGCACGAGTCTCTTATATATGTCAGAACATAGGGTTCCATCAAAGGAGCAATGACTTAGAAAACCATCTTAATGTCTCAGGAAACCAAGGTCATAAAGTTGAATTTCATAAGTACAATGCTTTTTAAAGATAAAACATGATTCATAAAAATGCTATATTTTGCAAGTTTAAAGTGGTACATATGAAATTGCCCCTACAATTTGAATTGGAAAAAAGTCTAAGCGGCACAAATTTCAGGCCATGGTGAGTGCTAAATGCAAAAAGGAGAAAGAAAATAATACCCTATATATTTATGTGTATGTACATATGATTAGGATACAAAAAGAAAACAAAATCAAATGTGATGTGTACCATCAAATTCTTTTTAAGCAGGAATAGGTGAAGCCTTGCATATGGGGCACCAGTTCTTGAGGCCCAGCCACTGGTTTATGCAGGGAGCATGGTACCCATGCCCACATTCCAGCCTTCCTACTTCATCTCCTCTCACAAATTCCTCCTGCAAACAGCAACAATAATAATATTATTAGCCAAGTTTATGACGATTATGCATTTTAAATACGATTGATGCAACTTTTGACCCGTTTCCAGTTTAGATGTTTACAAGTACAACACTATATTGAGTTTATGCAAATGAAAAGATGATGATGGAAAGATAACTCAAATTAAAATTATGGTAACCTTGAAAATTCAGATCAAAATTATGGTTTTCCCTACTATTTCTCTTATTTTAGTGCTTTAGCTCTGCTTGGGATAATAAATTAATAAGATTATCACCTGACAAATACTGCATTTGCCGTCATCCACACACGAACTATGCTTCATTTTTCCGTTCTCTAGCTGCGTAGATTCATATATGCTTGTTTTGATGCATTTTGATAATTCTTCTGCGGGTAATGCTGTGCTCACTGTACCCATTTTCTCTTCAAGAGCGAGTAGTTCCTGTGAAAGAACGCAGAGTACAATTAAGTTTAATCACATCTGTTAACACTTTGGATGGATCCAGTGATTGCAAGAATAATTTTGTGGCATGCAGCATGCCTCACAAATTGTAGCATAACTCAGACTGAAAGATTGTAAAACAGCTAAAATTGAAAGGTTTTCAATTAAACCATAAAAGCAACTATGACAATAATAAAAAAGAATTGTATGGCAAATAAGAAAATAAACCTCGTATGACATGTTGTCGATGTCCAGTCTCATGTCCCTGTGTTGATCATAGAAGTTAAGCCCGCCAAGAAGTAAATTTGCCTCAAGTGACAGTAATTGCTGTAGGTGGAAATTTACAAGTTAAAACTGTCTGCAAGTTTAAACAGTTTCTTGAAACTTCATTTCTATAGCTTATAGTTGAGGCGGAAAAACGGGCTAGTTGGGTAATAGGTCAGTGAGTTGGAACGGATTGGATTGACCCACATTTTCTCGTCTCTCCTTTAGTTGTATAAATAGTTAATGTGTTATATATCGTACAATAAAAGCACATTATTAAACATTTGAACTACTTAATTTAACAAAATGATTTCCAAGGTTTTATACATTCATAATAATTTTAATATAAAATAAAACACAATTCTTGCTGCCTAGTTTCCTACTTCCAAAACCGCATAAAAAACTTAATGATGGAAAAAAGGATTAATCAAATCTTATCAAGTCCAACGAGCTCTTTGTTGATATTATCACCTGGTAAATTTACCATATACAAAAAAAAAATGTGATTCCTATATATCCACCCATTTTAAGCACCATAACTTTCAAGAAAAAAAGAAAAGAAGATAATTTTACTAAATTCTTATGGATTGAGCTAACATCCACTACAGTCGATCTTATAATTCATAGATGATGTAGATCTCGGACCTATAAATGGGATATGGACAACAGTACGAACCAATAGACTTACGAGCCTTAAAGGATCTTACATTGTCTAGGGTTGGGCCATGAGGGTCTCTTACCACTTTTGAACCCCTAAACCAAACCATAAACGTGTCAAACTTGCCACTCATAAATTTACAGAGGCCAAAGACCAATCACCTGATATGTTAACTCCTCATTGTGTCCATACCTATCAAGTGCATATAACACCTGCAAATTACCAAATTACAAAACACAACATTACTACTATAATATGACAAGAAAAATAAAAATAAAAAGGCCCTCTTTTTGCCCCTTGTGACCCATACAAAGATAACCCAGAGAAGTTACATCTGCAATCCCATCAATGTTATAATGTCCTCTTCCATTATCATTCCCAAAGCCAACACCAGCACGACTCGTAGAAGCATCATTGGTACTATGATCACCATTAAGACTTGACTCTCGTGTTTGGGGCATGTTGGTAACAATGCTACTAGACTGCTGACTCATTGATCCTTTTGAAGTTTCCATATTCAACGACTTCCGGGTCCTAACTGATGAAATACCATTCATTCTAGAAGATGCAACATTTCTTGAGCTTTTAGGATCAGAAACATGCCCTCCATTTGACGCCCCAATGATCTTTTTCCCTTTGCCTGATGAACTGCTTTCTCCTTGAGTCAACCTTTTCCTCCTGCCATTGTTTGACTCAGTGTTTGCAGTACTTATAGGTTTTAACTTACTGGTACGACTTCCGGATGCACTCAGTTCTCGAATTTTTGGCTCATTTGTAACACCACTTGGTTCTGCCTTGACACATACTTTTTTCTCTGAATTCTCGATAGATTTTGAGAAAGTTTTAGATGAACTGCCTTTTATTTCTTTGCTAGACGATGAACGCAATGAAGGCTTCAAAGGTTTTGGTTTCTCTAAGGATTTGTATTTAGTACCTTTAGTATTATGGTTAAGTCTGCCACAGCAACCAATTCGGCTGCATAGTTGACCCGTTCCATCACGAGAGCCAGCAGTATCTTTTACAGCAGTGGCTGGTTTCTTTTTTGGAGTGGAAATCTCACGAACAGCTCGTTTACTATGAGAGCCATCCATATGTGTGTCGGTTGGTATCTAATCCTACAAAACTAACCGAGATCAGATTTAAACACTTCAAGCTAAACAATTAAAACCCTAAAACTCTAAATTGAAACAAGTAGTTCATCATAACATCAACAATAAGAGAATCTTGATTCATCAGATGCCTCATTGATAAAATTATGAGAGTGCTCAGTAAATATTTCAAGAGTCAATCTATAATTTCAACAATTAAAATCCTAAAATCCTAAATTGAAACAAGCAGTTCATCATAACATCAAGAACAATATAATATTGATTCATCGGTTTCCACAATGATAAAAAATTTACGAGTGTATGATGAATATTTCAAGATTCAATCAAAAAGTACAACAATTAAAACCCTATAATCCTACATTGAAACAAGCGGTTCATCCTAAAACATCAACAATAACAAAATCTCGATTCATCACTTGCCAAATTGATAAAAATTACGGGTGTATGACAAATTTTTCATAATTCAATCAAAAAGTCAATTAATTAAGCTCTAAAATCCTAAACTACAACAAGCAGTTCATCATAACATCATAAAATCAGTTGCCATATTGATAAAATTTATGAGAGTGCATGATAAATATTTCAAGATTCAATAAAAAAAAGTTCAACAATTAAACCCTAAAATCCTAAATTACAACAAGCAATTCATCATAACATCATAAACAACAGCAAAATCTTGATTCATCATCTGCATGTTTCAGGGTATAATTCCCATTTCCTTCAACTTACTCATCCCTCTGTACAAAACCAAGAAACACAAGAATCACAAAAACAACACAAACAACAATAAACATCCAACAACAATCATCAATCAACAAAACACCAAAACCAAATCAAGAAACCAACAAACCCAATTCCCAAATCACAAAGCCCAAACATATTAAAGCAATCCAATCAATACCAGATAAACCCTAATCTTGATAATACAAATTACGATCAAAAGGGTATCTGGGTTCTTCCAATTTCGTTCCTTTTTAACTCACCCTGTATTTGCTAACAAATTGGAGGATTGTATGGGCAGAATCTGAAGGTGATGTGGGTGTAATTCATCCACTATATAATAATAACAATAAAAATAATAACAATAATAATCATAATCTTGATGAAAAGATTTGAATAAAGATGGGAAATTGACAAACGGAAGGTGCTAAAAAGCCGGCCTTTCCAAAGAAATTGTCGCATTGGTACCTCGGATCGTGCAGAGTCAACGGCCGTCTTAGGTGGATCGTCATTGGGTGTATAAGATAATGTATTTGGATTATCATTAATCATTATACTTTGACTAAATGCTATAGTTTATTATTGGGTAGTATCTTTATCGTATTTTGGATTTGGTTTGCAAATCAGTTTGGATTTGGTGAATTTGTTTTTTTAATGTTTTTTTATATGTAAATGATACTTTGTTATTGTAGAGTAGCTAAAACATTGTTTAGTTTATTTGAAGTGGTTTGGGAAGATGTATTTTATGGGTTTTCAAAAAGTCATGCTAGGGGTTTAATTAACCATAGTGAGCCTTTGGTGATGGATTTTCGCTGAAATGATAGGCGGGCCAGGCCACCAGTATTCTTTGTGTTCGAGCGTGGGTGGTTTTCGCCAATGGGTTTACTCAGATAACCAGTTTTAAAAAAATTATTCGTTGGTTGTTCAAATTTTTTTTATTTGAATCAATTGCATTATTTAATAACAAATTTCATTAAGAAAATCCATGTTGTCTTAGCAAGGAGCTAAGAGCAACAGAGGCCAATCATATATAAAAATTCAAAGAAAATGAAATTTACACCAATCTTCTCAATCAAATGGTAACTTATTTCTCCTATTTTTCATCTACATAAATCTCATAGTCTTTATCTCCTTAATCAATCTGACCGAAAAAGACCCGCTCTAATCACCCATCCATTTTCATTTCTCTTCCCCGAACAACTTGATTTAACAAATTAGAGAAATCTTCTAGTCCCACTAATTCTGATTGGAATTCAGTTGCTTGACACATGCCCATTGGAGCATCAAATTCCCCCGTTACTCATCAAACGGTCATGGACAGTATACGTTTTCTTTTTTTTCTTTTTTTCCATTTTGAACAGTTTGACATGAAGTTTGTTTATGTTTGTTTGTTTAATGAACGAACAAACGTGAACATATGTCTTGTTTGTTTGTTTACGTTTGTGAGTGTTTGTTTATTTTTGCCCATTTAGGTTTGTTTATGTTTGTTGGTTATGTTTATTCATTTATGTTTGTTCATTTACATTTATTAATATTCATTCACTTGTGCTTGTGTGTTTGTGTGTTTGTGTTCGTTCATTTATGTTTGTCTTTGTCATTTTATTTACATGCGTTCATTTACATCTGGTTAAATATTTAGTAAAACATATCTATTACTAACATTAATTTAAAACCAAATTGATTATCATATTTTAGAACCCCACACGACCTAGGCACACGCCTCCTTGTTTTCATTAGTATTAGTTTGATTTATATCGAGTTTTACATAATATTATTGTGACAACCCGAAATTTTTTTTCATGATTTAATGTGAATTTATAAATTGTTTTTATGTTTTTATTATTATTTAATGATAATAAAAAAAAACAATAATGACAATAATAATGATATTAATATTATTATTAAAAATAATAATGTTAATAATGATAATAATAATAATAATAATGAAAATATTATTATCAATAATAATTTATAAAATTATTAAATGGGTTTAACAAAGTCCAGGGGGTGAAATGTACATTTTAAAAACTGTTTTATAAAACTTTTAGCATAAAATAATAAACTTAGTAAACCTTAGGGACCATTCTGTAAAATTTTGAAAAACCCAAACCCCCTCCCCGTCGACCCGTTTTCCCGGCCACCGCCGGCACCAATTCCGGCCACTATTCCGGCGGCCTCCGGCGACCACCAAACATCCAAATTACTCCATTTTAACTCGATTAAATTGTCCCGACATGTTCTCGTGGGTAGTTCGACCTAATACACCACTGAAATTTGAATAATTGAGTGATCTACCCACCGAATCCACTGAACCCACTTCGACCGAAACTTTCGGCCGACACCACTACTAAAAATCGCACTAACACACTAAATTAATCCAATTAATCGCACCTGAACGATTATATAACTGGAATTAATCGTTTGCAACTTTACATATCTCTTAAAACAAACACAAACAGCTCCTTCGATTCTCTCTATAGCCGCGACCTGTTCGTAGCTTGTTCTTCCTTCATTCATCCTCAATCAGGTAATCAAACCTATGTACATGCTCGGTTTAATGAGGGGATTAAAAGCCCCATATTTGATTTGGTTATCAACACCCGAATGGTGTTCGATTGGAACAAGAATCGAACTAGGGTTCTTGGATTGGGGGGAGCCTCGTTGAATCTGTATAAATGAATTAAAAACCAATAATTCCCGCGGCTATAAGCCTTTGGTTTACTGGTTTGTGTGTGAGATTATGAACAGGAGGTCAGGGGTTCGAACCCTGCCCCCAACATTATTTTTTTATATGCCTTTTTAAGCATTTTAAAAATATACAAAAATTACCAAAAATTATAAAAATAATTTTAAAAACTTCTTTTATTTTAAAAGCATTTAAGTGATTTTCTGTAATTTATTTATTTAAAAATACCTTAAATAAAATTTATAAAATAATATTTAAAAATATTATAAATAACTATTTTTATAAAAATAGACTTTAAATTATGATTTAAAGTATTAATCCATTAATTGGACACCATATCATTTTTATTTAATGATAAATCATAATAATTATAGAAAAATAATTATTTAAAAGCCTAAATTATTTATGAAAATAAATATTACATGTGTTATAAATTATTATCCATATAAAAATGGATTTCCAAATAATAAATTAGATCATCAAATTATTAATGGATGTTATAATATTTGATGGACTTATTTTGATAATATAAAATACAAAGTAAATTTTATAAATTTAAATATTTATAAAATCTTACAAAAATTAAATATAAACTTATATGTTTATATAACGTCTATAATTTAATTTGAATATAATGATATGTTAAAATCAATATTAAACTAATTAAATTTTATATAAATCATTAATTATTAACAAAAATAATTAAATGATTTAATTATATGTTTATAACAAATCCCCGAAAACCAAATCCTAGATCAATTGAACACCAGGTTCAAGATCTAACTTATTTAGGTTTTGGATTTGTATCTATTTACTGACGTGAAATATAATTCCTTAGCAGGAATTTACTAGGTTGTCAACACCACACAAGGACTGAGGTGAGTTCGTAATTGTCCCTCTTTTTAATGATTTAAATATTTTGGGGCTGGAATACATGTCGTGATTTCTGATTATTTTGTGAGTTCTCGTGTTTCCCTTTACTTTGGTTTTGGGATGAAGCATGTTCTTTTGAGATAGAACTTTTATTACTTACTGTTCTTGGGATGAAACATGCCCTTTTGTTTTATGAACCATGATGGTGCTTTGCTTGGTGCTTGTGTGTGAGATAATGAGTTCACCTTATAAAAGGGTTCCGACAGGCTATCCATATGCAAATAAACTATGATACATGGACAAATTCAATGTGAAGGATTTGTTGGGCTTGTACTTAGTAAGTATGTGGGATAGCGGGTTCACCTTATAAAAGGGTTCCGTATCTTCACAAAGTAAATCTTTCTTTGGATGATAATTGACGATTTATCATTGTGTTTATTTATGAACTCACCAACCCTGTGTTGACACTTGATTTTACATGTATTCCAGGTATCTACTAGGAGCTTATGGATATGCACATAGGATCATATAAGAACTCCAGATACATATTGGTTATTAATAAGACATGATTAGACGTATTGTTAAGAAACAATATATGTATTTATTTCCGCTGCGTATAATATTTAATACTCTGATTATTAATGAAATGGTTATCTAAAACTTATCATATAGATAACTGCATCTCATGTGTAACTACTGTGTTCGATCCTGTTTGCTCACCCCTCCGTGATAGATTCCAGACCCGGAATTTGAGGGTGTGACAGATTGGTATCAGAGCCATTGATTATAGTGAGTTAGGATTTGCATCTAGCCTATAGCCACACACAATAGTTGCACAAAGTAAATTGCCTTAGTTAGAGATTGACTAAGATTAAGAAGTTATATGTTTAAACTTAGATACTTGTTTCCTTAGTACTCGTGTCTTGCTGAATTTAATCAAAAAAACCAGTTTTCTTAAATTCAGAGCAAGATTCTGATTGTCAAAGTTCGATATAAGTTCATTTGGGAATGGGAGGACGAATGATATGCAAGTATTCTAACTTGTTCAAAAACATTACAAGTACATCTTAATTTTCGGGACGAAAATTCCTCTAACAGGGGGATAATGTGACAACCCGAAATTTTTTTTCATGATTTAATGTGAATTTATAAATTGTTTTTATGTTTTTATTATTATTTAATGATAATAAAAAAAAACAATAATGACAATAATAATGATATTAATATTATTATTAAAAATAATAATGTTAATAATGATAATAATAATAATAATAATGAAAATATTATTATCAATAATAATTTATAAAATTATTAAATGGGTTTAACAAAGTCCAGGGGGTGAAATGTACATTTTAAAAACTGTTTTATAAAACTTTTAGCATAAAATAATAAACTTAGTAAACCTTAGGGACCATTCTGTAAAATTTTGAAAAACCCAAACCCCCTCCCCGTCGACCCGTTTTCCCGGCCACCGCCGGCACCAATTCCGGCCACTATTCCGGCGGCCTCCGGCGACCACCAAACATCCAAATTACTCCATTTTAACTCGATTAAATTGTCCCGACATGTTCTCGTGGGTAGTTCGACCTAATACACCACTGAAATTTGAATAATTGAGTGATCTACCCACCGAATCCACTGAACCCACTTCGACCGAAACTTTCGGCCGACACCACTACTAAAAATCGCACTAACACACTAAATTAATCCAATTAATCGCACCTGAACGATTATATAACTGGAATTAATCGTTTGCAACTTTACATATCTCTTAAAACAAACACAAACAGCTCCTTCGATTCTCTCTATAGCCGCGACCTGTTCGTAGCTTGTTCTTCCTTCATTCATCCTCAATCAGGTAATCAAACCTATGTACATGCTCGGTTTAATGAGGGGATTAAAAGCCCCATATTTGATTTGGTTATCAACACCCGAATGGTGTTCGATTGGAACAAGAATCGAACTAGGGTTCTTGGATTGGGGGGAGCCTCGTTGAATCTGTATAAATGAATTAAAAACCAATAATTCCCGCGGCTATAAGCCTTTGGTTTACTGGTTTGTGTGTGAGATTATGAACAGGAGGTCAGGGGTTCGAACCCTGCCCCCAACATTATTTTTTATATGCCTTTTTAAGCATTTTAAAAATATACAAAAATTACCAAAAATTATAAAAATAATTTTAAAAACTTCTTTTATTTTAAAAGCATTTAAGTGATTTTCTGTAATTTATTTATTTAAAAATACCTTAAATAAAATTTATAAAATAATATTTAAAAATATTATAAATAACTATTTTTATAAAAATAGACTTTAAATTATGATTTAAAGTATTAATCCATTAATTGGACACCATATCATTTTTATTTAATGATAAATCATAATAATTATAGAAAAATAATTATTTAAAAGCCTAAATTATTTATGAAAATAAATATTACATGTGTTATAAATTATTATCCATATAAAAATGGATTTCCAAATAATAAATTAGATCATCAAATTATTAATGGATGTTATAATATTTGATGGACTTATTTTGATAATATAAAATACAAAGTAAATTTTATAAATTTAAATATTTATAAAATCTTACAAAAATTAAATATAAACTTATATGTTTATATAACGTCTATAATTTAATTTGAATATAATGATATGTCAAAATCAATATTAAACTAATTAAATTTTATATAAATCATTAATTATTAACAAAAATAATTAAATGATTTAATTATATGTTTATAACAAATCCCCGAAAACCAAATCCTAGATCAATTGAACACCAGGTTCAAGATCTAACTTATTTAGGTTTTGGATTTGTATCTATTTACTGACGTGAAATATAATTCCTTAGCATGAATTTACTAGGTTGTCAACACCACACAAGGACTGAGGTGAGTTCGTAATTGTCCCCCTTTTTAATGATTTAAATATTTTGGGGCTGGAATACATGTCGTGATTTCTGATTATTTTGTGAGTTCTCGTGTTTCCCTTTACTTTGGTTTTGGGATGAAGCATGTTCTTTTGAGATAGAACTTTTATTACTTACTGTTCTTGGGATGAAACATGCCCTTTTGTTTTATGAACCATGATGGTGCTTTGCTTGGTGCTTGTGTGTGAGATAATGAGTTCACCTTATAAAAGGGTTCCGACAGGCTATCCATATGCAAATAAACTATGATACATGGACAAATTCAATGTGAAGGATTTGTTGGGCTTGTACTTAGTAAGTATGTGGGATAGCGGGTTCACCTTATAAAAGGGTTCCGTATCTTCACAAAGTAAATCTTTCTTTGGATGATAATTGACGATTTATCATTGTGTTTATTTATGAACTCACCAACCCTGTGTTGACACTTGATTTTACATGTATTCCAGGTATCTACTAGGAGCTTATGGATATGCACATAGGATCATATAAGAACTCCAGATACATATTGGTTATTAATAAGACATGATTAGACGTATTGTTAAGAAACAATATATGTATTTATTTCCGCTGCGTATAATATTTAATACTCTGATTATTAATGAAATGGTTATCTAAAACTTATCATATAGATAACTGCATCTCATGTGTAACTACTGTGTTCGATCCTGTTTGCTCACCCCTCCGTGATAGATTCCAGACCCGGAATTTGAGGGTGTGACAATTATTATTGTGTCTTTCGACTTAGTTTGCTAATAATATTAAACATGTATTTTTAGGTATTGAAAATATCAAATGGTGAAGCATAATAAGTCTTGAGATGGAAAATCAAACCAAACTTTAACCATTCCATAGAGCCAAGTTTTGCTCTACTTTTCACATGGAGAAACAAATTCGTTTTTATTTCAACCTTCTTGAATAACAATGGAGATATATTGTTGAAGACTTTGGCATCAATTCAACAACATATGCATAACGACGTTGGCTTATCGTATTATTTTTACCGAACGTACTCCCTCTCTCTGTTAAATCAATTATTTTATCTATTTAATTTTACTTTCATTTAAAGACAGATACATTAAACGGACCTGACAATTTTGACCCAAGTGGGTATATTTTGGTTTATTTGGGTAGTAATATTTAAGTAATAGGTTAGATTGGGTTAAGCTATATTTTTAATAAGGTCAAGTTGGGTAACTCTAAAACTAGAAAAAGTCATCAATGGGTTAAGATGGGTTATAAAAAACAAGAAACGGGTCAGGATGGGTTGATTAGATTTTCTCATAATCCATCTTTCTCCGCCTCATTTTTTCTCCAAAATCCACACATAGTCTCACATCTAAGTGATAGCGATAAACATATTGGATTTATGAACGGGTCAAGATCGGTTTACGGGTCATATGATATGAACGAGTTGGCAACCAAGCGTCGTAAACTGGAGCTCCATGATGGGGTAAAAGACCACAATATACCTGCACAACCTACGTTTACCATCACCATGAAGTTTATCTTTTTTTTTATAAATATTTACTTAAGGTTTAATTTTAATTGTCTTTGTCTAGTTGTACCTTAAGATAAGGTTGTTCACGAGCCGAGCCGAACCGGAGCGGACCTTTGCTCGTGCTTGGCTCGTTTTCAAACCGAACCGAGCCGATCGGCTCGTTGACAACCGAGCGGAAAATCGAATGAGCATTTTTCGAGCGAAAAATGAACGGGCATTTTTAGAGCATTAAATTTTCGAGCGAACGCAAACGAGCGGAGAACATTTTATACAACCCAACTATTTTGTGTGTTATATGATTTATACTTCAGCGAATAAGGTTTAATGACCTAAAAATCAGCCTCATTTCATTATATAATATTTTCATGGATGACAATACATTGTGGTTGACGATGGATTTAAGGTTGTATCGATAAGGCGAAGAGCATATTGCACATAACGATGACGGTGAGAGCGGGAGATGATCGAGAAAATATCTCTTTAACGGCATAGGATTTCACTTTTATGTTTAATGTACAATTCTTTATTAGGTTGAGTGATCAATTATGTATAAATATAATTATATATTTGTATAAAATTGGTCAAATCTACTAGAGTGCTACGTATAAACTATAAATACATATTAATTCAATCCGAACTGAACCGAGCGGACCTTTGCTCTTGGTTGGCTCGTTTACAAACCGATCCGAGCCGATCGGCTCGATTACAATCGAACAAAAATTCGAACAAGCATTTTTCGAGCAAATTCCGAATGAAATGTCGAGCGAGCGTCGAGCGGTTTGAATAGCCCTACCTTAAGATATTAGAGTAATACTTAGTTATATTTTTTATTTCATTAGAACGTGGGTGCCCATTGCATTGGATTGATCTATGTATGTAATTGTTAATCAATGTGGTTTTTTGAGTCTAAACCCATTTTGACCCGACCCATCCTGACCCAAACTCATCCTGACCCGAATCCATTCTAACCCATTTTTAAATTACTATATTCTGACCCAAACTCATCCTAACCCAAACCCATTCTGACCTGGCACCCGACCCAACCCGACCCACCCATCTTGCCAGGTGTAATTAAACCTATCTCTTTAGCTCATATCCTCAGTTTAAAATCCTCAGTTAATTATTTTAAAGTAAGTAAATTTAATTGAAAGCGAATCTGATGAATAAATAAACTAGTTGATAAAGGTTGAAAACTATTCTGTAGGTGCATTTATAATTGAATATAACATAGGTTTTTAAAACATATTTGTTATAAAAAAATAAAATAAAATAGTATTCACCTTGACTTCTCATTTTACTACCTATATGATCATCCTCCTAACAAGCCAGGTAAATGGACGGGGTTCGAATTACTATCTCTATCGAACGTCACAAAAAAACAACAAGAGTCGTGGCTCTAAGCTAAAGCTAAAGGGCGGAGTTCAAACTACTAATTTTACACCACAATACTATTACACTCAAACTTTGACCTGACATCCCTTAATCATCCTTGAGGTTGACCATCAAAAGTGCTTACGTGGTGAGAATCAAACCTGGATTTCCACTAGAGAACCCAAAGGTTAACTGTAAGAAAATTCACATTTGATTCCCACACTTATTCCCATCTCTAACTTTAACATAATTATATTAACTAGTTTTTACCGCCGCGTGTTGCCGCGGAATCGTACACAACGTGATAAAAATTGACTCGACAGTTAACTTACGTTAGAAATTGCGTCGCCACGGAATCGTATAAGGCGTGATAAAAATTGACCAGACAAATACCTTACGTTAAAAATTAAACGTATAACAATTTTGGTAACCTTTTTATATCCAAGACACTTTTATAACATCAATAAAGTCGTACGAAATCATTTCTCGTACGTTATTAAAAATCGTTTTAAAACCAAAATTTAAACAAATAAAAATTGTTTATTTTCTTTTTTTCGTACTTCATTGATGTAAAGTTTCTTGGAGCAAGAGACCATACTTACATTTGAGCCTCTAACTCACATAGTAACCGACATCCTATTTGTTGGGTTCAGTGGTATCTTCGTTAGGTTTATTTATAAAAAACAGTTTGATAATTATTAATCAGATTAATAACAGTTAACGCAGCGGAGTAAAAATAAAATATGCAGGATCGAATATGTGGGTGGTTTTTCTCTCAACTCACTGTGAACAACACTCGGCAATCAGTCTATGAAGAGTTGATCACAATATAACAAGTAACAAGCAGTAAGAAAATTAACACAGCAGGTAAATTTTCAAGGTACTTTTATATATTGCTTCTCAACTCAAAGGATTACAAGACACTTGGACTCAAATCACTTACATAAAGAGTTACAGGGAGAAGATATATATAATACTACCTACAGCCGGATATACTTTGATACCAGCTGGACACCTCTAACCTTACATCTATACTACAGGACTCTAGATGAGGTCTTTAAGACATTTTGCCTGAGAGTTGGTAGTCAGGACATATCCCTGACTTACCTTTTGTCACCAACTAAAGTTTGTAACATGTACTATCATAAAAAGATGAACAGTAGAATAAAGTATGGTCAACAACATGGCTCTTTAGGAAGATGCCATGCTGTATCAGAGGTCTGCAGCGGACTGTCAGGGACCATACTTTTATCTGCTGGTCATAGCAATGTCTTCCGAAGGATAAAGTACTTCGGAAGAATAACTTCTTCCGAAGGCACTTATACTTCGGAAGACTGCTTCTTCCGAGGCTTGGAGTCTTCTTTGTCTTCGGAAGTAGACTTTGTCTTCGGAAGCTCAGACTTTGTCTTCGGAAGCTCAGACTTTGTCTTCAGCTCTTTCATCAGACTTTGTCTTCGGAAGATTTCAGACTTTGTCTTCAGCTCTTTCATCAGACTTTGTCTTCGGAAGCTTTCAGACTTTGTCTTCAGCTCTTTCATCAGACTTTGTCTTCGGAAGCTTTCAGACTTTGTCTTCGGAAGATAGTCTTCAGCTGTTGGCTTCAGCTGTTGTCTTCAGCAGTTGACTTCAGCTTTTGCCTTCAGTAGATATCTTCAGCTGTTGGCTTCAGCTGTTGTCTTCAGCAGTTGACTTCAGCTTTTGTCTTCAGTAGATATCTTCAGCTGTTCTTCAGACTTTCGGAAGATCTCTTGCTCAGCTTCGGAAGCCTTTGAATGAAGTACTAAAAATGACTATGTGAAGTAGTTTTGGTTGCACCAGCCTTATCATGATCCAATAAACTCCCCCTAGGCTGATGCTACCAAAACTTCATTTCTCTCTTCTTCTCAAAGCTCTCAGCACCAAGGAAAGTAAGTGTTTGTCAGTGTCTTCATTCTTTCCTGTTGTGGTGCTGAGAATCTTGTATAGATCCTTGGTGGACAGAACCTCTACTCTGTCACCTTGGATTATGTGTACCTCTGTTGTGGCCCTCTGAAAAGAGTTAGTTGATGGGAAGTATAGTCATATTCCCATCAAACTATTGGTTCCAATTCAGGACCTTCCACCATCTGTAGAAAGGCTGTGCCTTTGGTGGTTGGTCTTTCCTTGTCTTCCACTCTTTTCAGCTTCAACTCTTCTTCAATCTTGGCTCTTCTACTTCGTTCAGCCAAGTGGAGACCGCTGATATGGTTTCTGATATGTGCAGCAGTCTCAGAGTTGGAGGGATTGGAGAATGGCCTCTCTGCAAGCTCAGCAAGATCAAATCTGCTGAGATGCAGTAGAGAAGTGGCATTGAGCCTGTTGGTTTCACCATTCTCCCTTTCCACAACAAAGTTGTGAGAAGGTTCATCGAACCTCCACTGGATTATAGCATTTCTAGGTCCAGGAGATTGACCAGAAATCCTGTCCTCTTTCCTGGTATCCAGCAGAGTCACCAGTCTCCTTCTTAGTCTCTTCTCCTCAGCATTGAGGATATCGGAGTTGAGACCAAGAAGTCTTGCAGCCTGGCCCAAAGTGTCTCTAGGCAATTCAAGAAATTTGCCTAGGGTGAGGGAGCTTGAAGAGTTATCAACATAGGTGATGTTGATAAGCTCTCCCTCACAGGAGATGCTGCTCAGGGTAGTGCAGTTGAATAGCCTCGTCTTGAACTCCTTTATTTCCTCGAAGGAGAGATGCTGAGGAGGCTGAGGGGATGGTCTAGGTTGTTGTTGGGTAGGCTTAGGTTTAGTGGTCTTGAGTTGAGTCTTGGGTTTTAAGATGGGTAGTTTGGGTGGTTGAGGTGATGTGGTAGGTTTGGGTAGAGTTGTGGGTTGAGGGGTGAAGGTTTCATCAGTGGGTTCTGTTTTAATGGGAAAAGGGGTTGGTTCTGGTGTGGGTTGTGGCTGTGGTTGAGTGGCTGGGATTGAGACCGTTCCCTGTACCCTCCTGTACATCTCCCTTCTCTTCCCCAAACGGATGTCAGCTTTAATTTCACTGACTATCCGCTGGAGTGTCCTTTCGGACATAGGTCCCACCTGCCTACCAGAGAAGCCATGAGCCCGGAGATAGTCCTTCATCCAGGCTTTGTCAGTTGACTTCTTGGTGGCAGTGACCTCCTTCTCTTCCTCCCTCTTCCTCTTCTCCTTCAACTTCTCCCTAGCAACCTTCTTCCTTTCCTTCTCCATTTGATCCTGCTCTTTATTATGGAGCAACAGGATCATGTCATTGTCATGTGGAGACAGTTCAGGAAGACTGAAGCCTCTTGAGAGTAGGAATTTGATCCTATCCTCTCTCAGCTTCAGGGTTGCCTCCCTCTGCTCTTCTTCTTCCTTCTCCAAGGCCAACCTGGCTTCCCTTTCTTGTTGTAGCCTGGTTGACCTCTCCAATGTCACCAACTCCTCTAGTGGTAGCAGGAGTATCTCCTCATTGACAGCTCCTAGACTGATGAGCTGGTCAATGAGTGCTGTTCTTCTTTCAGGTTGATTTCTTCCTGATTGGCTGCAGCTGCCTTAGAACTAGCAGCTAGCAGCTTTTCAGTAGGAAACCTTCCTTTCTTTTTGGCCTTCTCAATCCTCTCCTCCTCCTGAAGCTCTTCCGCAGTCAATTTCCTCTTTCCTTTGTCTTTAGCAGTGCTTGACTGTGGTGGTTCTTGGATGGAGGGTTGTGATTGAGAGAGAAGTTCAGCTGGTGCTTGGGTTGGAGGAATTTCAGAAGTGTCCTCCCTGCTCACCTCAGATGCTATTTCAGCAATGACATCTGTGATGGTCAGTTCCTTGGACATCTGAAATAATCCTTCCGCAGCTTCTATTTCGGCTTCGGAAGAATTTTCTTGTTCTTCCGAGGCTTCCATATAAGCTTCGGAAGCTTCAGCTTGAGCTTCGGAAGATGAGACTGCTGCAAGTTCTGTCCCATCTGTTTCAGTTGCTGGGCCATCAGTCCCCATTTCCCCTTCGAAGCTAATCTTAGGTTCCATGAAGACCTTAGGTTGACCAACTTCTTCCACAGTGGTAGAAGGTGCAGTCAGTCTTTGAAGCTCCTCAGCCCCAAAGTATGCAAGTGTGGTGTCTGGGCTGGGCTGTTCTAGGGATGATCTCAATACAAACTTTATGAAAAGTCTGTAGAGATCTTGAAGCATCCTTGAGTCAATCTCCAGAAAGGATTGAGATGACTCAGGTAGTGTAATGATTTGGGAAGAAATGAATTGGGTCTGTGGTTCCTCAGATGTTTGTCTCTGAACTTTCTCCCCCTTTTTGGTAGCATCATCTTGAGAGCTAGATGAGCTAGAGGAAGAAGTCATTGAGACCTGAATTGGTACATGCCTAACAGACCTCTCCGTCTGTTTCTCAGCTAGTTTAGCCTTGAGAGAGTTAATCTCAAGTTGCTAAGTGACAGTCCTTGATTCTAAGATCCTCACCTGTGATTCCAGGTTGGAGACCTTAGAAAGCAAATACTGAAGTGTTAGTTGCATACTTCCCTCATCTTCATGAGAAGAATCACGGGGAGATGAGATAACATACCTAGTATGCTCACTCTCACCACCAGATGTGGTTTCTTGGCACCCTGGTTTCCTTTGCTCAGAGTCATCTCTTTCAGAGATGTCAATGGGAAAAGTTGTCGTAGACTCAGTCCTAATTATGTTACCACTGTCCTGAGAGCTCAGTGAGAGACTCTGAGTAGTGGCAGCTGAGTCTACATAAGTCCCCTCCACATCAGTGGGACTCACCTCAGTAGCTGGCTTCTGATGGGGGCTAGAGACAAGGGATCCCTCTTGGCTCTGTTGATTTTTCGGTGGGTGTTGTAGATCAACTTCATGGCCATGGAGAGATGTAATCTCTTCATCTGTTCGGAGTAAAAGGTCAGTGAAAGAGAGGGTGGTTAGTCCTACTGACCCGGGACTTAGATCAATGTCTATAGGCATTGAGCCTTTGGTGGGGCTGTCCCTAGAAGTCTGCACAGGGGAGTGTAGAGACTCACCCTCTGGGCTTAAGGCTTGAGGTTCGGGCTCAGGGGTTTGAGACTGAGGAGGCTCAAAACCCACGTTGAGGTCAAATGTGAAGGATGGTGTGACCTCGGACTGAGTGGGAGCCCATGATTCCACTCTAGTCCTTTGGGTGTGAACAGAAGGAGCTTGTTCAATCAGAGTAGATTGAACAAGGGTTCGTTTGGGGCGTCTTTGATATGTAGCTTTGATGGGTAAAGAAGGTTTTGGTATTGTGGTGGATGTTGCTGGTGTGGGTTCATCACCTGTGGGGATAACAGGGATGTCACCAGGAGCTATGCGCTCAGTCATCTCTGGAGGTAGTGGAGTATACCTTCCAGTGAAGTTAGTGGACATCTTCTTCAGAATTTTGAAGATGGTAGACCTCATGTGCGGAACAGGAAGAGCAGCTGCGCAGACAAGCTTGCTTGGTTCCATCTCATAATTGATTATGTGTTGAAGAAATCGGGGATACATGAAGAATGTATCCCTGCTCAGATTGGCGATTAGGTTGGTCAACACAAATCGTGAGTAGTTGAATCTGAGGCCTCTCACCAACCCATGAACTAGGCATCCTAGTTCATATGGGATTTGATCCCAACCCCCTGATTTGTTGGAGAGGCAGTGCAGGACAATGTGTAGCAGGAACTTCCAATGGTAAGAGAAGTTGAACTTGTATACGGTTGACCTGCTGACATCGCCTCCATATCCCATGAGGATATAGGTGCCTTCCAAGTCTTCCTTGGGGAACTCAGTAGGAGCCTCATCATCGTGAAGCTCGAGATGCTCCCTGATGAGCTGTTCAGTGATGACCAACTCTTGGCCACAAACTCGGGTTCTCAGGACTCGAACCCCATTCAGAACTGCAGTTTCACCGTTGCTCCAGAATTCGGACATATGGTTGGAGTATACGGTGGGGTTAACTGTGAGTGCAGTGAGGTATGTGGATTCGGTAAGAAAGGTGATGATTTGGGTGAAGTCGGCATCCCTTGATGAATCAAGTAATGCGACTTGGTTGTGCTGAGGGTTTAGCGCCATTGAAGAAAAGTTAAGCTTGAAATTTGGGTGAATTTAAGGGTTTGATGGTGAAGGGAACAGTTAGGGATGTAAAGTGGTAAAAGAAGATGAAATTGATCAGTCAAGATTATTTAAAAGGGGTGAATTGTGGTAGAGGCGGTAATAGGGTAACTGTTTTGGGGTTACTGTGGGTGGTATGGTGGTTTACGGCGAAGAAATGATGTTGGCGGCAAGGATAATTTTAAATAATCTGTCTATCATGAACAAAATCTTTACTTTTTACAGAGTGGGGCCCAAAAGATATCCGTTACATATAAAAACCTTTACTTCCGAGGGTAAAACATTTCCGAAGGTAATTTTCTTCCGAAAGCCATTTCTCTTCCGAAGCAAGATATTGCTTCCGAAGGTAAAATTGTCCTTTGAAAGCACTCTATCTTCCGAAGCAAGGCATTGCTTCCGAAGGTAAAGTTGTCTTTCCGAATGGAGAGTTGTATAAGTTTCGGAAGTAGATCTGATATAAAATCAATCGCTTCTTCCGAGACCAAAAACTCTTCCGAGAAGAAAATTTTCATTAAGGAATTTGGCTTCGGAAGATATTCAGGAATATCTTCCGAGAGTTAATTCCTTTTCGGAAGGAATTTACACTTGGAATAATTTAAAGATCTTTTGTAACAGGGCTTAAATTGTATTGACACAAGACATTACTCATTTAAAAAGGTCTTCAAAAGAGGTAGTTATTCAATGTTTATCATCCCAATTGCTGATATGAGATACTTAAATCTTTGTTCATCAAATGCCTTTGTGAACAAATCAGCATATTGTTTATTTGAGTCAACTTTGATTAACTTTATCAGCTGTTTCTCATGAATATCTCTAATGAAATGATACCTGATATCAATGTGTTTTGTCTTGGAGTGCTTCACCGGATTCTCAGTAATGGAGATAGCACTGTTGTTGTCAATATGGATAGGAGTAGTCATAAAGTTGAACCCATAGTCTAACATCTGATTTTGAATCCATAGCAGTTGAGCACAGCAGCTAGCAGCAGCAATGTATTCAGCTTCAGCAGTTGATGTAGAGACACAGGATTGTTTCTTGCATTGCCATGAGATAATCCTTCCACCAAGAAATTGACATCCTCCTGATGTTGATTTCTTGTCAATGTTGCAGCCACCATAGTCACTGTCAGAGTATCCATAGAGATTGAAATCACTATTTCTTGGATACCAGAGACCTAGTTTAGGTGCTCCTTTGAGGTATCTAAGGATTCTCTTTGCAGCAGCTAGGTGAGACACCTTTGGAGCAGCCTGATATCTTGCACAAATGTATGTGGCAAACATGATATCTGGTCTACTGGCAGTGAGATACATCAGAGAACCAATGATTGCTCTATACTGATGTTGATCAGTATCCTCCCCCTCAAGGTCAGGGCAAATATTATGGTTTCTGGGTATGGGTGTCTTTGCTGGTTTACAATCCTTCATTTCAAATCTATCTAAGATGTCTGAGACATACTTAGATTGACTTATGAAGAACCCTTCCTTCATCTGTTTCACCTGAATTCCAAGAAAAAGTCCATTTTTCCCATGGAACTCATCTCAAACTTCTGCTTCATTATGCTTTCAAAGTCCTTGCACATTTGGTCGTTTGAAGAACCAAATATGATGTCATCAACATAGACTTGTACAAGCAAAATGTCTTCTCCACTCTTTCTGATGAAAAGAGTCTTGTCGATGGTACCTCTAGTGTATCCATTCTTCAGGAGAAACTGAGACAAGGTCTCATACCACAGCCTAGGTGCTTGGTGCAGCCCATATAGAGCTTTATCCAGCTTGCACACATAGTTGGGGTGCTGTGGGTCTTCAAATCCTGGAGGTTGACATACATAGATTTCCCTATCTATATCCCCATATAGAAAAGCACACTTGACATCAAGTTGGTAGACTGTGAAGTTCTTGGATGCAGCATAAGCAAGGAAGATCCTAACTGCCTCAAGTCTTGCAACAGGTGCAAAGACATCAGTATAATCGATTCCTTCCTCCTGGGTGTATCCTTGAACTACTAGCCTTGCCTTGTTCTTGATAATCAAGCCTCTATCATCTTTCTTGTTCCTGAACACCCATTTAGTGCCTATGGGTACTTGACCAGATGGTAGTGGGCATAGATTCTAGACCTTTTGTCTTCTGAATTGAAGCAGCTCCTCCTGCATCGATTCAACCCAACTACTATCCTTTAAGGCATCTTCTACCTTCTTTGGTTCCGTCTGAGACAAGAAGCATGAGTACAAGCAGACATTCCCATGATAAGTTTGTCCTCTTGTTCTCACACCCTCAGAGACATTCCCTATGATGTTCTCAGTTGGATGAGTGTTGTGAATCCTAAGACGAGGAATCACTTTCAGTTGCAGAGATAAGTCTAGGTTAGACATATTCTGATCAGGAACTGGATCACTCTGTCCAACTGCTGTTTCAGAGTCATTCAATGAGGACTGATTGAATGATTGAGAAACATCATCAATGGTTGGTTGTGAAGTGGTATTAACAGTTGCCTGTTCCTTCAGAATACCACTTCCTTCAACCTGGTGTTGTAGTGGATCACCTGAGGAACTTTGAGGTTGATCAAGTGATTCACTTGTTGAAGCTTCACTATTCTGGAGATAGTTACACTGTCAGATCGGTGAATAGTTGAAGCTTGTTGCCCTTCAGCTCTTGGAGAATTTGGAATAGGTCTGGGAAGCTCATATAGTTGACCTGCATCAGCATCACTTTGAGCACCTGTTCCAGCTGAAACATTCTCACAAGATGGTTTAGAATAGTTTGAAAACAATTCTAAATCAAAGATATACTCAGGTCCATTCTCCCTAACACAAGGAGTGTGCTCATTAACAACTATGTTGGATGACTCCTCAAATTGTTGATTCTTGATATTGTATACTCTATAAGCTTTGGAGCTAGAAGAGTATCCAATAAAGATAGCATCATCCGACTTCTCAGCAAACTTTTCCAAGTTGTCCTTTGTGTTAAGTATGGTACACCTGCAGCCAAAGGACCTTAGAAAGCCAATGAACGGTGGCCTCTTGTTCCATAACTCATAAGGGGTTTTTCCATGGGGCTTCACTACAAGAACCCTGTTCTGCACATAACATGCAGTGCTGACTGCCTCTGCCCAGAATGTTAGAGGCAGCTTTGAATCAGCTAACATGGTCCGAGCAGCCTCAATAAGTGTCCTGTTCCTCCTCTCAGCAACACCGTTTTGTTGAGGAGTTCTGGGAGCACTGTATTGTCTGGCAATCCCTTTTGAGTCACAGAATGAGTCAAGAACGAAGTTCTTAAACTCAGTCCCTTGATCACTTCTAATGATCTTAACCTTGTGATCAATTTGATTTTCTATTTTACGAATAAAAGATTTTAAAGTTTCAGCAGTTTCATCTTTACTTCTTAAAAAGAATACCCATGTAAATCTTGTAAAATCATCAACTATCACAAGGCAGTATGATTTCCTTCCAATACTCATTATACTTGTGGGTCCAAAGAGATCCATGTGCAATAAGTGTAATGGAGTAGTGATAGAGTTAACACATTTGGATTTATGAGATGATCTGTGTTGTTTCCCTTTCAGGCATGCAACACAGTTATCTTTGTAGAAAAATTCCTTTTTAGGCAAACCATGTACCAAGTTATTTTTAGCCAATTTATTCATTGTTTTAAAATTCACGTGACACATGCGTTTATGCCATAGTGTTGACTCATCACTATCAGCTTTGGAAAGAAAGCATGATACTTCACCCATAGGAGAAGCATTGTTCATGTCCAGCTTGTACATATCCCCTTTCCTAGGAGATCTAAGAAGCACCAATTCCGGAGGAATTGTCATCCCTGGTTTGAGGATAATGCACTCATGTTCTGTGAAGAGCATCTGATGCTTCTGATCACAGAATTGAGAAACACTTAACAGATTGTGTTCAAGCTGTTTGACAAAGTGAACTTTGTCAATGTTTATTCTGCCATTGGATATACTTCCTCTGCCCGAAATATATCCTCCGGCCTCACCTCCAAATTGGACAGGCCCTCCATCAAAGTTCTGGAATTGTTGAAGGAGAGATCTGTTCCCTGTCATGTGCCTGGAGCATCCACTATCTACAATCCAGATATTGTTGTTCTTGTCAAATGGATGTCCCTGCACATAAGATGAGATGGTTAGTTTTGTTTGGAAGCCCAAGCCTTGCTGGTCTTGGGCTCTTCCAATGATAGTGACATAATTGAACCAAAAGATATGCATTGGGGTTCAATAGAGGTCATTGTTGAAGAAGAGGTTTGGGCTGCAGCATCTTCCTTGATCTTCCAATCCATCCCTTGGTTGATCTTTGAAGATGAGCTTGTTGAAGCTTGTGCAGTATGGCCTTCTTCCGAAGCTTCTTTCTTTTCGGAAGAAGCCTTCACCACCTTTTCTTCCGAAGTAGTCTTCTTCTGAGATGGTTTCAAGGGAGCCTTCTTGTTCTTCCGAACCTTAGAAGGTTTGGCTTCCGAAGCCATTTTCCCTTCGGAAGAAGTAGTTTCTTCCGAAAACAACTTGGCTTCCGAGACCAACTTTCCCTTTTTCATCATTTGGACCTTTTGAAGTGGTCCAACTGAGAAACCTTCTCTGACTCCTTCTTTTCTAACATTATTTGTATAATGTGTGCTTGCTGGATTGTAGTAACAATCTTTAGCCATGTGGTTGTGCAGACCACACATTATGCAGGCAATGTTAGTCTTCTGGGAACTTGCAGGTTGCTGTTTCTTGGGTTTCTTCTCTTCATCAGCAACTTTCCCTTTCAACTTCTGATCCTTCAGTAGGACAGGAGTGCTGGTATTACACTCCTTTCCTGAATCAGAAGTACCTACCACTTGAAATCCGGCAGAAATGAAGACACCCTTTTGCTTTGGGTCGATCTTAAGCTTGGACTCTGCAACCTTCTTGGCAGTCCTTCTAGCAGCTTTAGCTCTGCTTCTTCTTGCCTTGGTGGTCAGGATTTGATCATCACAGGTGGAGATGGGTGTATCCTCCTGTTTCTCCCCTGTGGAGGCCACTATTTTCACTTCATCCTCTAGTTCCAATCGAGAAGGGTCAGCAGTTGGAACCTCTTGCTCTTCAGTACCACATCTAGGTAGTCTAATAGACTCATAAGAGTGTGGTGGAGCTATTTCACTGGTTCCCAACCCTTCTTTGTTTTGATAAAACATTTTGGAATGAGAGGTTGATGCAAGAATAGTTTGGAAGCTTTGCTCAGCAATAGCTTGCTTCCTGGCCTGAGCCTCAGCTGTGACCAACTGGGCTTGAACTTCAGAAAGTTTGGAGATCAGATCTTTGATTTGAGTCTTATAATTAGTCTTTTCATGTTTTAAAAAAGACACAGTTTTCTCTAACTCATCAATTTTCCTTTGATAGTCAGATTCAGCTCTTTTAAAGTCAGATTTTAGCACATTTAAAGACTCAACCTCAGATCTGATTTCCGAAATGTAATCCTTATACAGTTTAACTTTAGCAATACAGGCAGCAGTACAAAGATGTTCATATACCTGATCATCATCTGTTCCGGCCATGAGTGCTTGAGCGGGAGTCACATCCTGTACCATGAAGCTCCAGTCAACTTCCTGAGCAACAGCAGCTGTTTCAGTTGACTTCTCTTCATGCTTGGGAGCAGTGGGATGTGTGGAGGCCTGTGGGGTTCCCGGGTTGTTCTTGGGAGCCTTGCATTCCCTAGCAAAGTGACCAAGTTGGTTGCAGTTGTAACACCTTGCTTTGCTCTTATCAAACCCAAACTTGCTGTTGACTGGGTTTTGAGGGAATTGCCTTCCAGTTCTCTTGAAGAACTTCTTCGCTCTGTAAGTTAAAAGAGCCATCTGCTGGACAATATCCATATACTCCACATCATCTGGACTGAAGCACTCAAGATTATCAAAGCAGTATTGAAAATCACCAGAGTGTTCACTTCCAGAGACAAAGGCACAACTATCCTGAGAAGAGTTGTGTTGAACCTTTTGAGACTTTGGAGTCTCAGGTAGAGTAATGTAAGGTCCGCTGTGTGAATTGTCAGGGTAACATAGCAACTGATGTTGTGGTTCTATGGTTTCCCTTTCAACCACATGAAGGGCTGAACTCTGTTGGTTATTGGAGTGACCAGAGGAGTTCTGCATGTTCATCTCCATCTGGAATGCACTTAGGATACCATACAACTCTGTCAGAGTAAGAGTCTTAAGGTCCGAAGTTCTCTTGATTACAACACAGTAATGTATCCATAATTTAGGAAGTGAAGACATGAACTTCCTAACTATGTCTCTGTTCTCAAGAGCAACTCCAATATCCTCCAGAGTATCTACTAGCTCAACATACCTAAAGTATTGTTGAGTCAAGGTCTCACCGGCCTTGAAAGTAAAGTTCTCAAACTGCTGCTTCAAGAGATCCTTCTTGTTCTCTTGGGTTTCCTTGGATCCTTCATACATCAGCTTCAGTGCTTCCCATAGATCTTTGGCAGTTTTGCACTTCTTGAAGCGTCTGTAGACGGAGTTGGGGAGAGCAGTTTGGAGAGAAGTCATAGCCCTTTGATCCAGCTCTATTCTCTTCCTGTCTTCTTCTGAGTAATTATCAACATCTTTTGGAATGATGCGATTACCAGTGGCAGAAGTGGTGCTTGGTATGAAAGGACCATTGACAATGGAATCCCACATCCTTGAGTCTTGACACTTGATGAAGCCTTCCATTCTGATGCACCATGTGTCAAAGTCTTCAGGGGTGATCAGTGGGGACTTGGTCATGGTACCAGTTTCCATATCAGCATTGGAGAGAGCAGCCATTTGAGTGAGTGGTTTGTAGTGAGGAGTGAAAAACAGGTTGATTTGGATGGTAAGATCTCACAATCAAGAGCCTGGAGCTCTGATACCAATTTCAGGATCGAATATGTGGGTGGTTTTTCTCTCAACTCACTGTGAACAACACTTGGCAAGCAGTCTATGAAGAGTTGATCACAATATAACAAGTAACAAGCAGTAAGAAAATTAACACAGCAGGTAAATTTTCAAGGTACTTTTATATATTGCTTCTCAACTCAAAGGATTACAAGACACTTGGACTCAAATCACTTACATAAAGAGTTACAAGGAGAAGATATATATAATACTACCTACAGCCGGATATACTTTGATACCAGCTGGACACCTCTAACCTTACATCTATACTACAAGACTCTAGGTGAGGTCTTTCAGACATTTTGCCTGAGAGTTGGTAGTCAGGACATGTCCCTGACTTACCTTTTGTCACCAACTAAAGTTGGTAACATGTACTATCATAAAAAGGTGAACAGTAGAATAAAGTATGGTCAACAACATGGCTCTTTAGGAAGATGCCATGCTGTATCAGAGGTCTGCAGCGGACTGTCAGGGACCATACTTTTATCTGCTGGTCATAGCAATGTCTTCCGAAGGATAAAGTACTTCGGAAGAATAACTTCTTCCGAAGGCACTTATACTTCGGAAGACTGCTTCTTCCGAGGCTTGGAGTCTTCTTTGTCTTCGGAAGCAGACTTTGTCTTCGGAAGCTCAGACTTTGTCTTCAGCTCTTTCATCAGACTTTGTCTTCGGAAGCTTTCAGACTTTGTCTTCAGCTCTTTCATCAGACTTTGTCTTCGGAAGCTTTCAGACTTTGTCTTCAGCTCTTTCATCAGACTTTGTCTTCGGAAGCTTTCAGACTTTGTCTTCGGAAGATAGTCTTCAGCTGTTGGCTTCAGCTGTTGTCTTCAGCAGTTGACTTCAGCTTTTGCCTTCAGTAGATATCTTCAGCTGTTGGCTTCAGCTGTTGTCTTCAGCAGTTGACTTCAGCTTTTGCCTTCAGTAGATATCTTTAGCTGTTCTTCAGACTTTCGGAAGATCTCTTGCTCAGCTTCGGAAGCCTTTGAATGAAGTACTAAAAATGACTATGTGAAGTAGTTTTGGTTGCACCAGCCTTATCATGATCCAACAAAATACCAGAATGAACCCGACAGGATCTGGGTTACAAACAATGCAAATACAGAATGTTATTAACCTACTGATGAGATAATAATACCTTTGTGATTAATAATTAACCGTTTGAGACACCGAGGGATAACGAATGAATGCTAGAATCAACGAACACTAAATTGGAACACAGTGGTTGCGGCTCTAAGAGGCGTGGTCCACGGTTGCAATCAAATGTATCGGTTGTTTGTGATAGGAAGAAAAATCCAACTATCCATCTTATTTCTTCTGTTGAATTTGAGAGATACGAAGGGAGATAGATAAAAGATTAGAGGCAATTGGTTGTTTTTCAATAGCAAGAGAAATCCAAATTCCTTCTCACCTTCTGTTGAATTGAAATTCAAATATATGAGTAATTCATGGAGTTGTTCATGGAGTTGTTGAACAACAGTAAATCATGGAGTTGTTCATGGAGTTGTTGAACAATTTAAATTATGGAGTTGTTGAACAATCTGCACCTCAATAATAATTCGATTAAAACGGAATCTATTTATTCAACACTTAATAAATAAACATTTATACTAAATTTTTATAACAATTATAAGTTATAAAAACCCGATAGTTCGTAAACGTCAGTTAATCAAATTAAGTGGACTTAATATTTGTCGCCCAAGGTGTAACTCTTACGGGTCATAGCTCGGTTGGCAACGTGACGTAACTGAACCCGTACATCATCCAACACTATTATCCCCACTTAATTATCTTTTCTTCTTTTTCCTACATGTATCAGAAAATTTCTTTAACATATTTTATCATAGAAAGCAATTAACCTGATTTTTTCTAGAAAAAAAAACTAGACCTCTTCATCTCCTCCAACTCACCACCACCACTTCCAGCCATCACACGATTGGTACTACCACACCACAAAGCCGTAACTAAATCTGAAATGAAAAACACATCTGAAACAATTGGTAATTGAGAAATCAAAAACCATCTTTCACGACTTACGATTTCTCTAAGATCTGAAACATGGTGGCCGATGATCTCCATCTTTAGTGTGTAAGTCGCGATTTGGGTGTGGGATTTTCAGATGAAACGTTTAACAGAGATCGCTATGTTATCCGGCCACCACCACCACCACCACATGCATCCGTGCGCCACCGCCACCTTAGATTCTATTTCTACCCCCTCCTATCTTTCTCTCCATCTCTGGCGTTTACCACCGCCAACAACCACCGCGCTATCAAAATCACAAGCTGTTAGGAGTGATGGCGGTGGGGATCCGCCGAAAATGACGTCTCTTTCTCTCAGATCCACAGAATCACAAGCTGTTGGGAGTGATACTCCATCAGAGAGAGAAAGAGAGATAAAGATGAAAGCAGACAACCGAACACGTGTAAAACCCTAACTAAAATTACCAAAATATTCCTGTTTACTATAGTAACCGACCAAAGAGATTAATATATATTATAATTTATAGAATTTAACACTACTTATTTATCATAGATCCTATAAATTATAAATATATTAAGATAATTATATTAATTTATGGAATTTAACACTACTTATTTACTCATGAATCCTACAGATTATAAATATAATGAAATGAGATACAAGTTTTTTCTTTTTTTAAGAGAAAATTCCTCGAATGTTCCTTTGATCAAGATTTTTCCTTTAAATGTCTTTTTGACCGTATCATCCCAAAAAATATCATCACCTAACAAAGTCGCATTCGTCCCGTAAATATAGTCATCCGAACTTTAACTTAACGAACATGATTTGTCCACGTGTTCAAATATGATCACTCGAACCCAAATTAAGTTTAACTGAACCCATCTTAATATGAAACTGATTAAAAATAAGTTTGATTGAACTTAAGAACGGTCAAACGGTCCTATTATGTTCAAACGACTTTATTTAAAGTTCGAATAACCCTATTTAAGGTTCGGATGGCCCAATCTATGGTCCGGACGACCCTATTTATGGTTGAGACAATCCTATTTATGGTTCTGACGACTCTATTTATGGTTCTGATAACCCTAGACATTTTTCATAATAGGTTAGTCATATAAGTATTTTGAAGAAAAAGTGTTCAAAAGTTATTATGAATGAGGTAGCACTTGTAACCAATGTTTTCAGAACCGGATCGGATGACAAACCGGTCACTTTACTGGTCGGCTGGTCGAACCGAATTTAAAAACCGCATGATGCTATAATTATATATATGTATGTTAGATATATAGTTATATATATAATTCAATATAGATATTTTATATGTTTAGTTTTTAGTTATATATAAAAACTCAATAAAAATCTCATATCCAACACTTTAATTCATAGTTCGAACTATCCGTTAAAATCATTAAAATCCAAAAAACTAATAAAATATTTAAAGATATTTAAAAAATGGGCCCTGTTCCTGGTCCGACCAACGAACCAGTTTGAATTGACCGGTTTCTTGAAAATAAAACGATTTAGGGTGGTTCGGACCGGTCCAACCTCCAAATCCCGGTCCGACCGGCTGGTCCGATCCGAGTCTAAAAACAGTGCTTGTAACATGCATAATACGTTTACTTATCAGTGAATCGGTCAACATGACATTGTCATAACACGTTTATATGAATGGCATTTTTTAAGAAGTTATAAATAAATAAATAAATATATTATATGAATCATTAATTTTTGTAACCTTTATTTTGTTACATTACTTGTATTTGATTATTTTTTAAACAAGTTTAGGAAGTTGTATTACTAATTATGTTAAACGTGGCGGTCATTCTTATCGCTTAAGTGTTGTATTTAGTCACGTTAACATGACATGTCAATCATTTCATTAAAATATTACATTCAATCGTGTTAAACGCGTCATGTCAATCATTTCATTAAAATATTACATTCAATCGTGTTAAACGCGTCATATGTAACCCATTTATCAAACATATTCGTATTAGTGTTTAAGAGAATAAAATGTTCACCATGTTTGGGTCTAATAGTCGTGTTAAACATGTGCTAAACACAACCCATTTGATACAATACGGCACCTTTTGCTAACTTTAGTTTATGGTCTTATATTGTTAAAAACTACTTGTTTGGATGCAACATTACATGAAATATAAAATCTTAAACTCACCTCAAAAATCACCATATAATATCAAAATTCAAAATAGTCAAAATAACAAGAAACAAGGCTACTCCTTTCTCACATTTACATGCAAAAACCCGAAACAAGGGAAAAGATCAGATACCAAGTGACACCATATGTGCAAAAATTCAATAAATATTGTTCAAACGGATACTTATCTAACTTTACCAACAGGCTTATATTGGTTATCATCTTTCTTCAGCCGGATTTTTGAACGGGTTTCTTTCACATGGTCTGAAAAGAGACGATGCCTGCCATTTAATAATGTAATTTTAACTTTTCTGGTACATAATTAGCATCAGATATGATTACATAAATTATATAAAAACCATTCTTTTGGATATTTAGATTTAACAAGTACTATGCATTGAAAACAGATAGAGAGCAACCTTTCATATTCCAGCCTCTGGGTAACAATGCCACTGAGTAGAAGCTCTGAGCTGTATATTGCTGTTCCTGCATTTGTATAGGAGGTTGCAGGTTTCAACAAATGCTCGATAACTCTATTTCTCCGAAGAAAGTATTTTGTTAAAAATAATATAAACCTTTTTCAAGAAAAGGCAAACAGACTGCGTAATCTTCTTCACATGACAGAATCAATAATCCCTCCGTAACATTATCGGCGTTCAGTGAACTTCTGCCCGTTTGTTCAACCGCCTGAAATTGAACTTGCACCATATTTGTTTCAGATTCAAACAAGGGAGAGGATATTATAACAAAAAATAATTATAATAGCTGCACAAGGTGAGAAATTTTACACACCACACCATGAACTGCTTTGACCAAGCTTGATAATATCTCTTTACCAGGTTTTGTATTTGGTGTAATCAAGACGCGGTGTCCCTGCATGAATAGATTGATTTATCAATGGTAAAAGCATATTAGTATAATGCCAATATGTGAAATATTTTAAACAACACTAGCTTATTACCTTTAAAAGAGGATGTTGAGATGCGCGTGCCAGGGAAGATGGAATACTAAAGCCGAATTCTTTTTCTTTCTTAGCGTCTCTCAGTATGAAATTTTTTTCATCAATGTAACAGCAAGCTTGTCCACAGCTTTCAAGCCATAGATGTGTAACTATTGGTTTCCCAAGAGCAATGGCTTCCAACATGTTCCTGGTACGAGTAAAACTATCTGCTATGAAGTGTGTTGCATCTGACATTGAAGACGATTCTGAAGCCCCCAAGCGAAGTAAAATCTGTGACAGTTATACCAGTAATATGTAGCAGTTAGCAACCCCTGAATAAGATTGGTATATGTGGATGGGTAGGGTAACAGGCCAGGTAAAAGTGGGCCGAATTTGCACCAAGATGACATGGGCAGGGTCATGTACCATTTGCCTGAGGTCCAAAAAGTTTTGTTTTTCTTTATACATAATTAGTATGTAAACTATGGCTTTGTTTGAATAATAACCTAGTTTTTTTCAAAGAATACACTTTAGGCCACTTCAGACCTCTTAGACTTGTTCGATGTGTTGCCATTTTAGCTACTATTTTTTATCTTACCATTGGAGATAAAGCATGACCTGAAGTGCCCAATCCGAAGTAAATTAGTAGAAACCGATCAAAAAAGGCCATTTTATTTATAAAAAAAAATTATATATCCCTATCTAATGGAACACTGTTGGATCAAATGACAAAAGCATTGTTGAGAAAAGGGTTCATTTTCGTACAAGTTGACAAAGACAACGTCAAGTTGGTCTGCCTGAAACACTATGTCCACAGAATTAAGTTTTATTCAAATTATTAGCGTGTAAAAATATCAACAGAAAAGATCATTTTACTTTAATAAATAAACCGAATCGACCACTCAAAAGTAAACCATTCTAATTTGTCACCTCTAAAGATTAGTACTCTAGTAAAAGAGGTCAAGAAGCAGCAAAAACATGGGACCTTTTTTTGCTGCTTGATTATATCTTCATCTAAGTGCCTACTGAACAGAACACGGATCAAAGACACATCTCTCCTCTGTCTTGTAGGAGATCTAAATAATGAATACGTGGGAAATAAGCTATTGACTTCTTGAATAAGGGATGGCCTCCTGCATGACTGCTTTATATATTCATCTCCCATGCAGATCGGAGATGCTTCTTTTACAGGCGCCCCACGGCTTACAGGGGTAGTACATCCTGAAAGACTCCGTTCAGTTCTTTCTCTTATTGACCCTTTTTCTTGTTCAGTCAAAATAGTAGATGTTAACCTTGTTAATCTAGAGATAGATTGTGTACCAACTTCTTTTCTTTTGGAAGACAGTCTTCGACTAGTTCTTTTGCCCTTTGGATGGATTCCAGTAAGGATATTTATCTCCTTGTTTGACTCCTTATTTTTGGTCGATTGCCTAGTTCTACGAGCTACAGGTGTAATATTTTGAACATGTCGTTTTTTGACTGACATCTGGACAGCAGATGTAGCTGAAGCATCTACAGGGTCAAGTTCTCTTCTTTTACGAGATATTTTTCCTGTTCCTTTTGCCACGTCAGACACCTCATTTTCAAGATTATCACTCTTTTTAGCAGCCAACTTGGCATGCTTCACCTCCTTTGAGCGATCAGCACTCATCTTTGATTTTGATCGTGTTGTTTGGACACCGTTGTTAGACACGGGTAGGGGTTCACTTTTATGAGAACCCTTTTGCATATGGCTGCAACCCTCATTTGTTTTAGTAGAATCATGGCCAGTTTCTGGCAAGCCAAAGCATAAGTCTTCCATTGCTTCAGCAGCCATTTGAGTGTCAAATCGAACCTCGGTCGTTTCGTGTAGTGTTCCTTGAATACTCGTGTCACTTGGCATATCTGTTGGCTGTTTATCCAATTCTTTTATAAGATTCTTCCGGAAAGTCAAATCCTTAAAGACTGTTCCTAAGCTTTTCTTTGTATTATTATTTTTACCTGACCCCAATTTCGAGTCAGACTGCCCCAACCTCCTGCCGCTTCTAGAAGGAACTGAAGATTTTAGCTTCCGACTTCCACTAGCAAAGAATACTTCCTTCTTTTTTCTATAAAATTCTCCTCCTCCTTCATCTTCAAGATTATTATCCCAACAAAAAGCCTGTTCTTTATCAACTGCATTGATAAGATTAACACTTTTGGCAAAAGTTTGAGTCCCTTTAGCACTTAAAATCGGCTTTGACTTGCATCCAGTTGACCTTCTAATGCCACAATCATCATCAAAATCGATATTAGCTTTCAGAAAGTTATCCACAAAGTCAAGTGCATTTGCTTGTGATGCATCCCCAGGTTCTTGAGAATCAATATAGCTCAACCCAGCCAACTCAGTATCCAATTCAGGCGAGTTAGCTGCTCCACACAGGTCAAATTTGTCATCTGCCTCTTTAGTTACAGCAAGTGTATCCTCATCAAAAAGTTTTCTTGCAGTTGACCTGCTAAATCCACACCTATTTCCACTATCTTGAACATCATTTACTTGGTTGATATTCTCAAGGTCATGAGATTGACTTTTTTCAGATAGTATTTTTCTATGTTCAATGTCAGGTTCTGAATTTAAAGTGGAATATGATGGACTCTTACTTCTTTTAGAAACCTTGTTGAGCGCTTTTAGGCCAGCAGCCCTCATAGATGCCGCGCGAATTGAGGTAAACGTCTTGACACCAATCCCTGCCATGTAAATAACATAAAAGCAATGTTAAAAAAATCACTACCTTAACCCCAGATATTCAAAAAATACCTATATTTTCACCAGAGTGGCTATTTCAAAACATTTACTTTTGAATGTGTTGACTTGAATCATGTTTTTTCTTTAAAATGTCAAAATGTGTAAAAAAAAAAAAAAAAAAAAAAAAAAAAAAAAGCTAAAAAGGCAACAGGTCGAATGGGTTGGGTTTTTTAGGTGCCCAAAATGTAATTTGGTGCATAAAACCTCCTAATCATTTCAATTCAAAGAACTTTGGACATGCAAAATTATTGTACATAACACTTATCAAGAACTATATGTTTAAATTACAATCATTTTATGCATGTCCTTATCTCTTATACATAGTCATTACTCATCAGGGTTATATTTAGCAAAACTCCAGTTCAAAATATTAGATTACCATTATAATAATATGGTTTATGCAACAAAGTTTACTCTAAATATCATCAACTACCAGAAATGTGTTGTTCATTCCTTCCACAATCTGCTCTTAACTTGCAATCCTTCACATCTTCATTGCACTGATGCATACTCTTCTCGTGCTCTACGCCAGCCGATACAGCACATTCTCCCCCACCAGAAACACCATCAGAACACTCATCAAAATCATCCACTACAACAGTCTTGTCACTTCCTCCATGATCACTAACCACCACTTCTTCAGTCTCATACCCATCGAACAACTGCGTCTCATTCCTCTCACCAGAATCAAAAATCTCCATCACTTCAACTTCACCACATACATCCATCACTTGGGTCTCACCATCAGCATCCATCACTTGAGTCTCACCATCAGGATCCATCACTTGGGTTGCTAACTCATCAAAAGGAACAGTATGTTGTATAATATTACCTAATTCAAGTGAAAGAAAACGATCATAAAACTGTCTGATTACTCATAGCTGTAACAGATTGCTTACAAGTTACAATCTTGCTTACCGAACGATGAAGATGGAGAATCACAAAACTGACTATCGAATATCTGCGTCTCCTCACCGCCATAATCGTATGTACTGCTATCCGATTCGTGTGATTCATCGTTGCGATTGTCGTCATCATCATCCATATTATATCACATATACACCGAATTACAGTAGAAATTGTTGATATGAGAATTCAATTACAAAGGCATCAGTATGCTGGTGTTCATGTGTGACTAACGAAAGAGATGCATTGTGCGAGTGGGATCAAGGTTAGGGTTTTCTTTCACTCATGACAAATCGAGGGACATTTGGGGAAAGTGGGGAAACTGAAACTGTGATCAAACGTCTGACTGGTGATCATTAATTTTCAACACGACACGACACGACGCAATGCGACGCGCAGCGCACGACACGTAGTTAATAAGTTAAATATGTTTTTGTAACGATGGTGATAACGGGATTAGTGGCATGTTTTTTATAGCACATGTGTGATCTGTACCTCAAACAAGATTCTAACTGTCTACTGATAGTTTGAGGCCATAGTTTCGAGAGGAAACCGACTCGTTTACAACTTGAACCCAAGCTTTCTCCTTTAGAAGAAACAAGGAGTGCCGCTACTAGAAGGTCATTGGCTAAACATGTTTGAGTTCGAGCTTAATAGTTATACGTCTTAAATAGGTTGACATGTCATTTGTTTAAACACAATTAAACATTTGCTTAATATGTTTATAGCATGTTTAAACTTGCCTATATTTTTTATTGTTTTAATAATAAAATATGTATATTTCAGTTTTTTTTTTTACTAACCATAACCGCTAGCCATGTCTACACCAACGTTTTCATCTTCACAAATCACAATTTCAGTATTAGATCTTTTTCGTAACCCTAGCAGTTAAGCCGACCACACCACAAATCTATATTCTTCATCAATCAATCTTCATGCTCCAGCCATCCAACGAGCAAAAGAAACATGTTGCAAATAGCATTTTGAACTGGCTTTGTATGGATTGATGATCTGATTTTTATTAATGTAATGTATTATTGGTTGAACTTTTTATAACCTTTTGCTTCAAATGTTCTAACAATTGTTTTCAAATAATATTACTATCGTGGATTTTAAACTTTAATGATTTTTATTTTATTTTATAATTTATGATACGTATAAAATGTTTCATGTCACATCAAGTCATTAAACATGTAATATTAAATGTGTTTCAACAAGTCTAGTAGTGTAAAACATTTATAAAGAGGTTCGAGTTTATGTTGAAGAAAATGAAAAAATTAGCTTCTTGTGCATGTTTTGCACATGCGTCATTTCATGTCATATTTAACATGTTTTGTCAACCCTAATCAAACATTTTGAGGGGTGTAAGAGATTTCTTTATCAGACTCATTGTAATAGGTTCCCCGCACACTATGGGTGTGATGCAGACGGGTGCGGTGGAGAGAAGGCAATAAACCTAAAAGCGCAGTGGAGAAGACCACAATCTCATTCTATCTCGCCGCAAGCAAAGGAGGATGCAAACGTGCAGTGTACGCTGCTGACGTGGCGTGACAGTGGTGCGGTATTGCGGATGTCTTAAGAATCCTGGATCCACTAAACTCACCACTAAGGTGGTGTTTGTTTTTTAGAAAAAGAGCTTCTAAAGCTCTTTTGTCTGCGTCAAAAAGAGGCGGGCAGATGTTTGAGGTCTGCAGAGTGTTTGTTTTTTTGAAGACGTTTCATTAAAAAACGTCTGCGTGACCTCTTCTTGGAGAAGAGGTGGACTAATGTCTTCTTACCCCCACAAACCTCTTCTAACCAAAAGAAAAAAACAAAAAACCTAGAGCTCTTCTCTTCTTTTTCCCGTCCCCATTCTCACCCCCACCAAACTCCCCCCACCACCACCACGAAAACTGTTCCCGGCGGTTCCCTCCTGCCGCCGCCACCTTCTCCGGCCAGTTCTCTCCTGCCGCCGCCACCTTCTCCAGCCAGTACCCTCCTGCCGCTGCCACCTCCTCTGCGCGCCAGTTTGAAAGTACCCAACCAAACACGGGCTTTCTTCCAAGGGTCACGGATTTCTGCGGCGAATCGACCCCATGGTCTCTTACGAACGCCGCGGTACCGGACCTCCGCTACCGGTTGTTTTGTTCCGATCGGATCTCCGACGACACCGGTGGCGTTAGCTTTACCGCCTCGTGCCATGGTGGAGGATGATCAGAGACGATGATTGATCTTTAAAAATTCGATCTTGATGATCTTTCTGGGGGGATTTGATCACCAAATCGTTCGATCGATCGATTGATGGATTGATTATTGATCTTTTATGCAAATCATTGAAATTTACGAGATTTCTTGATCTTTTACCTTATCTTTTGTGAGACTCTCTAGATTTTCTTGTTCTTGATGTGTGCACCGGAGAGATGAAACTGGCATTATTCGCTTGCTACCATGTGAAGGGATTTATGTGGGCGTTTGGCTTTTGTGAAGTGACGAGAATGCCCTGCCTGTGTTGTTTTATTTCCTTTTTTTTCTGCTTGATTTTTTTTCTGTGGGGATTGGATTGTAATTTTATTTAAATTTCTATTTATTTTAACTTTTTATTAATTTAAATTTATTTCAGCCGTCTGCAGACGTTACAAAACAAACAGTCTTCTTAATACAGGCTGCAGAGGTTTGGTCCACCTCTTCTCCTACAGATGTCTGCAGATGTGATCTGCAGACTGCAGACGTTTTACCTCCTCAGAAACAAACAGCACCTAAATCTTATTACACTATTAACTTCAAATACAATGATCTGTTAAATAAAAATCCCTTATTTTGTAGAAACAAAAATACTGAGAATACAACAACATATTATGCAAACAATGATCTGAATCACCACCTCCCAGCTTCCTGTGTGCGCTATTTTGCACACCACATACTGCTTTGAAAGCTTAAGATTCTGTATACAACAAAGCATTTCATTCAAACATAAATTGTGAAAACTTGAGCAACAGTGTTGATCCATTTACCAGAAAATGGGTCAATCTCAGTTAAAATATGATCCTAACCGGTCAGATGATAACGTTCAAAATCTTGACTGAAAATGAAACATGTCGAAGTCACCGTGTATAAGAATGCTTAAATCACTTGATCTAGAATAATTAGATTGTTATTTTAGTAGTGTAAATGGCAAAATGGTTATTAAACAAGATGGGTAATATATCAAAACTTATAACCTTTTGTAACAGGTTCACCTGAAACGCTTTCCGAATAACATGATTTACAAGGTTTTATGCATTAAAAATACGACCTGGCCAATTTTTGGATTTTACTCGACTGACATGCTAGAGATAAAACACTTATCAAATTGATCATATCGGTCATTATTAAGGGTTTATGTGAAGGTAACTTGATAAAGATTAAACAAATGAGACAAATCACAAAATAAAGGAAGATGGGATAAAATGAGTACATACCATGAATAACTAAGACAGGTCAATGATTTGCCATAATCTCTCTAAATAATTCCTTAGGTGCTGCAGTTGAAAAGTAATATAAAACCTATAAGAAAAGTGATAAGGTGAGACTCCACATGATGATTTTGCCTATTAAACCTTACCAGGTAATCCTGTAAATTTCTCATATTGTTGATACGCCTGCCCTATAAACATCTCCAGCCCAGTAACAATTAAGGCTCCACATTCTCCAGCTTCCCGAAGTAATCTGGTGATTTTAGGCGTGTAAACAGCATCAAATACCAGTGCATATGACTTCAAAACTTCCTGCCAAAAAGAATAAGATGATGCTAATGCACATATTCACATCAGATTGGTGTTAAATTTACAGGTGCAAAGCATTATGAATGTAAAAGATTAGCAGAAAGTGGTGGATATCGAACCTTGGAAATAGGAGTTTCATCAATATTTGGCTGCATACCAATTGAAGTAGTGTTTGCAAGTATCATTCCATTTTCTGGGTTGTAAGTGTTTAAATCAGCAAGAGACAGAGCCTCTCCACCAATTATCTCAGCAAGTTCTCTAGCACGTTCTATATGTTGTAAAAATGAATAACTATTAAGCAATTGGTGTATGAATTTTGCATCTAAAGGAGTGTTTGAAGTTGCTATTTTGTAATTGATTATCTGCTTTATTGTGATATGAAGTCACTAAAGGTGTTCATGGTCCAATTCGGCTTAGATTTGATGAAAATTCTAGGTTGAACCACTAATATGGTTTTGGGAAATGGCAAACCAAGCTGTCTGGGTGGGGTTGTGTAGATTGGTTAGACCGGTTCGGTTTTGGCGGTTTGAGCCTTCTTTTTTCAAAATCATTGTTTGTATTCAAGTTTTTAAAATGATAAAAATGGTTCACCAATATAATCCATACACTTAACTTCTATAATGAAACATAAAAATTAATAAAAAGGTTAAACAGCTTGAGTGGCTTTTACTCCCATTTAATATCTATTTTTTTTTAACAATTTGTTTGTTTCAATAATTTTTTCTAAGAATTTGCTATTTTGCCAAACACTCAAACATCTGATTATAACATCTTTAGGCAACAACAAGTCCTAACTCTCTTAAAATCTTGTAAGATACTTATTTGATTTTAATTATCAATATCACATAGTTGCTTTCAAAACCCACATCCAACAACCCCTTGAATATGATGAGAGCCACATAGTTGAATTTCACCCAAACTGAACTAGAAAAAGAACACACATAAATTTAACATCATGTTCTATTTGCAACTCATCTGGGTATTAAGAGTCTAACCATAAGTCCGATTGGCTATCGCAATCCTTGCACCCTTCTCTTTTGCTCCATAAGCAAGTGCTTTTCCAGCACCACCAGCACCAATAACCACAAATAGTCTACCAGCCAAAGGTGACCCACTTGAACCATCTTGAACGCCTGCAGCTGAAACGGTACAGGTGGTAATTTCAACACGTCAATTTGGTTGTGTTTTATATGGGTCAAATAAAACATCCACTAAGACGTGAATATGTCAAATGGATAGAATGGGTTGAAACTCAATCTGAAGTCTGTTATTAAGGCATACAACCTCTTAAGTAGTTTTCATTCTAAGAATTGATATTGTTGTTTTCAAGTATACTTTAAGAAACAAATAAAAATTGTTTATAGGTCAACCCAACCCTGACCTGACCCGACTCGACCCACTAGTAGTGCCACCTCTAAATTACTAAGTAAGAAGGAAACCTCGTAGACCATCCTCAATGGCAGAAATAGCTCCTACATAGTCTGTGTTACAACCATATAGCTTCCCATCAGTTTGTCTCCTGATAACACAATTGACTGCTCCTATTGACTGTTAGAGACAACCAATAACACGATAAATTAAAAATAATACCTCAAAATTAATGCTTATCAGCATTTGCTTCAATATGTAATCTTCCTATGTCATTAACAAATATAATTCACCTTTGCAACAGGATCAACCTCATCACAGCATTGAACTATAGTTTCTTTGTGAGGAATGGTACAACTGCATCCGATAATGATCATTCACCCTTGTAAATTCATCTGAATTTTACTACTTCTGACAACCAGAAAGATTCTAGAACAATAAAATAGAAATTTAACTTTGATAAAATACACGAAAATTCAACCTGAACCCAGCATAATCTTTAGACGAATAAGTCTCAAGAAAATTCTTTACGTTATCCACCAACATATGTACATAAACTCCATTAAAACCAACTGATCTGAAAGCTTTGTTGTATAACATAGGTGATTTGCTATGCCCAACTGGCTTCCCAATAATACCAAATACTTTTGTATCCGCCCTTATTTGCCTAAAATTGAACAAATCCAAAAGATCAGTAATTGTAGGCTGCCCAGGTGCAGATTCCCTTCCACGTTCAACGGTAGCAAATGTCAAATATCCACCAAATTTCGGACTGAGTATTCGAGACATCAAACCCCTCTCACCCATCGCCATTGATATTATTGGCACCTGGAAGATTAAAATCAATGTACTTAAATAAAACATTCTGAGGTTTCTCATATAAAACATCTAACAAGAATGTTTATTGTCCACTTCTATCTCATATTCAGGATTCATTCATTATCTATCGTACGCTGCTTACTTGTGAATGAGCGGTTATTTGAAAAACTCGTGCTACGTCAGTTATATCTACAGCAGTTGTTGCAATCTTCACAATGTCAGCTCCTGTAGATTGTATTCTCGAGACAAGGTTCTCGAGGTCTTTTACTGATGGGGTATTTTGGTAATTGTGAGAAGAGACAATGAGTTTGCATTTTGAAGGCTTATCTCCACGGGTTAGACTTTTAAAATCATCAACAGCCTGCTTGGAAGTAACTGAGATGAGAAATCTGATTATAATATTATGTTTGACAGTAAATAACAGTTGGTATATAATAGCTCTAATCGTTGCACTTGTAGAAATCTAAGCATATGCATAGGACTTTGGATATCTGTGTGTGAGTGTGTCTACTCTAAAGATATCAAAGGAGTTCATAAAGAATAATTACTAAACAAATGTAAAAAAACTCCATTTTTGTCGAGATGGAAGCAACCTTAAGCTCAACATCAATGTGATCAGCTCCTAACTCCATTGCTAACCGAAGAGTCGCCAGTCGGCTCTGTTCATCCCCATCATATTGACCACCTTCCCATGTTGGTCTACAAAATAACACAGAATCAAAACCAATTTAATGTACATCCCAAACTTTCACAACAACCAATATTATCTTATTTGCCCACGATGAGCTCACACATTTGTTCTTGTTGCCCGAGTGAAAACTTCCCAAGAGATTAGGTGTAAACGATTCAAGCCGGCTTGTGAGCTACTTGGAATCGACATGCAAAAAGATCGAATCGAGCTGAACTTAAACGAGCTCGAGGCTTTATTATGGCTTAATCAATAAACACTCTCAAGCCAACTCGCTAAGCATTTTATTTATATATCTATTAATACATATCGATATATATATAATATATATAATAATTATATACAATTATGATAAAAATAATTAAATAATACATACTATGTTATATATAAAATGTGTAGTTATATATATACATAAAATTAATTATAAAAATATATAAATAATATAATTAAATAATAAACAAGTTGAACCTTGCCAGGCTCGAGCTTGAAAATTTTTTCACGAGCCGAGCCCGAGCAAAGCTTGAGCTTCAAAATTTTCTCACAAGCTCGAGTTTGAAAATTTTCTCACGAACCAAGCTCAAGCTTAGGCGAGCTCTGCTAGTTTACACCCCTACCAGAAGGTAACTTATTGGAGTAATGCTCCCGCCCAAACACGCTTAACTATGAAGGTATTCATCACACCCAAAACACCATGGTAATGTTTAAGGCCTGATATTTCTTATGAAACTAGTGCACATGAGTGTTGCATCAAGGCAGATTAACTATCAAAATCACATTCATATTCATATTCATATTCTAGGGTTGGTTCACTTATGTTATGCAAAGCAGCACCTGCAAGTGAAAATCGTGGGGAGAGGACTGAATCCAATTAGGGTTGGAACATCATCCTGAGCCCTAAACACCTTCAAGCTATCCAATCGGAGTTCAACAACATCAGCACCACAAGATTTCGCCGAATTCATCTGAACCACCATCTGATCCACCGTATCCGCCATCACCGGAGCACAAATCAGGGTCCAATTCCCCCTAAACCCTTCACTTTCCCCCATCTTCTCCACAACAGACGTCACCTGACCAATAAAATAACTTCCGATTAAACATACAATACATCCCCAAATTTCAACGAACAAAACGCACATCAATTGCAGTGACATGAACTGATCACTGAAATAGTTAAATGTTAATATTAAGAGATGTGTGGGACTTACGAGCTCCACTGAAGGTGTACGATCGGTGGTCGTTGTAGACTTGTAGAGTTCAGAGAAACAGTTTGGTGGTGAATGGTGATCGTGAGGAGTCGACCAATCAAACATTAAAGATTTTATGTTTAACAAACACCTGGGAAATTGGATAAAAAATAGTATTATACGAGTTAAATAATTAAAAATTTAAAGATGAAATATATATGTTCTTAGTTGTATGACTTGTATCACTAATATTAATGATTACGGACTCGATAAAGATGGTTTCAAGTAAGGTTTTGATAAAGATTATCCTTTACTTTTATTTGTCGTCTTAAAGATGAAAATATATATGTTCTTAATTATATTTGAAGCAACATTAGTAAGCTTGTTAGTTGTTACCTTAATTAACAACGTATAAACATATTTTTCAAGTATAATATAACTTTTGACAAAGATTATTCTTGACTTTTGTTTGTTGTTATTATAAAATACACAACTAGTAGAAACTGTTTTTATTTAAACTTGGAATGAATGCTTTTGTCTGAAGACGTGAAATTGAGTATTGGAATGAATGTATGATTTTCAATTTACTTCAAGATATAATCTTTTGCTTCTATAAACCCGATTATAGAGTGATAGTATCTTGAGCCTAATTCTGTTATACAAACCACTTTTTTATCGATATTTTTTAGAAGTATTATCAGAACACCAACTTTTAATATTAAGAATGGTTTGGTATTCCCGATATCTTAAGTTTGTTTAGGAAATCAGATGAGCATAAACTCTCATCAAACGTATCATTAGCATACTCAATGTTAGACCACGAGTAATGGTTAATGTCCTTTAAGAGGCATTTTGCGTCACGTCAGCGCTAACTCAACATATTCCTTTTAGCAAAAATCATATGTAATGGTTAATGCCCTTTTAATCATTATTTAATTATTTTTTATTACTATTTTTATCCCACTATATAGAAGCTAATATAAATTAGTAAACATTAGATCAGATGAAGTATAATTACATAAAGCAAATACATACGTGTATTACATAAAATTATAATTAGCAAATTTGAATAATTAATAAAAGCATTGATATTGAATTTAATATATAATAATACTGTCATAGTCTAGTCAAATCTTGTAATTTATTTTCATAGACTTAAATAAGTGTACTAATTATTTATTTTTTCTTTCATCTCCTTTCTTCTTCTTAGTTTTCTTTCTTTCTTCTTCTCTATTTAAGGGTGTTTGGGATTACTTTTCAAAAGTCTTTTTTAACTTATTGACTTGTCAAATAAGTTAATAAGTTACTCCAGCTAATAAGTTAGTATGAAGCGATTTATTAACTTATTTACCTCACAACCATCAGATCACCAGACACTATAAAATGACTTTTTAAAGACACTATAAAATGACTTTTTAACTTTTAAAAGTTAATAAGTTATAAACCAAGTAAAAAAAGCACTCCCAAACACCCTCTTACCAAGCAGAGTTCAAAAGTCTCCTTTATCACATGCAGTCACCAAATCAAACGCGTTGCATTCCACCAGTGTCACACCCCGACCAAAGCGGCGGAATATGTCGGGACGCGACTATGATTGTTCAAATGCACATGACACTATTAAAGTGATAAAATTTAATCAACTCATTCATTTCACAACATGTTCTTACAAATACAAGAAAATAAATAGTTCTTAACTAATAACCTAACGGTCCAAAATATAATAAGGTCTTTAAATCTTCAATCAACCTTGTCAACATGTATGTTGGTGAGCAATTCCATAACTTTATAGGTAAATCCATAACTCAAATATGTGAAACCGTAAATAAAAACGACAATTGAGGTATATAAATCATAAATAAATGAGCCTCATTTCTAATAGATAAAACTACCATATTACAAGGAGGAGCTTATGGTCATACTTATTGAGGATGAGGATGAGGTTAACCAATCAAAAACAATAAACATGCAACAATTAATCATATGAGGTATATAACATACCATTGGACAATTATTCTAAGCAACACATAACCTAGAGCTTGTGGTTTGAGGATCTAAGTGTTAAATCATTTTCGTTTGTTTAAGTATGCTTGCTACCCCCAAAGTATAGAAGAGAGAACGGAGATGAAATTACTCACTTGAAAAAAAGTGGCGTTGATGAACAAACTTAGAATAAAATCCTCAAGTAAGCGAACCGACGGTTTAACATGCGTGTCCTATATTGAAAGATCTTAAGTAAGTATTGACTCTTGAAGATGAAATATAAATGGTATAAAAGTTCATAAAAATAAGGCTTGGGTTTTCGGAAGTTTTAGTTATATTTTACAAAAATGTATTTAAATAGAGTAAGGATTAAATGAGTTTTACAAGAAACCAAGTCCTTGATGTTTATGTTTACTCAAGCTTTGTTAAGTTTTACATAGGGGAGTTGGTTTAGTGCTAGTGTGCACGATCCCGCTAATGTAAGCATCAAGATCCGACTTACACTCTCTTAAACCCGAGTTTGAGACTTTAATTAATAAAAAAATTCGCTTAAACCCGATCTTAGTATAAAACCAAGTTTGGTTCCGTCATACCATAATCTTAAAAATATAAATAATATAAAGTGAAACATAATTTAAAAAAAAAAGTGAGGAAAGATTTTTGGTGGTTTGAACGGTGACTAGCTCGTTAAGACGAGAAGTTCGACTTTTACTCGGGTTTTTTTTATCCGAAACTTGGTTTGAGTTAAGATTTGTTCCAACACTTCCAAAATCTTAAGTAATGTGAGTAATATAAAGTAAAACATAACTAAAAAGATACGTTGAACTTTTGGTGGTTTGAACACGGGTGTTCGGTTTTACTTGGTTTTTTTATCCGAAACTTGGTTTGAACACTGACTAACTCGTTAAAACGGGTGTTCGGTTTTACTCGGTTTTTACCCGAAACTTGGGTTCAATACAAGATTTGTTTTACACCTCCATATCAACCATATAACAACTAAAATACAAAGAAAAACTCAGATCTAAAGTGTTTGATGTAACATGGTTGCTTAAAAGTTATTTAAAGTGCTTAAACGAGTGTTCGGTTGGTTCGGTCCTTGACTCGGTATGAACCGAGGATGGTTACCACATGTCCAAAAGCATAGAACTAAAAATAAGGTAAAAGTTCCAGATCTAAACTCAAACAAGAAAGTTAAGTGAGTAAACTTCCCGAAAACGACCCAAACGGGCCTAAAATGCATAAATATGTGTTTGAATGCCACAAGCCTTAAATAAAGATGAAAATGGTTTTGTCAACATAAAATAACTTAGAACAACTGAAAGTATCCAAAAACACATACCCGAAATGGTTTGAAATGCAAGATTCGGTTATGTTGACCTTTTAAAGTCAAACTTAAGCAAAACTAGCTAAAACAACTTGAAAGATTAAAAATTTGGAAGAAGAAGATGAAAATGTGTAGATGAAATGGTTGAGAATGAGTGGTATTTATAGGGAAGGATTAGGGTTTGAGGGAATGTGTAATGCGTTTGTCCGGTGGGTAAAAGGGTGCACTTTAATTCTTTTATTTAAAATAAATTTTGATTTAAATAAATTATGACCAGGTATAAAACATGTTTGGAGGGTTCTAGAATAATTATGGGTTAGGTCTTGGTTGGTTTGGATGGTTAAAACACGAGTCCGGACCTTAAACATGCTTAAACGAACCGAAAACGTTAAAAAAACTGATTTTGCTGAAATGAACTGTGGGTCACGCCACGTAACGAGCTGAGGCTAGCCCTACGTGCCAAGTGAGGTGGGGACTCTCGGCCAAACTTTTATTTTTTGACAATTTTAGTCCTTGTAGTTCGTTTTAGGTCGTTTTGAGCACAAAATAAGCGTTTTAAACACCGTTAAAGACTTCAGAACAAAACGAAAAGTATGAAACATGATTACAACATAAAATCCATCATTTTATTAATATCCAAAGATCCGAAGACCAAAACGGGTCAGGTTTACAATACAGAATAACAAATACAAAGCTAGTCGAAAATGAGGAATGTCACAACCAGAATCAAGCCAACTCCGCTGAACAAATCGTCGCTGCCGATTCGAACAAGCAGAGGTGATTTCGAGAAAGAAAATAGAGAAATTAGTTAAGTTTCTCTTTCTACGTTTTGTGTTGGTGTTTGAGGCAAAATAGCGTTATGGTGGTAACGCCAGCTGACTTTCACGCCCACATAATGCTGGCTGGGGTGGTGTTGCGGGCGTTTTCCAGCATCATGTGATGGGCAAAACGTCCCATTACGTTGGGTCTTAGATGCTCAACCACCTATTGTTAAGCACATGTTTTTTGTTTGTGTATGGACTTTACATTGTTTACAAATGTAGGAAGAACTTAAATATGCATCTACAATATCATGTTTATTTCTATTTAGAACAATAGAAAGAATTTGTTTAAAATCTCGTCCGAAAACAATAACCTTTCCTCCAAATAGTAAATCACTAACACTAGAAGTTTAGGAGTTCTGTCTAAAACCTCAAATACATATTTGTGAATCATTGGTGTCTCATCCCAGATAATCAAATCTGTTACTCTTAACAAATGTGCAATGTCACGTTGTTTGGCTTCACATGACAAAGCGAATCCTCATTGAGATTCAAAAAGAGGGTGGGCGGTTCCCCTCTGGCTCTCACTAACCTCCGCCTATGAGTGTGTCGTCATATCTTCTGATGGTGATAAAGATGCACTTCCGCTCCATGTAAAATTTAGAACATCTTGACCCTTTAATCTTATGTATGCAAACAATGTTTTCCACGAATATAAAAATTATAAACGAACCACGACATGTGACACATTTGGTTTAACGCACTGTAATGCGAGTTTTATTTTCAATGTTTTGCCTTTTGGCAATTGGACTTTTAATATATCATTCCTAAGCTTAGATTACGATATTAAACACAACACTTAACGTTTTGGCAATTGAACTTTTTAATATATCATTCCTAAGTGTAGGGTGTTCACGAACTGAACCGAACACAGACTCGCTTGAACTCGGTTCGTTTTCAAACCGAGCCGCTCAGTTCGGTTCGAATTTACAAATTCGAGTGCAAACATCTTGCTCGAACTCGGTTTGGTTTACAACCGAGCGCTTGGTTTTGCTCGGTTTCGCTCGGTTCGAATACACACCCACGCACACACAGAGTACACACCCACGCACACACTGTCACGCACACATCGAATTCGTACATACATACACATTACAGTAGCATACACACATGTTTCGCCAACAGAACCCAAACGTGACCGCAACAACAGAACGAAATGACAACAAACGATCACGAGTCTAACCTTTGAACGGGTTTACGGGGATCTTGGTTGCAGCTGGTTTTCATAACGGGGGAGGGGCTGTCAAATTCGGAAACGAGAGGCATGACGACAGCAGGCTCACTGTTGGGGCAGTTCGCGAATGGAGGAGAGGGTCGCACGGTGGTGGTCGACGGAAGTGGGGGCTTAGGGGTATGGTTTCATAAAATGTGTATACATATTTTAGATAATTACTCAACACTCTCAACGTAGCTTAATGACCAAGTAACTTAAACTATTTATGATTAGATTTTTGTTTTTTTATTGAATAAATAAAATAAACTACAATTAAATAAATTAACATATATATAATACATAAAAAATAATTAAAACTCGTGCTTGGTTCGTTTTAAAACCGAACCGAGCCACTCGATTCGTTTTAAAACCGAGCCGAAATCGAACGAGCAAAATTCCGAGCATTTTTCGAACGAGTTCGAGCGAGTTTCGAGCGTCGAGCTTTTTGAATAGCCCTACCTAAGTGGTTCACTCCTATACACAATGTTAGCTCCAAAACTGATATCTAATACCTAGGATTTAAACGTGAATTAAAGCATTCTATCATAAAAACACCTAAAGCTCTTCCTAGAGCTTTGAGATGTTCATGTTCTCTTGCCCAATCTCATTTCAATTGACAATCGAACACAAAAAATAAACACTAATGAATTAATGATGTAATAAATCAAATCGAGTTTAAACATCAAGTTCATAAGTTTCAACATCCCGTCAACATTTTATTCTCAAATAATAGATAATAGATTTTAAGTTTTTAAAAATTAATATATTCAACAAATAAATTTTAAGTATTTCTAGCAGCCGTTTCAAAAATAACATTTTTAGCATGAGAGACGTGATAAAAGTACATAAATAATTAGCATGTGATGCCGTTTAGCACGTGATCAATGTTATAGGCGTGTAGATTAATCAATTAATTACATGTTAATTATAGAGGCAATAAAAAATATTAATTTGAATTTTGTAGAAACAATTACATGTTCGAACATGTGAGATATCTGTACAGCAACAAAGCAAACTCCGCATTCAGTCTTAGTGTCATAAACTCAAAGTAATTAATTAATATAACCAGATATTTATTTTTGACTGCCAATAGAAAATGAACAAAAAAAAAGCTAACGACAGTTACATCGATAAATAACTGTTGGAAATTTACTGATAATATTAGTATGGTATTAATATTTAGTCAATAAATTAATGTGTGAATGAAAATTAATGTTTTGAATGACATTAAGAATTAGTGGTGTGGGAAGTAATTTTCTACATTGAGGAAATAAAGAAATAAAATGGTTATATTCTATAACCTATTATAATATTATTTCCTAAAGTATCACACTAAGTGAATTCACGAAGGATGGCACTCGCACTCGCACACGCACACGCGGCATGGGCATTGTGACAACCCTAAAAATAGATAAACAATTTTATGTTACGATTAAGATCTTATGAACATTATTTAGTAAATTACGATATTATTTCATGAATGTCATGCATATTATTTTGCATACATAAAAATATATATAGAATTTACGTATGCATGATTGCATGCATGCATATATTACGTGTGCATGCAAATGAAAATAAAGCATGCAGGTTTGTATACAAACATACAGTTCACTTATGATATATAACTTTATGCATGTACAACATATATATAGGATAGACTATAAACTATCTAAGTTATTCTGCGTATTGTATATAATATATATTTTGTGAGTGTACCTATACACACAATTTAAAGTAACAATATCAATATTATCACAAACTTGATAACTTATACACATCAAAACAACACCAAATCAAAACACCAAATCGACACAACCACCTTAAACCTCTCGGGGCTTAAGTGAAATCAAAACCACCACCCGAAACCACCACCAAATACCACCTCCAAAACCGGTTCATTGAATCCGATTATTATGAGCTAAACAATGATAATATAGAAAATTGTTAGCTTCCTTAAGTCAACATATAGCTACACATTAATGAAGCAAAGTGAAAGTGGCAAGTCCATGAAGATTCTCGGCCATTCTCATTGCTTTCACACCATAGAAAACGCCACCACTTGCCCTTATGCTCCTAGTCATAGTTATCATTACTAGATGATCATCCTAAGAATACATTCATGCATCTCGGTCATTAACATGCATACATCCTAAGTTATCATCTTGACTAAGAAATCTCATCACACCATAGATTTCTTGCATTCACACTATAAGCCATCCCCTAGCTTGCCACCTTGCAACCCCTCTCTTGGGTCCCTTTGAACCGCCACCTTAGCACCATACCAAAAACCACCATCGGCCACCTTGCATCCAAAGCTCCTTAGTCACCAAGAATGTTATCATTACTTGACACTAAGTCAACACCTATGTTGACACCTATAACTAGCAAAGCCACTAAGCAAAAGCCATCATATCTTCTTCTTCATATAAACTCTCGGTCACACACATAGCCACCATCACATTCTAAAGTTACCAACCAAGCATCCCTACCATCACTTTCTCTCTAAAGTCCTCGGTTTTCTTTCTTGGAACACCTTACCACAACCGCATAACAACCATCTTCAGCTTACTCTATCTCTCGGCCTCATCATAAAATCAACATCATCACCTTTGTCCCTCTCTTTCTCAACTTCAACTGGCAACCATACTACCACCATCACCAACCGTAGCACCACCCATAGCTATCATCCTCACCTTGTTCACTCACACCTCTCGGCTCTTATACAACATCTTCAAGGTCATTATCCTCATCATTCAAGGTTATAATATCTCTCTATATGTTTTAAAAATCTAAATTATATGTGTGGTTATAAACACATATAATAAAAGTCTTGATAAACATATACCAAGACTAACCTTCAAACACCTTGGAATTCTTATTTTCATCAAGTATGAGTGTTAAAAATTCAGAAGATATGTTAGAAAAAGCTTTTGAAAATAAGAGATTAAATCTCAAATTATTAAGAAAAAATCTAGTAAAATATTAAATAAAACAATTGTGGGAATAAACATTGAAAACTTTCATTATATACTTAAATACTATAATGGAAACTTTGACCAAATCTTAATAAGTAAATAATTATAAATTATTTTAAATAATGGAAATATAAGAAAATATCAAAATATAAATAAATTCGGGAAAATTCTGAGAAATTCACAGAATGACCTTTTGAAGTATAAAAGTCTCTGTAATTACTTTGAATTTATCTTTATTATAATTAAGATATGAATTTTTATGGGTTAGGCGGTAGATAAATCAAAATAATACCTAAACTAAGTAATAAATTCTGAAAAATCATAGATGTGATATTAAATTGTCTACAGAATATATAATTTTAATAATTTTTGAAGTAGTATAAGTATTTTTACTAAATATTAAGATTATTGTAAAAATTACATAATCTGACATATTTCGATTTGGACCTTGATATAATTATATGATACTTGGTTTTGTCAATGAAGTCATCTGTAAAATTTTGGAATTTATGAAGAACAGAAGCTATTTTTAAACAATATGTGAATATTATAAAATTACAGAAAATAATATGTTGGAGTTAGATACTAAAAAAATTTTGGGATATTACTAACTGTTGAATAAAGTTCTGAGAAATTTTGGTTATTTTGGATAATAGTAGGTATTTATGATGATTTATGGAAACTTTGGACTAATTTAAAGCAATTATGTATAAATAATGTGGGAAATTTTTGTGATAATATTATTGGTAGAACTTTCAAAAGATACTTACATCTGAGGTTCTAAAAATTTAAAGAAAATATGTCTGATACTGTGAACTATTTATAGGTTTAAAGTTGGAAGACACGGTGAGTTCATAGCCCCATTTTCAACCGTTTGGTATTTAATAAAATTTGGGAGAAAAGTATACTGTTTGGATTGATGTATCATTTTGAAATATTTTGTGTGCTTTGTCATTGCGATACAATCATTAGTTCGAATGAGGAACCGTCCGATAATATTAGTAGCGCTACTTAGGAGATATTTGTACCAACCGGATGAGGGTTGCTACTATTTTCAAGTCATGAAGATTCTCGGCCATTCTCATTGCTTTCACACATAGAAACCGCCACCACTTGCCACCTTATGCTCCTAGTCATAGTTTCATTACTAGATGATCATCCTAAGAATACTTCATGCATCTCGGTCATTAACATGCATACATCCTAAGTTATCTCTTGACTAAGAATCTCATATTCACACCATAGATTCTTGCATTCACCACTATAAGCCATCCCCTAGCTTGCCACCTGCAACCCCTTCTTGGGTGTCCCTTGAACCGCACCTTAGCACCATACCATAACACCACCATCGGCCACCTTGCATCCAAGCTTCCTTAGTCACCAAGAATGTTCATTACTTGACACTAAGTCAACACCTATGTTGACACCTATAACTGCAAGCCACTAAGCAAAAGCCCATATCTTCTTCTTCATAAACTCTCGGTCACACACATAGCCACCATCACATTCTCAAAGTTACCAACCAAGCATCCTAACCATCACTTTCCTCTCTAAAGTCCTCAGTTTTCTTTCTTGGAACACCTTACCACAACCGCATACCATAACCATCTCAGCTCTACTCTATCTCTCGGCCTCATCAATAAATAAACAATCATACACTTTGTCCTCTCTTTCTCACTTTCAACTGGCAACCATACTACACCACCATCACCAACGTAGCACACCCATAGCTATCATCCTCACCTTGTTCACTCACACCTCTCGGTCTTATACAACATCTTCAAGGTCATTATCCTCATCATTCAAGGTAATATCTCTCTATATGTTTTAAAAATCTAATATTATATGTGTTATAAACACCTATATAATAAAAGTCTTGATAAAACTATACCAAGACTAACTTCAAACACCTTCGAATTCTTATTTTCATCAAGTATGAGATGTTAAAATTCAGAAGATATGTTGATAAAAGCTTTTGAAATATAGAGATTAAATCTCAAATTATTAAGAAAAATCTAGTAAAATATTAAATAAATACAATTGTGGGAATAAACATTGAAACTTCTCATTTATATACTTAAATACTATAATGGAACTTTGACCAAATTAATAAGTAATAATTTATAAATTATTTTAAATAATGGAAAATATAAGAAATATCAAAAATATAATAAATCGGGAAAATCTGAGAAATTAGAAGACCCTTTTGAAGTATAAAAGTCTCTGTAATTACTTTGGAATTATTTCTTATTATAATTAAGATATGTTTTATGTGTTCTGCGGTAGATAAATCAAAATAAATACCTAAACTAAGTATAAATTCTGAAAAAATCATAGATGTGATTTAAATCTGGCCTACAGAATATATAATTTAATAATTTTTGAAGTAGTATAAAGTATTTTTACTAAATATTAAGATTATTGTAAAAATTACATAATCTGACATATTTCGATTTGGACCTTGATATAATTATATGATACTTGGTTTTGTCAATGAAGTCATCTGTAAATTTTGGGAATTGAAGAACAGAAGCTATTTTTAAACAATTATGTGAATATTATAAAAATTACAGAAATAATATGTTTGAGTAGATACTAAAAAATTTTGGGATATTACTAACTGTTGGAATAAGTTCTGAGAAATTTGGTATTTTGGATAATAGTAGTATTTATGATGATTTATGGAAACTTTGGACTAATTAAAGCAATTATGTATAAATATTTGTGGGAAATTTTTGTGATACATTATTGGTAGAACTTTCAAAGATACTTACATCTGAGGTTCTAAAAATTTTAAAGAAAATATTGTCTGATACTGTGAACTATTTTATAGGTTCAGTGGAAGACACGGTGAGTTCATAGCCCCATTTTCAACCGTTTGGTATTAATAAAATTTTGGGAGAAAAAGTATACTGTTTGGATTGATGTATCATTTTTGAAAATATTTTTGTTGCTTACTGTCATTTGCGATACAATCATTAGTTCGAATGAGGAACCGTCTCCGATAATATTAGTAGCGCTACTTAGGAGAATATTTGTACCAACGGATGAGGGTTGCTACTATTTTCCTACATCTAACCGAATGGGGGGTAGGATGTAATATTATATGATTTTGTGAATTATTTCGTGACAGTATGATTATGTTGTGAGCAGGTTTGGTTGTAATTGATACATCAACAAAATATTGTCTGGCTATAAACCTATGTTCTCACCAACATTTTTGTTGACTGGTTTAGTATCTTTTTCAGGAAATGATAATTCGTTTGATTTCAGCTTTGAAGTTCATAATGGATGGGGTGAAGTAGTTGGAAGGGTCTGCGTCACGCTGATCGTCAATATAGTGACGGGAGCGGTATGTTGACGCTTATTTTCATAGGTTCTAGACATGCTGTGATCTAGTTATAAACCATTACATCTAATTTGTAACCTATGTAAAAGATGTAATTCCTCTATTAATAAAAGCATGTCTATGTTATGTTATATATTTGATTGTGTTTATTTTTCTATAAACAATGCACTCTGATAAAAGCTAGTCACATTTCACCGTATCGTTCACGCTTTCGCGGGATGTGACAGGCATGTGGGCGCAATGTAGCGCACTTTGCACTTCTACACGAGTAAAACGGATTGTTGGAGGTGGACGATGGCGAGGTTGAAAAATGACTTAAATTGGCCCATTTTATCAAGAAACTAGCGTGAGTTAACTTTCAGTAAGTAGGGACCGTTGGTGGAAATAAGCTAAAAGTTGGGAGTATCTGCAAAATTTACCGAGTTATGATTAATCCCACTAATAAATAAAAATTAGATTATTAAAATCGAATAACCCATAAATAAATATAAGGAAATTACATCACCCGAAATTACATCATCTGCGACGACAAGGCTGAATAAAAAACATTGCCATCGTGTCATGCATGCAAGCTAACATACGTTCAATATGAAGGTTTTCTCTATATATAATCATTAAGAACCAAATTTAACTAATTATTATACACGACATGTGATTAAAAAAATGTAACACGCTTAACTACAACTAATTAAACACTTAAAAAACTTAACAAACAAACAAATATCACTAGTATATATATTTAAGCACCATGGCATATATCCAACAACAGTAATCTAATACCGGCAACCATGGCATCAGTCGAGACTGGAGCTCCGCCACAAGCCACCAACGAGACATCAGCGAGGTGGTCGTCAAAACTATCTTTCAAATTAACGAGGTACGTCTCTGGTAGAGGGCAGTTGCTGTTAGGAATCAGGCAAAGGTTGATGTTGGCGCTGAGGGCATGCTTGTTCGTATTTCGTTGATCGCAGTTGTTGTTATGGTCACTTCAAACAAAGCGCGAAGATTCCCGTTTCACCAACCATGATGATAGGGGTGGATGCAAAATTCACGCACTCCGCATCATTCACGTAAGTAGTAACTATGATAGGGTTGAGTTCAAATGAAAACCAAAATAATTGTGAAAACCTACCCTGTTACGATATATTTAACACTATTGGTATATTGTTAATCATGTGTGTGATTTCACAGGTATTCGTATCAGCATACTCGGTTATCGGCTTGTATAGCATGATCACGGTTACTTGTCATATTCAGCACTGAAGAAGCAAGAAAATAACTCGACGAACCAACTTCATTTCCTGTTACTCGATTCTGTAAGACCTTGAACTATATTTCGCGGATCTAAATGTAAAATAGGGTGAAATACCTTTTCTAATTTCTTATGACAAAAGTTTTAGGTTAAAAACATGCTTTCAAGGGTTTTGTCATAATCAATTGAAAGTAATATTTTGTCCAACATAAGCTACAGTTTACCTAATCCGTGTACCTTAGCTAGGTATAATGGTCACTGGTGAGTTTTCTGTTGACAGATTCTGATAAAGTGATACTGTGTGTGCACATTGCAGTTGATTTATCGATTGGAGCATCTGCAACGGGAGCAGAGGAGGAGTGGCATACGAAGCGCTCAAAGGAAACCCTCATATCCATTGGATGAAGATCTGTCATATCTTCGATACATTCTGCGACCATCTTGCATCCGCGGAGTTATGTCACTTCTCGCTTCGATAACTCTCTTATTGCTCATTTGGTTGGGCGTTTCCGCGATGTGAAGAACAGTGGAAGGGTGATAGTTTGGTGTGATACGGCGAGTATGATTTTAATTTACCATTTTGATGTCATTATCCTATTGATTTGAGGTGTTTGATTAGTGTCTTTGTTTGAGTTCGTGAAGTTCATGAGTAGTAAATATCATACATGATATGATGTCATTGACCTATTCCTAAATTTGATGACATGAACATCGGACGTGTGTATTTGTTTGTTATTCTTGTCGTTGTTCTGCGTACATGTAAAAATATTACCGCTTGATGCATGGTTGATATTGTAATGTTTTGTGAGATTGAGAACCAAAATAGCAAGATTTAATATTATAACTTTTAGTATGGATTCACTTGTATATTTAAATTCAAACATCCATCACTTAAAAAAATAAAAATCATACAAAATCATAGTATACACCAGTAATTAGTTTTCTTGGTGTTTATTAAAATCATTCCGAGGGTTTTTCTTTATCTTTTCGTGTAAAACCGTTCAACTAAGTAATTTCACGTTATAGTTTTGTATGACTTTTTTTGAGTAAATTACTATTTGCATCCCTGACATTTTTAAAAAATAACTAGTTGCATCTCTAAAGTTTAAAACCATCATTATACCCCTTAACTTTTAATTTTTTTCATCAATATGAATCCTGAATGCTAGCACCGTTATAATTTCTGTTAAATATTTTATGAAATAAAAAAACTAAACTTCAAATCTTAAAAATAAAAAAATATGGGACCCATCCAACTTGACCATAAACATATTCTTCATCTTCATCTTCACCTTCACTAAACATACACACCCCCACCATCTCTCTCATTTCTCTATCACCACCCCACCACACCCAACCATTACCACCTCCAGAAACCACCATCACGACCGGAACCACCATCACCACCATAGGTACCGCCGTCTCATAACACCCACCACCAAACACACACACACACATGCACACTATATATCTCTCTCACTCTCATTGTCATACACACACACACTCACTCACGCTCTTTCACTCATTCTCTCACTCTCATGCACGTACATGCCAGTGTTGGCAGCTGTGATGGGGGCTGTGGTGGCGGCGATGGGGGGGGGGTTGCGTGGTGGTGGTGGTGGGGGCTGTGGTAGGCGGTGATAGGGGACTGTGGTGGCTGTGATTGGGGCTGGGGTGGTGGCGAGATGGCTGTGGTGGCGGTGATGGGGGTTGTGATGGTGGTGACGAGGGTTGTGGTGGGCAGCGATGGGGCTATGATGGTGATGGGGGCTGCGGTGGATTTGGTGGTAATGAGAGGTTGTGGTGGTGACGTTTGGTGGTGATTGGAGGCTGTGGTGGTGGCGATTTGGTGGTGATGGGAGTTGTGGTGGTGTCGATTTGGTGGTGATGGGAGTTGTGGTGGTTGCAATTTGGTGGTGATGGGAGATTGTGTGGATGCAATTTGTTGGTGATGGAGGGTTGTGATGGTGGTGATTGGGGTTGTAGTGGCGGTGATTGACGGCTATGGTGGTGATGGGTGGCTATGGTGGTGGTGTGCAACTATGGTGATGGTGGTGATGATAGAAAGAGCGGAAAGAGAGAGAATGTGTGTGTGAGAGAGAAGGGGTGGTAATGAGTCTGGTCTAGTTATCAAGTGATGAATAGGTGGATGGGTAATTTTAAGGGTAGTTTGGTCTTTCTAACAAAAGTTTTAACATAAACATTAATGGTATTAGTCATATGTACTTAAATGGAGACAAAAATGAAACGTTAGGAGGAAAGAGATGGATTTAAATTTTAGTGATGCAACTAATTATTTTGGTAAAGGTCAGAGATGCAATAGTAACTCACTCTTGTTTTTATATATAAGTAAAAACTTTTAAGATTAAGTCACCTTTATTAATAGAGCATATATGAATTTATGTAACTATGCATTGCTTATTTTAAATGTAACTTTAAGTAGAAGGTAACAATAACGGAAAAAATCATAAAATAATAATCAAATTTCATATTTTTTTAGCTTGAAATTAAATTGAAAATGAAAGATCACTAAATTGTAACAAAAGCTTATATACGTTCCAATCAGGTTACTTAATTTAAATAAAATCATATTCGTAAAATAAATCACAAGATTTAAATATTTCGCTATGAGAATTTTACTATATGAGCTTCCCACGTGGCTTAATGTCACACCCTCAAATTCCGGGTCTGGAATCTATCACGGAGGGGTGAGCAAACAGGATCGAACACAGTAATTACACCATGAGATGCAGTTATCTATATGACAAGTTTTAGATAATCAATCCATTATTATTCAGAGCATTAGATATTATACGCAGCGGAAATAAATATATATATTGTTTCTTAACAATACGTCTAATCATGTCTTATCAATAACCGATGTGTATCTGGAGCTCTTATATGATCCTACGTGCTGTCCATAAGCTCCTAATAGATACCTGAGAATACATGTAAATCAAGTGTCAACACAGGGTTGGTGAGTTCATAGGTAAGTAAAACATATTTGATAAATCATCCATTATCATTCAAAGAAGGGTTTACTGTAAAAGTGTGAGTTTAATTTACTCACCGGTATATGAATAGCCTGTCGGAACCCTTTTCATTAGGTGAACCCGCTATCCCACATACCCGCTATGTACAGCCCAACAAATCCTTCACATAGGATTTGCCCATGTATCATAGCTTATTTTCCCTTTTCCTTTTATGTGTGTATTATGCCAATTTTAATAATTCAAATCAGAGGGCGCGAATCCTCTCTTTAATTTATCCTCATATGGGTGGTAAGTGGAACTAAATGGCAAAACTTATATAGCGCAAAATCTGCCTTCTCACACCAGATATTGTCATCCCGAATGACAGCGAGATCTTTGTGCATCTGATAAGGACCACATGTCCAAACCTTTGTGGGGGTTAGTCACTCCCCGATAGTACTATCCAAAAAGATCCCTGCCTTGTTTATAGCCCAGTTTACACAGAAGGATTCATAATAACCATATGTAATCATAAATGTGATCCAATTATTATTAACATAATACACAAAAATAATTTGTAATTTAATTACAACATGTATTCCAGCCTCAAAATATTAAATGATTAACAAGGGGAATAGTTATGAACTCACCTCAGTCCTTGTGTGGTGTTGACAACCTAGTAAATCCTGCTAAGGAATTATAATTCACATAAGCAAACAAATACAAATCCATAACCTAAATAAGTTAGATCTTGAACCTGGCGTTCAATTGATCTAAGGTTTGGTTCTTGGGGATTGTTATATAAACATATAATTAAATCATTTAATTATCTCTTTGTAATTCTTTAATAATTAAAGATTTGTATTTCATGATATTTAATCAAATTAATAATGATTTCAATATATCATTATGTATTAAATAAATTTTGACATACTAAATATGTAAATTTGTATTTATTTGATAAGATTTTATAATTGAATTTATAAAATCTAATTTGTATTTATCATGTTTAAAACACAATAGGATACTTTTATTTTATAATTTAATTTATAAAATCTAATAGTAAGATTTATAAATAGACACAAATTATCTAAAATTATATTTAGGATATGTTTTATAATAAATAATAAATAATAACATATTGTTAAATCATAACATATTTACATGATAATATAATATATTTATCGAATTATTATTTATGTTCAATATTAATAATTATAACATAATAGATTATGTTCAATAAATATATAAATTATCTAATTTAATTATGTTATCCATATTATGTATAAACATTATTTATGATTATGTGTAATAATCTAGTCCATTTTTATAAAAATGATTATTATAATAATATTTTTATAACATTTATAATAATTAAATAAATAAATAAATAAGGTTTTTAAAGAAATAATTTTCCAGAATATAATTAAAAACTTATAAATTAACAAAGTTTAAAAAACTGTTTTTATAATTTTTAGTTATTTTTCATTTTTAAATAGTGTAAAAGGCTTTTTAAAAAAATGTATGTTGGTGGCCGGGTTCGAACCCGCGACCACAAACACACACAACCACACACAAACCAGTGAACCAAGGCACAAGGCCGCGGTTATTATGGGTTGCAATCCTTTTAAAAGTTTAGTCTAACCCCCCAAACCAACGAGCCCTAGAATCGTTTGATCCAAATCGATCCCAAATCCGAAATGTTAATGAGTTTAATCATGGGTTTTTGTTCCCCTGATGAATCGAGTTTGATGATAGTTTAATTACCTGTTTTGGTATTCAAATTGTCAAGGTTGATTGAAGAACAGGCCGCGAACAATGTGGAATCCAAATGATGATTAAACGTTGATGAAAATGCAATTAACTTCACAGAAGTTCTAATGAGGCTAATGAACGAATTCCTTCTATCAATTTCAGTATAATGGTTCTAAGTAGGAGTTCGAGGTGTTGCAGGTTCGCGAAGAAGGTGTGATCGAACAATGGGTTTTAGGTTGTTTCAGATGCAATTAAAGTTTGGGCTCGATTAGGAACATTTATAGGGTTGTTTTGGTAAGGTTAATTGAATATTATAAACGTTTAGTGCACGAATTGTGCGGGATGTTCGGCCGAAAGTAAGGTGGTCGGTTTTAGTGGACCATTATCGTGATTTCAGGATGTTTTCACCAAATTTAGTGCGTGTAATGGTGTATTTTGTCCCACGTTCGATTGGTGCGTAGTGGGGTCGAAACCGCAGCTTAAAGAGCGTCGTTTGGTCTCGCCGGAGGGCCGCCGGAGTTTGGCCGGATCCGGTGGCCGGAAATACGGGGGTCGCCGGGAAAGGGGGTTGGGTTTCAAAATTTACAGAATGGTCCCTGGGGTTTTAGAACCTTATTATTTCATGTTATAAGTTTATAAAACATGTTTCAAAAATTACAAAACACCCTGGACTAAATCAAATTTATAATTTGTTATTATTAATAATAATAATATTATTATTATATCATTATTTTTATTATTATTAATATTATTATTAAATAATAATAAAATATAAAAACAAATTGTAAATTCACATAAAATTTATCTTAATCACGAAAAATTTTCGGGTGTGTCACATTATCACCTGTTGAGGAATTTTCGTCCCGAAAATTAAGATGTATGGTAATATTCTTGAACACGTTCCACTTTCAAATGCCTTGCCAATCATGAAGACTCTAACCTTGGCTGTATCTTCTTTTCCCAGTGCAAATTCCTGGAACGTGGGCCTTTTTCTCCGCATCTGTAGCACGTAACTCCTCTCCACCATTATTCTGCTGATGTCCTTGATCTTGAGTCTTGGTCCTACATTCAGGGCAGTGTGCCCCCTCCTGTTGCATTTGTAACAGATGATTGCAGTACACTTGCCATGGTGACGTTTGCTACACTTCTGACATAGGCGGAATGCCCTGATGGTCATGTTGTTTTCCTGGTTTTGCTTCTTGTTTGCACCTGATTCTCACCTTCTTTAGAATCTTCAAATTTTCTCTTTCCTGAGCTTTCAGCAGTAGCACCCTTACCGTTGACCCTCGGTGGCAACTTCCCTTGAGCCACAGCCTCATAGTTAGCTTATGAGCTATCCTAATGGCCTGTGGATTGAAGTTGGGTTAGAGGAAGTGACCAAAGACTGGATGACGGGAGATAGTCCACGAATATAGCCTTCATTCTTCTATGAGCAGGCTCCATCATATGTGGACACAAGGTTGCGTACTCATGATTTTCGGTGGTATACTTTTCAATTTTAGATCCCACCATTTTGTGGTTCCAGCACTCGGTTTCAAACCTTTGTACTTCTTCCCTCGGGCAGAATTCCTCCATCATCAGTTGTTTGAATTCCTCCCAAGCCATAGCATTGGCTAGGGGGAGAGTAAGCCTTGAAACTTCAGTTTCCAGAACGAGAGTGCAGCTCCACTCAAGGCTCCGGAGGCATATTTGGTCCTACTCTCACTGGGACATTCAGATATAGCGAAGATGGATTCACATTTTTCAAACCACCTTATGAGCCCAATGGCCCCTTCTGCCCCAGTGAAGATATCTGGTTTGCAGTCTAGGAACTTTTTATACGAATAGTGATGACCATCTGAGCAGCCTGAATGGCTAGGGCTGCAGCAACACCTTGATTGACCAAGGCTTGTATTTCTTCAGGAGTCATCCCTGTTGGGACAGTTCTTCTAGCGCGTCCTCTACCTCTGCCTCTGCCCGCTGGGTCCATCTCATCATGAAATTGTTTGGTGAGAATTCACACTTTGATATATTCAATAGATGCACTCTATATCAAAATTCAAAGTATGGACGATACTGTAGGACAGATGTGAATTTAAGAAAACTGGTTTTTCGATTAAATTCGGCAAGGCACGAGTACTAAGGGAAACAAATCTCGCTTTAGGTTAGGACAAGCGATTTAGATTACCAAATGGAACACGTCAAGGTAATTTGATTCATATGTCTTAAAGGCTTGTATATTGACCACAGTAACTTCACGTGCTACAATAGCAGCAATCTTGCGACTAGAGTTTCTAGACCGTGAACGGATTTCACGAGAAGCCAATCTGAGAGATCATTAAGAATTTTCATGGAAATATGTTCTATGAGAACCGAGGCTTTCTTGCTCAACGTGTAGGAATGATGAATATACGGACTACAATGTACTACCCGACCAGATTCACCGGACTTAGCATGCACGACAAATTACAATTACGTGTGCACCCGATGGTAAGTTGTTTTGCATGATCACCCGGTCCTCCTATTGGGTTAACATATCTTGTCAAGTATAGTGGTCATTAATGATAGAAGTACCAAATATGTATGTATTATATCGGGGAAAACGAAATCAAGGACAAGAATTATTCAACACGACAATGAGATGTCCGAGTGTATTCGTTTGATTCGTGAATCAAAGCGAGTACGTTGACTAATAAAGTATTGAGTCAATCACAACTTTGTTGAAGACATGCGTACCTATAAGCAGATACTCATCCCAAGGGTTCCCAGGTAAGGTAAACAGGTCCATCGGTTGATTGGATATATGCGAATACCTTGCTAGACAGAACACCCCAGATACAGGCATCACGCTCTTCCAGCATTACATGCTTCAAGTTGTAAGACACAGACTTTGACGATTTTGAAAACCATGAATAACAATCGAGTTTTGAGTTTGAAATCACTTGAATTAGGCACACAATGCCTTAGAATATGTTTTAAGATTCGTGGTGTATGATAGGAATCAAGGTATAAGAGGAATCACATAAGGATATAACTTCTTAATCTTAGTCAATCTCTAACTAAGGCAATTTACTTTGTGCACTATTGTGTGTGGCTATAGGCTAGATGCAATTCCTAACTCACTATAACCAATGGCTCTGATACAATCTGTCACACCCCTCAATTCCGGGTCTGGAATCTATCACGGAGGGGGAGCAAACAGGATCGAACACAGTACATTACACATGAGATGCAGTTATCTATATGATCAATAACCGATGTGTATCTGGAGCTCTTATATGATCCTACGTGCATGTCCATAAGCTCCTAATAGATACCTGAGAATACATGTAAATCAAGTGTCAACACAGGGTTGGTGAGTTCATAGGTAAGTAAAACATATTTGATAAATCATCCATTATCATTCAAAGAAGGGTTTACTGTAAAAGTGTGAGTTTAATTTACTCACCGGTATATGAATAGCCTGTCGGAACCCTTTTCATTAAGGTGAACCCGCTATCCCACATACCCGCTATGTACAAGCCCAACAAATCCTTCACATAGGATTTGCCCATGTATCATAGCTTATTTTCCTTTTTCCTTTTATGTGTGTATTATGCCAATTTTAATAATTCAAATCAGAGGGCGCGAATCCTCTCTTTACATTTATCCTCATATGGGTGGTAAGTGGAACTATAATGGCAAAACTTATATAGCGCAAAATCTGCCTTCTCACACCAGATATTGTCATCCCAATGACAGCGAGATCTTTATGCATCTGATAAGGACCACATGTCCAAACCTTTGTGGGGGTAGTCACTCCCCGATAGTACTATCCAAAAGATCCCTGCCTTGTTTATAGCCCAGTTTACACAGAAGGATTTCATAATAACCATATGTAATCATAAATGTGATCCAATTATTATTTAACATAATATACAAAATAATTTGTAAATTTAATTACAACATGTATTCCAGCCTCAAAATATTTAAATGATTAAAAAGGGGAATAGTTATGAACTCACCTCAGTCCTTGTGTGGTGTAACAACCTAGTAAATTCTTGCTAAGGAATTATAATTCACATAAGCAAACAAATACAAATCCATAACCTAAATAAGTTAGATCTTGAACCTGGCGTTCAATTGATCTAAGGTTTGGTTCTCGGGGATTTGTTATAAACATATAATTAAATCATTTATTATCTTTGTTAATTCTTTAATAATTAAAGATTTGTATTTCATGATATTTAATCAAATTAATAATGATTTCAATATATCATTATGTATTAAATAATTTTAGACATTACTTAAATATGTAAATTTGTATTTAATTTGATAAGATTTTATAATTGAATTTATAAATCTAATTTGTATTTATCATGTTTAAAACACAAATAGGATACTTTTATATTTTATAATTTAATTTATAAAATCTAATAGTAAGATTATAAATAGACACAAATTATCTAAACATTATATTTAGGATAATGTTATTATAATAAATATAAATAATAACATATTGTTAAATCATAACATATTACATGATCATAATATAATTTATCGAATTATTGTTTATGTTCAATAATTAATAATTATAACATAATAGATTATGTTCAATAAATAATATAAATTATCTAATTATTAATTATGTTATCCATATTATGTATAAACATTATTTATGATTATGTGTAATAATCTAGTCCATTTTTATAAAAATGATTATTTTATAATAATATTTTATACATTTATAATAATTAAATAAATAAATAATAAGGTTTTTAAAGAAATAATTTTCCAGAATATAATTAAATAACTTATAAAATTAACAAAGTTTATAAAAACTGTTTTTATAATTTTTAGTTATTTTTCTGTATTTTTAAATAGTGTAAAAGTCTTTTTAAAAAAATGTATGTTGGGGCCGGGTTCGAACCCGCGACCACAAACACACACAACCACACACAAACCAGTGAACCAAGGCACAAGGCCGCGGTTATTATGGGTTGCAATTCCTTTTAAACAGTTAGTCTAACCCCCCCAAACCAACCGAGCCCTAGAATCGGTTTGATCCAAATCGATCCCAAATCCGAAACTGTTAATGAGTTTAATCATGGGGTTTTTTGTTCCCCATGATGAATCGAGTTTGATGATAGGTTTAATTACCTGTTTTGGTATTCAAATCGTCAAGGTTGATTGAAGAACAGGCCGCGAACAATGTGGAATCCAAATGATGATTAAACGTTGATGAAAATGCAATTAACTTCACAGGAAGTTTCTAATGAGGCTAATGAACGAATTCCTTCTATCAATTTCAGTTTATAATGGTTCTAAGTAGGAGTTCGAGTGTGTTGCAGGTTCGCGAAGAAGGTGATGATCGAACAATGGGTTTTAGGTTGTTTCAGATGCAATTAAAGTTTGGGCTCGATTAGGAACATTATAGGGTTGTTTTGGTAAGGTTAATCGAATTATTATAAACGTTTAGTGCACGAATTGTGCGGATGTTCGGCCGAAAGTAAGGTGGTCGGTTTTAGTGGACCATTATCGCGATTTCAGGATGTTTTTCACCAAATTTAGTGCGCGTAATTGTTGTATTTTGTCCCACGTTCGATTTGGTGCGTAGTGGGTCGAAACCGCAGCTTAAAGAGCGTCGTTTGGTCTCGCCGGAGGGCCGCCGGAGTTTGGCCGGATCCGGTGGCCGGAAATACGGGGGTCGCCGGGAAAGGGGTTGGGTTTTCAAAATTTACAGAATGGTCCCTGGGGTTTTAGAACCTTATTATTCATGTTATAAGTTTATAAAACATGTTTCAAAAATTACAAACCACCCCCTGGACTTAAATCAAATTTTATAATTTGTTATTATTATAATAATAATAATATTATTATTATCATTATTTTTATTATTATTAATATTATTATTAAATAATAATAAAATATAAAAACAAATTGTAAATTCACATAAAATTTATCTTAAATCACGAAAAATTTTCGGGTTGTCACACTTAACTTGGTCGATCGTAGGTTGGATGTTGCATTTGTTCTTTGTGTGTTTTGTTCGATGGCGGAAACTTTGGATAGTCATGACGGCTTGGTGGAGATTTGACAGTTTAGAAGTGACACTGTGTTCATGAAGAATAACAACGTTAGTTAGACTGTTTTTAATAAGGTATAGAAAGAGAGATTATATTCCATCAACTAGTATCATACAAAAGAATACAATGAGCAATGCATATAAGAAGGAAGAAAGATGTTCAAATATAAAGTGTATTTTTACTACAAAGTGTGAGAATACATAATGAGTCAAAAAAGTCACAAAAAATTTATATATCACAATCTAAATCGAATTTCAAAAAAGTAATTCCGATTTTTTGTTTCCCTAGCCGTCCTCACTAAGAAAAAATAAACTAAAATAAAAAGATAAAAAATTAACGTTTTTTATTATGTCATTTATGAAAGTCGCAATGACGTCATTATGTCGTTGTAAAAGACATAATGACGTCATTGTGTCATTATGAAAGACACAGTGACATCATTGTATCATAAAAAGACACAATGGAATTTTTTATTTTTTCTGAAAGAGGACGACGAGAGGAATAGAAACTCCGAAATACTTTTTTGAAATTCGGTTTAGATTGTGAGATATAATTTTTTGTGACTTTTTTAGTCTCATTATGTATTCTCACACTTTATAATAAAAATACACTTTGTACAATAACCTCACCCAATAAGGAAACCTAATCAATATACAACCGTAACAATTGTTATGGTAACATGATAAATTACAAGTCATGTCTATAAATAGTAAGATAAAGCTTAAAAAAGATGTTAATAACCATAGTATTCTATTTCTATAAGACCCTCTCCGTTTAATTATCAATTTAACTAGATTAGTACCCGTGTGTTACACGGTTGATTAAAACAAAACTCATCGTTAATAAGTTGTAAAACAATTTAATTCTCAAAAAATCTAGTAATATGTTATTTTACATGGTAGTTACAATTATTAAATAAATAAAGGTGGCAAGATGGTAGTTTATAATTGGTGTTGAAATAAAGAGCATGGACTCGACCATCCTGTATTCATATGTAGTTACAATTCAAAATACTAATAAATAAAGGTGGCAAGATGAGTACGTTAGGTAACAGGATAAAATGAATTTGGATAGGAAAAATTATACTTTAGTACAGAGCAATAGGTTGACCAACAACCACTTTCAGGTGCACTTTTAAATTATTAAAAGATCATTGTGTTAATTATGACTATATAACCATGTTGGTAAATCGGGCATACACCTTCGACTTGTTTAACCAATTAAACCATTTAACACATTAGCTTTTTAGATGAACTTTATGATATGAACCATTTGAGATAAAACATAACCAAAACTGATGTGTTCAAGAAGTGACCAAAAATAACATTGAAGAATAACATCAAAGAATTGTGATGTTTAGAAAGGATTGATGAAGTAACTTATTATCATTATAGAAAATGATATATGAAGTCTGTCCCTACTGTCCATATAACATTCATAAACCTTAAAACTTATTAATAGGGTACCTGGATGACAGAGGAATCATCATTAGCTTCAAAGTAGAAACCACCAAGTGGATGTGATAGTTCTCTAGAAAACACTTGCACAGTTTGTTAAGGACCTCTGCCCTAGAAGGTAAGCCTGCACAGTTGAATGACCAAAAGGGTCTGTTTGCCAACCAATCCTTGTTGTTAAATGAATGTTTCTTAATAACCTACGCAAATATGTTGTCTCATTAATCATATCAATGTTATGGGTTGCTGCATCATCATGCATGCACCAACCTATGCTCATATGCTGTCTGATCAAGCCATACCTATGAGCATCTTTACAACTCTTCAATGAACCACCTGTATCCATTTAGTTGCCACAGATGTTATTCACCATGAACTAAATTAAAATAAGTGACTTAAGGGTAAAATATCAACTACAATAGCTTTCATATTTGCATTTGTGTATTCATAATATGATAATATATCTGAAATCATGTTGAGGTGCGAAGGCCTTTAGGCTTTTGGATGGAGTGCGTGCAATTGTGTTTATTTTCACTGCGTAAGATACCTAACAGCTCATTCTTGCAAACTATATTGACTCTTAAACTGTGACAACCCGAGTTTTTCGGTTAATACTATTTGAACTAACTTTCTTCGCTCATCGTAAATTAATCCATTATTTAATAATAATAATAATAATTTATAAAATTTATTAAACTTAGGTTAAACAAGTCCAGGGGGCATTTTGTCATTTTAGAAACTTTAAAAGAAAGTTTCAAACATGAAATAAAACATAGTAAACCACAGGGACCATTTGTGTAATTTTGTTAAAAACCCAAACCACCCGCCCGATTTCCCCGACCACCGCCGGCCACACTCCGGTGGCACTTCCGGCGACCCCCAAAACGCCAAATCGGGTTGGTTTTTCAACTAAATTAATATCCCGACACCTTTACGTGAATGCCTCGAACTCGTGGGTCACTATAAATTGAATATTGTAGTCGAATTAGGTGTGATTGCCACTCTCGGCCGACCACCCACTTAATCGGCCACTTTCCAACCATTATCGCGCATTAACGATTAAATTAACTCTGCACTAACGAATGATTAATCCTATATAAACTTCCTTTGAGTTTAATTTCATTTAAAACAATCAATAACACCTCCTTCGAATACCATCACCTTCGCGACCTGCAACTCGATTAAAGCCAATCTCCGGTTGAATTTAACAAGATTTGATAAGGGGTTTTTGTTTGTAATCATCATTCGAAGCTTCCCTCAAGTTTAATTCGATTATAATCAAGGTTTGCTCCCTCATCGATCACCACAGTTGACCGCGACCTGTTCTTCATCGAGTTCAACATCAATCGATCACCATATAGGTAATTACACACACACACACACTCGGTTTTTCATGGGGAACAAAAGCCCCATGAATTAAGATGCATTCGATATCGAATTGATCTTCAATTTGAGCTCGGATCGATCTAGGGTTCATATCAATTTGGGATAGGTTGCTGTTGGTATTTAAAAACAATGGGAACCAACTTCTTTCGCGGCTGTAAGCCTTGGTTTGCTGGTTACTGCGCTCCATGCCATACTTGAGGTCCCGGGTTCGAACCCGGGGACCCTTAACTATTTATTTTTAAGCTTTTTAAGCTTCTGAAAATTTTATAAAAATTCTTAAAAATTATAAAAATAATTTTTATAAACTATTCTTATTTAAAAGGTTACATAATTATTTCCTGTGAAATTATTTTATTTAAAAACCTTAATAATTTTTATAAATTATTATTTACAATTACTATAAATAACCATTTTTATAAAAATGAACACTAGATCGTGTTTAATTTAAGAATAATCGTGGAAATTGTAGAAATCATACAACTTATAATTTCACAATTATTTACGAGACGTTTCTTATAAAATTATACTTTAATTAATTAAAATTAAATATATAAATCACAAAGTTTATAATTAAACTTAGATATATAAAACCGATCGTGTGCGTCAAACCAAATCGACCCAAATCCGTCCAAATTTAACTATCCGCGTTGAGTACATTTTAAAGGCTCAATTACAATCAATAATAGGTATTGATCGTGTTTGATCGTGCATTGCCTTATTCTTTGAAGCTCTTGTTGCTTTCATTACAACAATTCAAGGTGAGTTTCACGGCCCCTTTTTACTTTCTTTCCTTTTTGGGGGAGAAAACATGCAAACATATTTTATGAATGGTTGCCAGTATTATTGATATCGCTTGTTACGTTAGTGGGAAACACACACATGTCCTCACACAATCGAACCGTTAGTAATGGGATTAGCGAGGTAATTTTGAGTAGTACTACTGGGTCTAACAAACCCCGCCCGGGCTAGTCGCGCTAGCTTGATTGGAGGTCAAACGGGTGCTTAATTGACCTAACACAACGATTGTCACGGTCGGTTAAGACGTGGTGGAAACACATTGTCATGGTCTGATGAGACATGACGGAACACAACGATTGCCACGGTCGCTTAAGACGTGGAGGAAACACATTGTCATGGTCTGATGAGACATGACGGAACACAACGATTGCCATGGTCGGTTAAGACGTGGTGGAAACACAATAGGACGTAAACAGTCAGCTTCGGTTCGAAACACTAAGTAACAAGAACATAGGCTAGCTACCTATCGATATGCTCTATATACTAAACCATTGAAACGCAAACTATGGAAACGCTCACGAACACATTTTCTTGTTGATTAAACCTGTGAACTCACCAACTTTATGTTGACACATTTTAGCATGTTTTCTCAGGTGACAAAAACGCACAAGGATAAGAACTCAACTAGGATGCATTCATGGCATACATCACAACTCAACTGATCTATTTGGTTAAACATTATTGATTCTTATGGTTGAAACGCTTGTTGAAATGATTCACTGTTGATTTCTACTTTTGAAACGCTTCCGCAAATCTGAAACACTCATGATTGATTTAAAAGTCTAATTACTAAATATGATGTTTTGTAATTACTGTGTCTGGTGTAACTGATGCTATCTGAGATCCTGGTATGTCACACGCCTGACGGTAAAACTCCGTTAGCGGATTTTGAGGGTGTGACAGATTGGTATCAGAGCATTAGTTATAGCGAACTAAAATGGACTTGCATCTCATTTGCATTGCATTTTAGACTATAGCTGGATTTGCATTAGTTACACACACATAGATTTCTAAGCTATGTTTACTTAATCTGGATGCTTGAAAACTTTTACTTTAACATACGGGAGGGTTTGAGTGCCTAATTCAAGTGATTTCAAACTCCAAAACTCGATTGTTATTGATGGATTCCAAAAATCTCGTCAAAGTCTGTGTCCCACCACTGAATACATGTAATGCGGGAAGAGTAAGATGCCTGTATCTCGAGGTGTTCTGTCTAGGCAAGGTATTCGCATATATCCAAATCAACCGATGGACCTGTTTACCTTACCTGGGAACCCTTGGGATGAGTATCTGCTTATAGGTACGCATGTTTTCAACAAAGTTGTGGTTGACTAAATACTTTGATTAGTCAACGTACTCGCTTTGATTCACGAATCAAACGAATACACTCGGAACATCTCATTGCCGTGTCGAATAATTCTTGTCCTTGATTTCGTTTTCCCGATTTAAACTATCCAAGATTTGAACACCACAGCAAACTCTATCGTACTCGTTTCTACTTCCAACATGCCCTATCATCTTCGCTAGTCTTAACAGATAGCACTCGGTACTTGACAAGGTATGTTATCACGAATGGGAGGAATCATGAGTGACCATGCAAAGCAAATTAGAATCACGGGTGCACACGTAATTGTAATTTGTCGTGCATGAGAATTCTGGTAACTCTATTAGGTGATAACGGTCATAGTCAGTACAAATCTTCGTTTCTATACTTGGAGACATAAGGTCTCCATCATTAAACATATAGTGCTTATATGCTTGGAGTTTACTTGTTACTATATACTACTATTGGAATACTAATGGACATAAGGACATTACACGAACCGTGCTTGATGAGTGGTTGGCAATACTATGATGTTAACTTGGGGTAAGTGGAGCTAGGGTGACCATGCAAGGTAAATTACCATTACGGGTGCACACGAAATTGCAATTTGCACTGCATGAGAAGCCTGGCAAATCTTACCATGAGGTAACAGTCAGGAGTATCACAAGTTCTCTATTCTATACCCTAGGGTGCTAGGATCATAATTCTAGTAAGACCTTGTTAAGGGTAACAAGACATTACTAACACATGCTATTACTTAAGTCCTGTCCTATTTAGAGCCTTCATGGTATTTCCAATCATGACATTGACCTTATCCTTTATGAGACATTCCTCCACTTAGCATTTTAGTAACTAAGGAACTTATTGAATGCTTAGAATAAAAGTGGACTACAAGAAATGTATAGGAGCGATGATACTCTCCACACATGTAGTACGTTACTATTTGAAATGATGCTTATATATAGGTTTATTAGGTGAGTTCAAAGCCTTGGTGATTGAGTACTATTACTTAAGGAATGAAATGCAAAAGTTAGAATTGTAATTCTAAGATCGTGCAATGATAGGATTAGGTCGTGCTCTTTATACTGACAAACTCCAAGAATTGACAAAGCTGATGTCATACCTTATGACATTAGACCAGATAGAATTAAGAAGGACACCGGAAAATCTAGTGAGTAGTAGAAAGAAGTTGGAGGGTCGAATAAGCAATCTAGCGGTAAGGTAGACAAGAATGCTAATGTTGTGAACCTAGATATGTTGGTTAATACGATTAAGCTAACATGTTTTAAACGGGGACATTAAGAAGGTTGGAGTTCCGACCATTACCATAAGTGTGCCCTAGGTCGATTAGGACCCCAAGACAAGTTAGAAACAATCAGAATTAGGAAATGGCTATAGCTAGAAAGTAAGAACAGTTAAATTATGGAAATAAAGGTCATATAAGTCAAGGTAATACATCACGCGGTCATACCTTTACAAGACTAAATGTTGTTACATGTACGTACCTTATCATCAATAGCTACACATCTATTTGATACCAAGGTTGATAATAGCTTTGATTCTTCTGGAATTATTCTTTAACTTAGCATTAACCCTAGTCGCTTAGAAATTATTTACTCGGTTAAAGTGACCAATGGTAATAATTAGAGGATACACAAAAATACACGAAGATTATGTCTTTGACATAGACTTCATATCGTATGAATTGGTTATCGAAGCATGAAACCAAGATAGACCATCAGGAGAAGGTGATTTGATGAACAGCTTTGAAGAACCAGTAGAGATTATGGATCTATAAGTCAAAACCGTAAAACGTAGCAAGATCCCTATTGCGTGTGTTAGGTGGAATTCAAAGCGTGAACCAGAGTTTACCTGGGAACGCGAGGACCAAATGAAGAAGAAATACCCACAACTATTCAACAATCAGACACCTACTTATTAAGGTATCATTCTGAGATACTTTTCTTTCAATGTCGATACGAAATTCCCTTCAACAAGGGGATGATGTCACAACTCTCGTGAAACCTGACGTTCTGTATTTTGAATTCGTTTTAGAAACCCTTGGAAAGCTTACTCCGGCTACGTTCTAGATAACTGATTAGTTTGCTCACTAGTCACTTGTTGACGTTCGTGTCCTAATTTTCGGGACGAAAATTCTTTCAACAAGGGGATAATGTGACAACCCGAGTTTTTCGGTTAATACTATTTGAACTAACTTTCTCCGCTCATCGTAAATTAATCCATTATTTAATAATAATAATAATAATTTATAAAATTTATTAAACTTAGGTTAAACAAGTCCAGGGGCATTTTGTCATTTTAGAAACTTTAAAAGAAAGTTTCAAACATGAAATAATAAACATAGTAAACCACATGGACCATTTGTGTAATTTTGTTAAAAACCCAAACCACCCGCCCGATTTCCCCGACCACCGCCGGCCACACTCCGGTGGCACTTCCGGCGACCCCTAAAACGCCAAATCGGGTTGGTTTTTCAACTAAATTAATATCCCGACACCTTTACGTGAATGCCTCGAACTCGTGGGTCACTAGAAATTGAATATTGTAGTCGAATTAGGTGTGATTGCCACTCTCGGCCGACCACCCACTTAATCGGCCACTTTCCAACCATTATCGCGCATTAACGATTAAATTAACTCTGCACTAACGAATGATTAATCCTATATAAACTTCCTTTGAGTTTAATTTCATTTAAAACAATCAATAACACCTCCTTCGAATACCATCACCTTCGCGACCTGCAACTCGATTAAAAGCCAATCTCCGGTTGAATTTAACAAGATTTGATAAGGGGTTTTTGTTTGTAATCATCATTCGAAGCTTCCCTCAAGTTTAATTCGATTATAATCAAGGTTTGCTCCCTCATCGATCACCACAGTTGACCGCGGCCTGTTCTTCATCGAGTTCAACATCAATCGATCACCATATAGGTAATTACACACACACACACTCGGTTTTTCATGGGGAACAAAAGCCCCATGAATTAAGATGCATTCGATATCGAATTGATCTTCAATTTGAGCTCGGATCGATCTAGGGTTCATATCAATTTGGGATAGGTTGCTGTTGGTATTTAAAAACAATGGGAACCAACTTCTTTCGCGGCTGTAAGCCTTGGTTTGCTGGTTACTGCGCTCCATGCCATACTTGAGGTCCCGGTTCGAACCCGGGGACCCTTAACTATTTATTTTTAAGCTTTTTAAGCTTCTGAAAATTTTATAAAAATTCTTAAAAATTATAAAAATAATTTTTATAAACTATTCTTATTTAAAAGGTTACATAATTATTTCCTGTGAAATTATTTTATTTAAAAACCTTAATAATTTTTATAAATTATTATTTACAATTACTATAAATAACCATTTTTATAAAAATGAACACTAGATCGTGTTTAATTTAAGAATAATCGTGGAAATTGTAGAAATCATACAACTTAAAATTTCACAATTATTTACGAGACGTTTCTTATAAAATTATACTTTAATTAATTAAAATTAAATATATAAATCACAAAGTTTATAATTAAACTTAGATATATAAAACCGATCGTGTGCGTCAAACCAAACCGACCCAAATCCGTCCAAATTTAACTATCCGCGTTGAGTACATTTTAAAGGCTCAATTACAATCAATAATAGGTATTGATCGTGTTTGATCGTGCATTGCCTTATTCTTTGAAGCTCTTGTTGCTTTCATTACATCAATTCAAGGTGAGTTTCACGGCCCCTTTTTACTTTCTTTCCTTTTTGGGGGAGAAAACATGCAAACATATTTTATGAATGGTTGCCAGTATTATTGATATCGCTTGTTACGTTAGTGGGAAACGCACACATGTCCTCACACAATCGAACCGTTAGTAATGGGATTAGCGAGGTAATTTTGAGTAGTACTACTGGGTCTGACAAACCCTACCCGGGCTAGTCGCGCTAGCTTGATTGGAGGTCAAACGGGTGCTTAATTGACCTAACACAACGATTGCCACGGTCGGTTAAGACGTGGTGGAAACACATTGTCATGGTCTGATGAGACATGACGGAACACAACGATTGCCACGGTCGGTTAAGACGTGGAGGAAACACATTGTCATGGTCTGATGAGACATGACGGAACACAACGATTACCACGGTCGGTTAAGACGTGGTGGAAACACAATAGGACGTAAACAGTCAGCTTCGGTTCGAAATGCTAAGTAACAAGAACATAGGCTAGCTACCTATCGATATGCTCTATATACTAAACCATTGAAACGCAAACTATAGAAACGCTTACGAACACATTTTCTTGTTGATTAAACCTGTGAACTCACCAACTTTATGTTGACACATTTTAGCATGTTTTCTCAGGTCACAGAAACGCACAAGGTTAAGAACTCAGCTAGGATGCATTCATGGCATACATCACAACTGAACCGAACTATTTTGTTGAACGTTATTGATTCTTATGGTTGAAACGCTTGTTGAAACGATTCACTGTTGATTTCTACTTTTGAAACGCTTCCGCAAATCTGAAACACTCATGATTGATTTAAAAGTCTAATTACTAAATATGATGTTTTGTAATTACTGTGTCTGGTGTAACTGATGCTATCTGAGATCCTGGTATGTCACACGCCTGACGGTAAAACCCCGTTAGCGGATTTTGAGGGTGTGACAGATTGGTATCAGAGCATTAGTTATAGCGAACTAAAATGGACTTTGCATCCCATTTGCATTGCATTTTAGACTATAGCTGGATTTGCATTAGTTACACACACATAGATTTCTAAGCTATGTTTACTTAATTTGGTTGCCTGAAAACTTTTGCATTAACATATCCCTGTGCTGTGAGTCACGGAGGGTTTGGGTGCATTTGATATCACCTAAATATTCTTCATGATTTGTGTGACACATAGACACCTGTATTCTGCATTTCCTGGCAAAAAGGCCTTCGGGCTAAGGCAAGGGTATCGTATAAATCTCATTGCGAGACCAGTTATGCTTACCTGGGGATTTCTGGGATGAGTGATAAACTATGGTCAATACACAAGTCTATAAGGCAAATGGGTCAAGAATATTAAGTCTATGGATTTAATATTACATGTATGTTCCTCTATGCTTATTTCTTGTCTCTATACCTGATTCTATACATATGTGCTTGATGAATCTGGATAATACTATGATGTTAACTTGGGGTAGGTGAAGCTAAGGGTGAACATGCAAGGCAAATTACCATTACGGGTGCACACGTAATTGCAATTCGTCGTGCATGAGAAGTCCGGCTAATCTTACCATGAGATAACGATCATGAGTATTACAAGTTTCTATTCTATACCCTAGGGTGCTAGGATCATAATTCTAGTAAGACCTTGTTAAGGGTAACAAAACATTACTAACACTTGCTATTACTTAAGTCCTGTCCTACTTAGAGCCTTCATGGTATTTCCAATCATGACATTAATTTTATCTTTTAAGAAACATTCCTCCACTTAGCATTTCAGTAACTGAGGAACTGATTGAATGCTTAGAATGAAAGTGGACTACAGGAAATATAGAAGAGTGATGATACTCTCTATACATACATTCTTTGGGATGATGCTAAGGAAAAATTAGGATGTCGTATAACCGGTTTAAGCACATTCTAAGTATACCGGTGATGCTTATATATAGGGTTATTGAGGTGAGTTCAAAGCCTTGGTGATTGAGCACTATTACCTAAGGAATGAAATGCAAAAGTTAGAATTGTAATTCTAAAATCGTGCAATGATAGGGATAGGTCGTGCTCTTTATACTGACAAACTCCATGAATTGACAAAGATGATGTCATACCTTATGACATTAGACCAAATAGAATTAAGACATTAGACCAAATAGAATTAAGAAGGACACTGGGAAAATCTAGTGAGTAGTAGAAAGAAGTTGGGGGATTGAACAAGCAATCTAGCGGTAAGGTAGACAAGAATGCCAATGTTGTGAACCTAGATATGTTAGTTGATGCGATTAAGCTAACATGCGTTAAACGGGGGACATTAAGAAGGTTGGAGTTCCGACCATTACCATAAGTGTGCCCTAGGTCGATTGGGACCCCAGGACAAGTTAGAAACAATCAGAATTAGGAAATGACTATAGCTAGAAAGTAAGAACAGTTAAATTATGGAAATAAAGGTCATATAAGTCAAGGTAATACATCACACGGTCATACATTTACGACTGAAGCAAGCCACATTCAACAAAACCAAATTTTGTTACATGCACGTACCTTATCATCAGTAGCTACACATCTATTTGATACCAGGGTTGATAATAGCTTTGATTCTTCTGGAATTATTCTTTAACTTAGCATTAACCCTAGTTGCTTAGAAATTATTTACTCGGTTAAAGTGACCAATGGTAATAATTAGAGGTTACACAAAAATACATGAAGATCATATCTTTAACATAGACTTCATACCGTATGAATTGGTTATCGAAGCATGAAACCAAGATAGACCATCAGGAGAAGGTGATTCGTCGGAAGCCTCTAGAATTCAATGTGGGAGATCACGTTTGACTCAAAGTCTCTCCCTGGAAAGGGATTGTACGATTTGGTAAGAACGTGTATTGCGGGATGAATCATTTGTTGTTCCATTAGAAGAACTAGAAATCGATGAACAGCTTCGTTTCATTGAAGAACCAGTAGAGATTATGGATCTATAAGTCAAAACCCTAAAACGTAGCAAGATCCCTATTGTGCGTGTTAGGTGGAACTCAAAGCGTGGACCAGAGTTTACCTGGGAACGCGAGGACCAAATGAAGAAGAAGTACCCACAACTATTCAACGATCAGCCACCTACTTCTTAAGTCCTGTCCTACTTAGAGCCTTCATGGTATTTCCAATCATGACATTAATTTTATCTTTTAAGAAACATTCCTCCACTTAGCATTTCAGTAACTGAGGAACTGATTGAATGCTTAGAATGAAAGTGGACTACAGGAAATATAGAAGAGTGATGATACTCTCTATACATACATTCTTTGGGATGATGCTAAGGAAACTAGCTTTTCCGTAGAAATGGCCAATGGTAGATTCGTACAAACAGATAAGATCATTAGACAGTGCTCCATAATATTAGAGGACCATGCCTTCGACATAGATTTAATACCTTTCGAGCTAGGGAGCTTTGACGCGATTGTGGGAATGGATTGGTTGTCGAAGCACGGAGCCGAGATCGTCTGTCGTGAGAAAGTAGTACGAATCCCCATGTTAGATAGGGAGGTACTCAAGATTCAAGGAGAACGACCAGGAAGAACTCTGAAGTTTATTTCCTGCATGAAGACGCGTCGATGTCTACGGAAGCAGTGCTACGCACTCCTAGCTCATGTGGTAGAAAAGAAGGAAGAAGGCATCAAGTTGGTAGATATTCTGGTGGTGCGAGATTATCCGGGAGTATTTCCTGATGATTTTTTTCGGGTTTACCTCCTCTACGACAGGTAGAATTTTGTATCGAATTGGTTCCTGGAGCTACGCCAGTGGCAAAAGCACCATATCGATTAGCACCATCTGAAATGCAAGAGTTATCCAGCCAACTACAAGAGCTATTGGAGAAGGGATTCATTCGACCGAGCCATTCGCCATGGGGAGCACCGGTTCTATTTGTCAAGAAGAAAGACGGGTCATTTCGTATGTGTATCGATTATCGCGAGTTGAACAAATTGACTGTGAAAAATCGATACCCTCTTACCAGAATTGATGATTTGTTTGATCAATTACAAGGAGCTTCGTATTTCTCCAAGATTGATCTTCGTTCTGGATATCATCAAGTGAGAGTTTTTGAGGATGACATACCGAAAACAACTTTCAGGACTCGTTACGGGCACTATGAGTCTTAGTCATGCCGTTCGGGTGACTAATGCACCAGCTGTGTTCATGGATTTGATGATCGAGTGTGCAAACCATACTTAGATAAGTTCGTAATCGTGTTCATAGATGATATACTTATCTATTCTCGATCGAAGGAGGATCACGAGAAACACCTTCGAGCAATTTTAGAATTGTTGCGGGAAGAGAAGCTTTTCACCAAATTCTCGAAGTGTGAATTCTGGCTTCAAGAAGTGAAGTTTTTGGGCCATGTGGTTAACAAAGATGGAATTCACGTGGACCCTGGCAAGATTGAAGCGGTGAAGAAATGGGATACACCCCAAACACCTTCCGAGATACGACAATTCTTAGGATTGGCCGGATACTATCGTCGCTTCATCGTGAATTTCTCAAAGATCGCACAACCATTGACCATGCTAACCCAGAAGGACATGAAGTTTGATTGGGGACATGCACAAGAACAAGCTTTCCAGACGTTAAAAGAAAAGCTGTGCAACGCTCCAATACTATCCCTTCCGGACAGAACTGATGACTTCGTGGTGTATTGCGATGCTTCGCATCAGGGATTAGGATGTGTGTTAATGCAAAGAGATAAGGTGATTGATACGCCTCACGACAACTAAAGGTGCATGAAAAGAACTACACAACTCATGATTTGGAGTTGGGCGCTGTAGTATTTGCACTTAAGATATGGAGGCACTATCTATATGGAACCAAATGCATCATCTATACCGATCATAAGAGCCTTCAACACATCCTGAATCAGAAAGAGCTCAACATGCGACAACGACATTGGGTAAAACTACTTAGTGACTACGATTGCGAAATCCGGTATCATCCGGGGAAAGCAAATGTGGTGGCTGATGCCCTCAGTCGTAAAGAACGCGTAAAACCACTACGTGTTAGAGCTTTGGGATTGACTATTCAAACGAACTTGAAAGCTCAAATTCAAAGTGTGCAAAGTGAGGCTCTAAAAGAAGAAAACCTTGCGGGAGAAGAATTCCGAGGGTTGGATAAACAAATGAATCGCAAGGATGACGGCGTACAATATTTCATTGATCGCATATGGGTTCCCAAATGGGGAGGTGTACGTACACTAGTCTTGGATGAAGCACACAAGACTCGATATTCTGTTCATCCCGGTGCAGACAAGATGTACCACGATCTAAAGGATCTGTACTGGTGGCCGGGTATGAGAAAGATATTGCTCTATATGTGAGCAAATGCTTGACGTGTTCAAAGGTCAAAGCTGAACACCAGAAACCATCGGGATTATTGCAAGAACCTGAAATTCCCGAGTGGAAATGGAGAACATCACTATGGATTTCATCACCAAACTCCCGAGAACGCCAAGCGGGCACGACTCGATATGGGTTGTAGCGGATCGACTGACTAAATCCGCTCATTTCTTGCCTATCCGAGAAGGCTATAAAATGGATAAGCTGGCAAGATTGTACATCAAAGAGGTCGTGACACGGCACGGAGTGCCGGTGTCAATCATATCCGACCGAGACTGTCGATTCACTTCACGCTTTTGGCAGACGTTGTAGAAAGAGATGGGCACTCGACTGGATATGAGTACAGCCTATCACCCCTAGACAGACGGCCAAAGTGAACACACAATACAGACGCTTGAGGACATGCTACGAGCATGTGTCATTGATTTTGGTGGCAGTTGGGATACTCATTTACCGTTGATTGAGTTTTCCTGCAATAACAGCTACCATACTAGTATTGGGTGTGCACCATTCGAAGCGCTGTATGGCCAAAATTGTAGATCACCTGTATGTTGGGCCGAGATTGGCGAGAGTCAGCTAACAGGACCCGAAATCATTCAAGAACAACCAATAAGATCTTCCTAATCAAAGACAGACTTAAAGCTGCTCGAGATCGCCAAAAGAGCTATGCCGACAACCGTCGGAAGCCGTTAGAGTTTAACGTTGGGGTTCAGTTGTTACTTAAGGTCTCTCCTTGGAAAAGGATCGTTCGGTTTGGAAAGAAGAGGAAGTTAGCCCCGAGATACATTGGACCATTCGAGATCACAGAGAGAATAGGTCCGGTGGCATACCGATTAAGGTTGCCACAAGAGCTTAACAGTGTGCATGATACTTTCCATGTATCAAACCTCAAGAAGTGTTTAGCTGACGAATCACTTCACGTGCCTATTGAGGACATTAAGATTGATCAAAGCCTCCATTTTGTGGAGGAACCTATTAAGGTCATGGACCGAAAGGCCAAGAGGTTGAGATGCAGCAAGATACCTATTGTTCGTGTGAGATGGAATTCCAAACGAGGTCCAGAGTTTACATGGGAACGTGAAGATCAGATGAGATTCAAATACCCACATCTATTCGAGGATGACACTCTTGGACCTAGCACAAGTTGAATTTCGGGACGAAATTCCCTCAACTGGGGGATACTGTGACACCTCACAATATCAAGCAAAGAACATGGTGGGTTACTGTCACATTAGTGTGACAGTTCAGATGATACAGATGGATTTAATGAACAAAGTTTTAAAAACATTCAAGATATTCCCAAATCAGAAAGGAAACCTAAGATTCTTCTTGTTGAAGATCATGTGGTGAATGTGATGGTGTGTGGCATCTGTCACCAATAGATCGTCAAATCGGCATTAAGCTCATTAACTTATCGTGTGTATTAATGATTCTCACGTATATTCATAGTCTATTTATCGTGTTAACCGAATCATTTTCGTGTACTCGTTCCGAGTATGTGAACTATCCTTACGTATTTATTATTTATATATATATATATATATATCGTATACACGTTTGTATTAGTAATAATAACAATAAAAATAATCATAGTAATAATAATAATAATAATAAATAATAATAATAATAATAAATAATCATAATAATAATAATAATAATAATAATAATAATCATAATAATAATAATAACAAATAATAAATAAATAAGTGCAGGGGAGTATTTTGTAATTTATAAAACTTCAAAAGAAGTTTTAAAATATAAAATAACAAATGCTAAACCTCAAGGACCAAATCTGTAATTTCCGAATTTACAAAACCAACCCCCCCACCCATTTCACTTTCGATTTTCCGGCCAAATTCCGGCCGAAGTCCGGCAACACTCCGGCGACCACCAAAACACATAAAAACCAATTTTTACAGCCCAAATTACACCAAACCGTTTCGTGGACAAGATCGAACTCAATGCACACACAAAACGCGTAGAAACGGTCGATTAACAGCTATAAGTTTATCCACTTTATTTACCGACCGTTCAACGGCTAAATCACCCACTCAAACACTAATATAATTGAATTAAATTGGCCTACACAAACTTTAACTCACTATAAATCGAATACAACCTGAACTTGCAGCTGAACACAAACAAACATTGAGTTCGATCCCCTCCCTTTTCCGCAACCTGCAACTAATCGAACCCCACCCTCCGAGCCTTATAACTCACAATTAACATAGGGCTTTTGATCATAGGCCTCATTCTAAGCTTTCTGTGCAAGCAATTGGATTTCCATCAGTGTTTGATCCCCATTTGAATTCAAGATAGCCGCGACTTGTTCTTCACTGTTCTTAGCCGCAAATCAATTCAAAATAGGTAATTGAACATACCCACATACTCGTTTTATCATGGGGAACAAAAGCCCCATGAAATTGTTCATTAACAGAATCGAATCGAGGGTCAATTTGACCCAAATCGAATTAGGGTTTATATCAATTTGGGGAAACAGGGTAACCATTCTTAAAAATAAACAAAACCGAATCTGTTGCGGCTGAGGCCATTGGTTCACTGGTTCGGTGTGTGCATTCTGACAGTGAGGTCCCGGGTTCGACCCCGGGCACCTTCATTTATTTCTTTAAAGCTTTTTAAGCTTCTAAAATTATGGAAAAATTCTTAAAAATTATAAAAATAAATTTTATAAACTTCCCTTATTTTAAATCTTACATAATTATTTTTTGTAAATTTATTTTATTTAAAAACCTTAAATAATCTTTATAAAATATTATTTATACATATTATAAATAATCATTTTTATAAAAATGAACTCTAAATCGTGTTTAATTACGAAATAATCACAAAATTATAGAAATTAAACATAATATAATTTCATAATTATTTACAAATATAATGATAGGATATTTTTATACGTTAACTAATAAATTATTATTAAACAATTACAAAGAATACATACATAACATATTTAAATGATATAATCTTTTGAATAAATCAAAATACAAGAAAATATATTGTTATCCAAAATCCCACAATTCAATCCTAATATCATTAGGTATAAAATCAAACTTGAATACATATATCTAATCGTGTACGAGTCAAACCGAACCGACACGAATTCAATCAAACATATCTATTCGCGCTGAATATGTTTTAAAGGCTTAGTTATAATCAATAATAGGTATTGATCGTGCATTGCTTTATTCTGTGAAGTCTTTGTGCATTACATCAATTCAAGGTGAGTTTCGTGGCCCCTTTTTATGCTTATACAAGTTTTCAATGTTTTCAATCAATGGGGGAAAAGTATGCTCACCCGTTTTCAATGCTGTACATCATATATTCAATTTTCATACTTGGAATCAACGTGATACTGTTTTGCATGCATACATGGTGTTATTCTATGGATTCTTACAACCATTAATTCCCGGTTTGGGGAACCCGCGGTTAGGTATTGGTAGTACTACTGGGTTGACACCCCCACCCTTCGACGATTGGTTAACTTGTGAGTTACCAACACAGCTGCCAGCAATCAGGCCAAGGGTGAATATATTCCGTCTAATTTATAGGCATAACGTCATTAGGTTTGGTTTTCTAAAACACATCTTATGTGGTTTTTGCTTGTAGTATGATTCCACATCAAATTCTATACAGCATCATTACATGTTTCAATTTAAACCTGCAGAACTCACCAACATTATGTGTTGACATTTTTGAGCATATCTTTTTAGGTGATCATAATCAGAGAGGATAGCTAGAGCAGATGCCTTAGCAGAGACCCTCAGGATTTCAATAGATTTACATTAGTATTGTTTGTCATTTGTTTTCATATTTGAACACTGTGTATCTTGGATTATATAATCAATAAGACTATGATAGTCGTGGAACTGACTAACCACGACACAAGTCACCATTGTGTCGGGCGACGTCATGACACGAGGATTTTGCATATATTATGTCTCTGTAATTATACCAAGTGTTATGACGATCACGTCCGTCGCATCCTCGTGTTTCCGCTATAAGCGAGGGTGTGACAGATTGGTATCAGAGCCTTGGTATAGAGAATTAGGTGGAGAATTCGACCTAGACTATAACCTAAGAACCTTCATATAGAATGCATGCTAGGAATTATGTGCATTTGATTTTACCTAAATGTTCTTCATGATTTGTGTGACACATAGACACCTGTATTCTGGATTTCCTGGCAAAAAGGCCTTCGGGCTAAGGCAAGCGTATTCGTATAAATCTCATTGCGAGACCAGTTACGCTACCTGGGAATTTCTGGGATGAGTGATAAACTATGGTCAATACATAAGTCTATAAGGCAAATGGGTCAAGTATATTAAATCTATGAATTTAATATACAAGTATGTTCCTACATACTTGACTTTATACATATTGTTCCTACATACTTGACTTTATACATATACACGTATTATCTGAACATCCCAAGAAAGACACTATTACTCTTAGTCTTTCTCCATGGGATACCGTTATGCTAGAATTTTCGCTTGTATGCGCACAACATCATATTATTAGGGAACCTCGGTGATCACGCGTAGCGTCGATCTCTGATATTAAATCCGACCCTATCATGGTTATGACTGAAATCCTGAAAGTATGACGGATATGCAGTTATCATTAGACTTAATGTGCTTATATGTTTACTTGCTATTACATGCTACTACTGGAATACTATTGGCTCATGGACAGGAGGACATCATATAATTTGTGCTTGTTGAATCTAAATATACTATGATGTTAACTTGGGGTAAGGGAAGCTAAGGGTGATCATGCAAGGTAAATTACCATTATGGGTGCACACGTAATTGCAATTCACCATGCATGAGAAGTCTGGCTAATCTTACCATGAGGTAACGATCATGAGTATCACAAGTTTCTATTCTATACCCTAGGGTGCTAGGGTCATATTCTAGTAAGTCCTTGTTGAAGGCAATCAAACATTATAAGTCCTTGTTGAAGGCAATCAAACATTATCAACATTTACTCAAGTCCTGTCCTACTTAGAGCCTTCATGGTATTTCCAATCATGATATTGACCTTATGAGACATTCCTCCACTTAGCGTTTCAGTAACTACTGATTAATGCTTAGAATGAAAGTAGAATACATGAATGTAGAGGAGTAATGATACTCTCTACCCATGCAAGACGTTATTCTTTGAGTAGGTGCTAAGGAATATTAGATGTTATGTAACTAGTTTAAGTATTATTCAGGTATATCGTGGATGTGGTGGGAACGCTACGGGGAACCCTATATATAAACATCACCGGTATACTAAGAATGTGCTTAATCTGGGCTACATAATGATCTTGATGGATCGAAGCATAGGTTATTAGGAATTGATGAGTGAAATCATGCGGTAACTAAAGTTCACATCTTTCTGTAATCAGAAGATGGCGCCTAAGAGAGTCACCCGTAGAACAACCAAGAAGCTGAAGCCCCGTAAAACAGGAGAAGGGGTAGACCATCAAGAGCTGGTGGTGCTCCAACTGACAATAATCAGGGAACTGGCAACCTTGATATAGCTGCTCTGATTGCTCAGCAGCTGGCTGCATTGAATCCTAGTAGGCTAGAAACTAGCTTTTCCGTAGAAATGGCCAATGGTAGATTCGTACAAACAGATAAGATCATTAGACAGTGCTCCATAATATTAGAGGACCATGCCTTCGACATAGATTTAATACCTTTCGAGCTAGGGACTTTGAAGCGATTGTGGGAATGGATTGGTTGTCGAAGCACGGAGCCGAGATCGTCTGTCAGGAGAAAGTAGTACGAATCCCCATGCCAGATGGGGAGGTACTTAAGATTCAAGGAGAACGACCAGGAAGAACTCTGAAGTTATTTCCTGCATGAAGACGCGTCGATGTCTACGGAAGCAGTGCTACGCACTCCTAGCTCATGTGGTAGAAAAGAAGGAAGAAGGCATCAAGTTGGCAGATATTCCGGTGGTGCGAGATTATCCGGGAGTATTTCCTGATGATTTTTTTCGGGTTTACCTCCTTAACAACAGGTAGAATTTCGTATCGAATTGGTTCCTGGAGCTACGCCAGTGGCAAAAGCACCATATCGATTAGCACCATCTAAAATGCAAGAGTTATCCAGCCAACTACAAGAGCTATTGGAGAAGGGATTCATTCGATCGAGCCATTCGCCATGGGGAGCACCGGTTCTATTTGTCAAGAAGAAAGACGGGTCATTTCGTATGTGTATCGATTATCGCGAGTTGAATAAGTTGACTGTGAAAAATCGATACCCTCTTCCCAGAATTGATGATTTGTTTGATCAACTACATGGAGCTTCGTATTTCTCCAAGATTGATCTTCGTTCTGGATATCATCAACTGAGAGTTTTTGAGGATGACATACCGAAAACAGCATTCGGGACTCGTTACAGGCACTATGAGTTCTTAGTCATGCCGTTCGGGCTGACTAATGCACCAGCTGTGTTCATGGATTTGATGAATCGAGTGTGCAAACCATACTTAGATAAGTTCGTAATCGTGTTCATAGAAGATATACTTATCTATTCTCGATCGAAAGAGGATCACGAGAAACACCTTCGAGCAATTTTAGAATTGTTGCGGGAAGAGAAGCTTTTCGCCAAATTCTCGAAGTGTGAATTCTGGCTTCAAGAAGTGAAGTTTTTGGGCCATGTGGTTAACAAAGATGGAATTCACGTGGACCCTGGCAAGATTGAAGCGGTGAAGAAATGGGATACACCCCAAACACCTTCCGAGATACGGCAATTCATAGGATTGGCCGGATACTATCGTCGCTTCATCGTGAATTTCTTGAAGATCGCACAACCATTGACCATGCTAAACCAGAAGGACAAGAAGTTTGATTGGGGACATGCATAAGAACAAGCTTTCCAGACGTTAAAAGAAAAGCTGTGCAATGCTCCAATACTATCCCTTCCGGACGGAACTGATGACTTCGTGGTGTATTGCGATGCTTCGCATAAGGATTAGGATGTGTGTTAATGCAAAGAGATAAGGTGATTGCATACGCCTCATGACAACTAAAGGTGCACGAAAAGAACTACACAACTCATGATTTGGATTTGGGCGTTGTAGTCTTTGCACTTAAGATATGGAGGCACTATCTATATGGAACCAAATGCATCATCTATACCGATCATAAGAGCCTTCAACACATCCTGAATCAGAAAGAGCTCAACATGCGACAACGACGTTGGGTAGAACTACTTAGTGACTACGATTGCGAAATTCGGTATCATTCGGGGAAAGCAAATGTGGTGGCTGATGCCCTCAGTCGTAAAGAACGCGTAAAACCACTATGTGTTAGAGCTTTGGGATTGACTATTCAAACGAACTTGAAAGCTCAAATTCAAAGTGCGCAAAGTGAGGCTCTAAAAGAAGAAAACCTTGCGGGAGAAGAATTCCGAGGGTTGGATAAACAAATGAATCGCAAGGATGACGGCGTACATTATTTCATTGATCGCATATGGGTTCCCAAATGGGGAGGTGTACGTACACTAGTCTTGGATGAAGCACACAAGACTCGATATTCTGTTCATCCCGGTGCAGACAAGATGTACCATGATCTAAAGGATCTGTACTGGTGGCCGAGTATGAAGAAAGATATTGCTCTATATGTGCAAATGCTTGACGTGTTCAAAGGTCAAAGCTGAACACCAGAAACCATCGGGATTATTGCAACAACCTGAAATTCCCAAGTGGAAATGAGAGAACATCACTATGGATTTCATTACCAAACTCCCGAGAACGCCAAGCGGGCACGACTCGATATGGGTTGTAGTGGATCGACTGACTAAATCCGCTCATTTCTTGCCTATCCGAGAAGACTATAAAATGGATAAGCTGGCAAGATTGTACATCAAAGAGGTCGTGACATGGCTCGGAGTGCCGGTGTCAATCATATCCGACCGAGATAGTCGATTCACTTCACGCTTTTGGCAGACGTTGTAGAAAGCGATGGGCACTCGACTGGATATGAGTACAGCCTATCACCCCCAGACAGACGACCAAAGTGAACGCACAATACAGACTCTTGAGGACATGCTACGAGCATGTGTCATTGATTTTGGTGGCAGTTGGGATACTCATTTACCGTTGATTGAGTTTTCCTACAATAACAGCTACCATACTAGTATTGGGTGTGCACCATTCGAAGCGCTGTATGGCCGAAAATGTAGATCACCTGTATGTTGGGCCGAGATTGGCGAGAGTCAGCTAACAGGACCCGAAATCATTCAAGAAACTTCCGATAAGATCTTCCTAATCAAAGACAGACTTAAAGCTGCTCGAGATCGTCAAAAGAGCTATGCCGACAACCGTCGGAAGCCGTTAGAGTTTAACGTTGGGGATCAGGTGTTACTTAAGGTCTCTCCTTGGAAAAGGATCGTTCGGTTTGGAAAGAAGAGGAAGTTAGCCCCGAGATACGTTGGACCATTCGAGATCACAGAGAGAATAGGTCCGGTGGCATACCGATTAAGGTTGCCATAAGAGCTTAACAGTGTGCATGATACTTTCCATGTATCAAACCTCAAGAAGTGTTTAGCTGACGAATCACTTCACGTGCCTATTGAGGACATTAAGATTGATCAAAGCCTCCATTTTGTGGAGGAACCTATTGAGGTCATGGACCGAAAGGCCAAGAGGTTGAGACGCAGCAAGATACCTATTGTTCGTGTGAGATGGAATTCCAAACGAGGTCTAGAGTTTACATGGGAACGTGAAGATCAGATGAGATTCAAATACCCACATCTATTCGAGGATGACACTCTTGGACTTAGCACCAGTTGAATTTCGGGACGAAATTCCCTTAACTGGGGGATACTGTGACACCTCACAATATCAAGCAAAGAACATGGTGGGTTACTGTCACATTAGTGTGACAGTTCAGATGATACAGATGGATTTAATGAACAAAGTTTTAAAACATTCAAGATATTCCCAAATCAGAAAGGAAACCTAAGATTCTTCTTGTTGAAGATCATGTGGTGAATGTGATGGTGTGTGGCATCTGTCACCAATAGACCGTCAAATCGGCATTAAGCTCGTTAACTTATCGTGTGTATTAACGATTCTCACGTATATTCATAGTCTATTTATCGTGTTAACCGAATCATTTTCTTGTACTCGTTCCGAGTATGTGAACTATCCTTACGTATTTATTATTTATATATATATATATATATATATATATATATATATATATATATATCGTATACACGTTTGTATTAGTAATAATAACAATAAAAATAATCATAGTAATATAATAATAAATACTAATAATAATAAATAATAATAATAATAATATAATAATAATAATAATAATATAATAATAATAATAATCATAATAATAATAACAAATAATAAAATAAATAAGTGCAGGGAGTATTTTGTAATTCATAAAACTTCAAAAGAAGTTTTAAAACTTAAAATAACAAATGCTAAACCTCAAGGACCAAATCTGTAATTTCTGAATTTACAAAACCAACCCCCCCATTTCCCTTTCGATTTTCCGGCCAATTCCGGCTGAAGTACGGCAACACTCCGGCGTGTGACAACCCGAATTTTTATTTTATTTTATTATTTTTATTAATTGAAAGTTAATTTTCTTATAAAAAGGTTTAATATGTTACTATTAAATAATCATAATAATAATAATAACCATAATAATAATAATAAAGATAATAATAATAATAATAATAATAATAATAATAATAATAATAATAATAATAATATAATAATAATAATTTAGAATTAAAGTGCAGGGGGTAATTTTGTAACTTTAAAAACTTGTTTGAAAATGTTTCTGCATGAAATGTTAAGGGCACAAAACCCCAGGGACCAATATGTAATTTTTCTTTTAAACCACCCCCCCCCCCCCCGTCGCCTTCTTCCCCGTCCGGCCACCTTCGGCCGTTTCTCCGGCGAGAGCCAAAATTCACCAACAAACACGGTTGTGACCAAATTAACAATCCCGACACACTCTCGTGGATAAACCGAACTCGGGACACTATTCAATTTAAGAAATGATAGTGCAATTACCACCAAAACCGACAACCTCCACTTCGGCCGACCCACTCACCAACTCGACCACTAAACCTCAACTACAATTAAATTAATCGAAAGGGAACAATCTCTGACCATTTAAAAAACCTCCATCACGATCAGTTTGATCTAAAAACACACGAACATAACGATTTGGTCACCTCGTTCGGCCGCGACCTGCAGCTAACCAAACATCACATATCGAGCATCGAAACAGGTAATTAAACATACCTACATACTCGTTTGATCATGTGGAAGAAAAGCCCCATGGTAATCGACAGTAACAACATCAAATTTGGGGTTCGATTTTGAATAAATCAAACTAGGGTTCTTGGGGAATTGGGGTTGATTGAAATAGTGGTTAAAAACAAATGGAATCAACTCCTATTGCGGCTTAGAGCCTTGGTTCACTGGTTTGGCGCATGTGTGTGCAGGTGAGAGGTCTCGGGTTCGACCCCGGGCAACCTCTTTTATTTTTTAAAAGCTTTTTAATCATTTTAAAAATATACAGAAATTCTTAAAAATTATAAAAATAAACATTATAAATCTTCCATATTTTAAATCCTACATAATTATTTTCTGTAAATTTCTTTTATTTAAAAACCTTAATAAATTTTACAAAATATTATTTATAAACATTAAAAATACTTATTTTATAAAATGGATTCTAAATCGTGTTTAACAATGAAATAATCACGAAAATCATAGAAATCATACATAAATTATTTATAAATATTATAAATAATTATTTTTATAAAATGGACACTATCATCTTTGAATATAGATTCACAAATTATTTACAAATAAAATTGTAATTATTTCTTATAAATATATTCTAACTAATAATAAGATTAATATCTCATTATTAATCGAAATACTATTTATAATTATTCTTAGATAATTATAAATTACATATTAAACCTTACCATTCCTATATCATTCTAAAATATTTAAACATACATGTATAATCCTCCTAATGGAATCAAAATACAAATAAATACTTTGTAACTTAATACCTATTAAAAACCCCATAATTCTAATCCTCGATTTAACGATTATTTCAAACTTATATCTTGTAACATATATACACCTATTTGTGTACGCGTCACGTGTTAAACCAAACCAACCCGAACCTTATCAAATATATTGATTCACAGTGAACACATATTAAAGACTCGATTACAATCAATAATAGGTGTTGAACGTGTTTGATCGCGCATTGCTAAATTCTTTGAAGTTCTTGTTCATATACATTACATCAATTCAAGGTGAGTTTACAGCCCCACTTTTACTTATATACTCTTTTGGGGGAGAGAAACATGCTGTTTTCATAAAAGTTACATTACACTGGATTTTTGTAATACTGCATATACTTGATACTATGGTGTATACTTGCCCAACGGACCGTTAATATGGACTTAACGAGGTAATTGTTAGTAGTACTACTGGGATTGACATACCCCACCCGGGCTAGTCACGCTAGCACAACGTTCGTCAAAGGGGTGAACGGTTAGCCTAATTACAAGTGTTGTGGTGGGACCACATCCGGGCCTGGTTTATTATTTTATTACATGTCAGTTCGGCCGCGCCTTCATACACATAGTGATCATTATGGACTAGCTACCCATTATATGCTTTAATTGATAAATCCGGGGATTTTCATTATACTTATCGGATTGATAAATCCGGGGATTTTCATTATACTTATCGGATTGATAAATCCGGGGATTTTCATTATACTTATCGGATTGATAAATCCGGGATTTTCATTATACTTATCGGATTGATAAATCCGGGAATTACATACTTGACGGATTACATAATCCGGGGATTACATACTTGACGGATTACATAATCCGGGGATTACATACTTGACGGATTACATAATCCGGGATTACATACTTGACGGATTACATAATCCGGGGATTACATACTTGACGGATTACATAATCCGGGAACTTCATTACTAATAATTACTGTTTTCTGATAAACCTGTGAACTCACCAGTCTAGTACTGAGATTTTTGCATGTTTTCTCTCAGGACATTGATGTGGCACGTCTAGGAGCACAACATCCACTGCATGTCATTCTGCGTTCATCTTAAACTATTTTCAGGATTTAATTTGCATTTACTTTACATAAATTGGATTGGACGCGTGTTTGCGTGTTCCAAAACTATTGTTAAATGTTTTCCTGTTTTCGCTTCCGCACAACTTAAATATTTTGGTTTGTTTCATTAAAATTAAACAACTTATATGATTTGTAATTATCGAGTCGTTTGGTGTAACTGATGCTTATCTGAGATCCTGGTTATGTCACACGCCTGACGGTAAAACCCCGTACGTGGAAAATGAGGGTGTGACAGATTGGTATCAGAGCATTAGTTATAGCGAACTAAAATGGACTTGCATCTCATTTGCATTGCATTTTAGACTATAACTGGATTTGCATTAGTTACACACACATAGATTTCTAAGCTATGTTTACTTAATCTGGATGCTTGAAAACTTTTACTTTAACATACGGGAGGGTTTGAGTGCCTAATTAAAGTAATTTCAAACTCCAAAACCTCGATTGTTATTGATGGTTTTCAAAGTCTCGTCAAAGTCTGTGTCCCACTACTGAATACATGCAATGCTGGAAGAGTAAGATGCCTGTATCTCGGGTGTTCTGTCTAGGCAAGGTATTCGCATATATCCAAATCAACCGATGGACCTGTTTACCTTACCTGGGAACCCTTGGGATGAGTATCTGCTTATAGGTACGCATGTTTTCAACAAAGTTGTGGTTGACTAAATGCTTTGATTAGTCAACGTACTCGCTTTGATTCTTGAATCAAACGAATACACTCGGAACTTCTATCATTGCACGATACTTGATAAGATATGTTAGCCTGATAGGAGGAACCGGGGTGATCATGCAAAGCAAATTACCATTACGGGTGCACACGTAGTTGTAATTTGTCGTGCATGCTAAGTCCGGTGAGTCTAGTCAGGTGTTAACATTGTAGTCAGTATAAGTCATCATTCCTACATGTTGAGCAAGAAAGTATCGGTCTTCATAGCCACTAACTATCTATCAGTTCTACTTGTAGGACGAAATTCAAACCATGACATTTGTGTTAATCCCACGGATTCGGACTGATTCTCTAGCTTGTCTATTTCTTTAAATCCTTGAATTTCTCATCCTTTTCATTTCAAGACAAAAGGTCTATTTTCATACGACTGATAGCTTTTGATATTTGGTAATTAAAAGAATGTCTGGAAGAGGACGTGGACATGGGAGAAGTAACGATCATGAACATTACAAGTTTTCTATTCTATACCCTAGGGAGCTAGGATCATAATTCTAGTAAGACCTTGTTAAGGGTAACAAAACATTACTAACACTTGTTATTACTTAAGTCCTGTCCTACTTAGGGCCTTCATGGTATTTCCAATGATGACATTGACCTTACCCTTTATAAGACATTCCTCCACTTAGTATTTTAGTAACTAAGTAACTAATTGAATACTTAGAATGAAAGTGGACCATAAGAAATGTATAGGAGCAATGATACTCTCCACACATACAGTACGTTACTCTTTGAAATGATGCTTATATATAGGGTTAGTAGGTGAGCTCAAAGCCTTGGTGATTGAGTACTATTACTTAAGGAATGAAATGCAAAAGTTAGAATTGTAATTCTAAAATCGTGCAATGGTAGGGTTAGGTCGTGCTCTTTATACTAACGAACTCTTTGAATTGATAAAGCTGATGTCATACCTTATGACATTAGACCAAATAGAATTAGGAAGGACACTGGGAAAATCTAGTGAGTAGTAGAAAGAAGGTTGGAGTTCCGACCATTATCATAAGTGTGCCCTAGGACGATTAGGACCCCAGGGCAAGTTAGAAACAATCAGAATTAGGAAATGGCTATAGCTAGAAAGTAAGAACAGTTAAATTATAGAAATCACAGATCCGGTGAAAAAGAGAGAAAAGATGGTAAAACTAAGGGAAGAAATAGCTGTACAAAAGGCCAAGGAGACAAAACTTAATAAAAGTGTTCATATTACAGAGGAAACGATGAGAGCAAAACAAATACTAGCCACCATGTCACACGAGATAAGATCTCCATTATCAGGGGTCGTTAGCATAGCATAAATTCTATCAACAACAAAACTTGATAAAGATCAGAAACAACTTTTGAGTGTCATGTTGTCTTCTGATAATCTAGTCCTTCAATTAATTAGTAATATCCACGACTTTTCCAAAGTTGAGTCAGGAGTTCTGAGGTTGGAAGCCACAAAATTTAGGCCAAGAAGAGGTGATGTCCCAGTGGAGGTTAATAGTGATGTTTTACAAATTCTCACCCACTTGATCAGCAATGCTATCAAGTTTACCCACCAAGGAAAGGTTCAGAGTAACCTTTATGTGATAGCAAACCCATTATCTTATAACGTCGAGAAATTAACCTGCATCTGTTTCAAATATTCGTACACCGTGATAGAACGTTAAAACATCAATTGTTATTATGAATGATTGATTCATTTCCTGTTTTAATAATATTCTTAACCATCATTGTGGACTCATTACAAAATCTTCGCATAGCGTATTATTCTTAGACCGATGTTTGGTTAAAGGAGAAATACATATTACAAGATATGCGTTAAGATCGTTTCCTATGGTGACGTTTGGGATTTTTTTTGTAAAATTCCGACGGGTAATTTTTTTTATCATTGTTGGCTTATCACCTTACCACGAGATTATATTCTGGAAATTATGTACCAATGAATTTAAATAATTAAAGCATAGCAAAATTCCGATTTGTCAGAGTTCGGTGGAACTCCGGCTGATCCTGAGTTCACTTGGGAACGAGAGGATGAAATGATGCGTAAGTATCCTAACCTGTTCAAAGAATGTTGCCAGTACTTCCTAATTTTCGGGACGAAAATTCCTGCAACAAGGGGATAATGTGATAACCCGAATTTTTTTTATTTTATTATTTTTATTAATTGAAAGTTAATTTTCTTATAAAAAGGTTTAATATGTTACTGTTAAATAATTATAATAATAATAATAACCATAATAATAATAATAAAGATAAGAATAATAATAATAATAATAATAATAATAATAATAATAATAATAATAATAATAATAATAATAATAATAATAATAATAATTTAGAATTAAAAGTGCAGGGGGTAATTTTGTAACTTTAAAAACTTGTTTTAAAATGTTTCTGCATGAAATGTTAAGGGCACAAAACCCCAGGGACCAAATATGTAATTTTTCTTTTAAACCACCCCCCCCCGTCGCCTTCTTCCCCGTCCGGCCACCTTCGGTCGTTTCTCCGGCGAGAGCCAAAATTCACCACAAACACGGTTGTGACCAAATTAACAATCCCGACACACTCTCGTGGATAAACCGAACTCGGGACACTATTCAATTTAAGAAATGATAGTGCAATTACCACCGAAACCGACAACCTCCACTTCGGCCGACCCACTCACCAACTCGACCACTAAACCTCAACTACAATTAATTAATCGAAAGGGAACAATCTTCTGACCATTTAAAAAACCTCCATCACGATCAGTTTGATCTAAAAACACACAAACATAACGATTTGGTCACCTCGTTCGGCCGCGACCTGCAGCTAACCAAACATCACATATCGAGCATCGAAACAGGTAATTAAACATACCTACATACTCGTTTGATCATGGGGAAGAAAAGCCCCATGGTAATCGACAGTAACAACATCAAATTTGGGGTTCGATTTTGAATAAATCAAACTAGGGTTCTTGGGGAATTGGGGTTGATTGAAATAGTGGTTAAAAACAAATGGAATCAACTCCTATTGCGGCTTAGAGCCTTGGTTCACTGGTTTGGTGCGTGTGTGTGCAGGTGAGAGGTCCCGGGTTCGACCCCGGGCAACCTCTTTTATTTTTTAAAAGCTTTTTAATCATTTTAAAAATATACAGAAATTCTTAAAAATTATAAAAATAAACATTATAAATCTTCCATATTTTAAATCCTACATAATTATTTTCTGTAAATTTCTTTTATTTAAAAACCTTAATAAATTTTTACAAAATATTATTTATAAACATTAAAAATACTTATTTTTATAAAATGGATTCTAAATCGTGTTTAACAATGAAATAATCACGAAAATCATAGAAATCATACATAAATTATTTATAAATATTATAAATAATTATTTTTATAAAAATGGACACTATATCATCTTTGAATATAGATTCACAAATTATTTACAAATGAAATTGTAGATTATTTCTTATAAAATATATTCTAACTAATAATAAGATTAATATCTCATTATTAATCGAAATACTATTTATAATTATCCTTAGATAATTATAAATTACATATTAAACCTTACCATTCCTATATCATTCTAAAATATTTAAACATACATGCATAATCCTCCTAATGGAATCAAAATACAAATAAATACTTTGTAAACTTAATACCTATTAAAAACCCCATAATTCTAATCCTCGATTTAACGATTATTTCAAACTTAAATCTTGTAACATATATACACCTATTTGTGTACGCGTCACGTGTTAAACCAAACCAACCCGAACCTTATCAAATATATTGATTCACAGTGAACACATATTAAAGACTCGATTACAATCAATAATAGGTGTTGAACGTGTTTGATCGCGCATTGCTAAATTCTTTGAAGTTCTTGTTCATATACATTACATCAATTCAAGGTGAGTTTACAGCCCCACTTTTACTTATATACTCTTTTGGGGGAGAGAAACATGCTGTTTTCATAAAAGTTACATTACACTGGATTTTTGTAATACTGCATATACTTGATACTATGGTGTATACTTGCCCAACGGACCGTTAATATGGACTTAACGAGGTAATTGTTAGTAGTACTACTGGGATTGACATACCCCACCCGGGCTAGTCGCGCTAGCACAACGTTCGTCAAACGAGTGAACGTTAGCCTAATTACAAGTGTTGTGGTGGGACCACATCCGGGCCTGGTTTATTATTTTATTACATGTCAGTTCGGCCGCGCCTTCATACATTGATGGACTAGCTACCCATTATATGCTTTAATTGATAAATCCGGGGATTTTCATTATACTTATCGGATTGATAAATCCGGGGATTTTCATTATACTTATCGGATTGATAAATCCGGGGATTTTCATTATACTTATCGGATTGATAAATCCGGGGATTTTCATTATACTTATCGGATTGATAAATCCGGGAATTACATACTTGACGGATTACATAATCCGGGGATTACATACTTGACGGATTACATAATCCGGGATTACATACTTGACGGATTACATAATCCGGGGATTACATACTTGACGGATTACATAATCCGGGATTACATACTTGACGGATTACATAATCCGGGAACTTCATTACTAATAATTACTGTTTTCTGATAAACCTGTGAACTCACCAGTCTTGTACTGAGATTTTTGCATGTTTTCTCTCAGGACATTGATGTGGCACGTCTAGGAGCACAACATCCACTGCATGTCATTCTGCGTTCATCTTAAACTATTTTCAGGATTTAATTTGCATTTACTTTACATAAATTGGATTGGACGCGTGTTTGCGTGTTCCAAAACTATTGTTAAATGTTTTTCTGTTTTCGCTTCCGCACAACTTAAATATATTTGGTTTGTTTCATTAAAATTAAACAACTAATATGATTTGTAATTATCGAGTCGTTTGGTGTAACTGATGCTTATCTGAGATCCTGGTTATGTCACACGCCTGACGGTAAAACCCCATACGTGGAAAATGAGGGTGTGACACGGCGACCACCAAAAACACATAAAACCCATTTTTACAGCCCAAATTACACCAAACCGCTTCGTGGACAAGAATCGAACTCAATGCACACACAAAACACGTAGAAACGGTCGATTAACGGCTATAAATTTATCCACTTTATTTACCGACCGTTCAACGGCTAAATCACCCACTCAAACACTAATATATCGAATTAAATCGGCCTACATGAACTTTAACTCACTATAAATCGAATACAACCTGAACTTGCACCTGAAACACAAACAAACATTGAGTTCGATCCCCTCCCTTTTCCGCGACCTGCAACTAATCGAATCCCACCCTCCGAGTCTTATAACTCTCAATTAACATAGGGCTTTTGATCATAAGCCTCATTCTAAGCTTTCTGTGCAAGCAATTGGATTTCCATCAGTGTTTGATCCCCATTCGAATTCAAGATAGTCGCGACTTGTTCTTCACTGTTCTTAGCCTCAAATCAATTCAAAACAGATAATTGAACATACCCACACACTCGTTTTATCATGGGGAACAAAAGCCCATGAAATTGTTCATTAACAGAATCGAATCGAGGGTCAATTTGACCCAAATCGAATTAGGGTTTATATCAGTTTGGGGTAAACAGGGTAACCATGTTTAAAAATAAACAAAACCGAAATCTGTTGCGGCTGAGGCCTTTGGTTCACTGGTTCGGCGTGTGCATTCTGACAGTGAGGTCCCGGGTTCGACCCCGGGCACCTTCATTTATTTTTTTAAAGCTTATTAAGCTTCTAAAAATTATGGAAAAATTCCTAAAAATTATAAAAATAAATTTTATAAACTTCCCTTATTTTAAATGTTACATAATTATTTTCTGTAAATTTATTTTATTTAAAAACCTTAAATAATCTTTATAAAATATTATTTATACATATTATAAATAATCATTTTTATAAAAGTGAACTCTAAATCGTGTTTAATTACGAAATAATCACAAAAATTATAGAAAATTACACATAATATAATTTCATAATTATTTACAAATGTAATGATAGGATATTTTTATACGTTAACTAATAAATTATTATTAAACAATTACAAAGATACATACATAACATATTTAAATGATATAATTCTTTAGAATAAATCAAAATACAAGAAAATATATTGTTATCCAAAATCCCACAATTCAATCCTAATATCATTAGGTATAAAATCAAACTTGAATACATATATCTAATCGTGTACGAGTCAAACCGAACCGACACGAATTCAATCAAACATATCTATTCGCGCTGAATATTTTAAAGGCTTAGTTATAATCAATAATAGGTATTGATCGTGCATTGCTTTATTCTGTGAAATCTTTGTGCATTACATCAATTCAAGGTGAGTTTCGTGGCCCCTTTTTATGCTTATACAAGTTTTCAATGTTTTCAATCAATGGGGGAAAAGTATGCTCACCCGTTTCAATGCTGTACATCATATATTCAATTTTCATACTTGGGATCAACGTGATACTGTTTTGCATGCATACATGGTATTATTCTATGGATTCTTACAACCATTAATTCCTGGTTTGGGGAACCCGCGGTTAGGTATTGGTAGTACTACTGGGTTGACACCCCCACCCTTCGACGATTGGTTAACTTGTGAGTTACCAACATAGCTGCCAGCAATCAGGCCAAGGGTGAATATATTCCGTCTAATTTATATGCTTTTAGGTTTGGTTGTCTAAAACACATGTTATGTGGTTTTTGCTTGCAGTATGATTCCACATCAAATTCTATACAACATCAATTACATGTTTTCAATTTAAACCTGCGGAACTCACCAACATTATGTGTTGACATTTTTGAGCATATCTTTTCAGGTGATCATAATCAGAGAGGATAGCTAGAGCGGATGTCTTAGCAGAGACCCTCAGGATTTCAATAGATTTATATTAGTATTGTTTGTCATTTGTTTTCATATTTGAACACTGTGTATCTTGGATTATAGAATGAATAAGACTATAATAGTCGTGGAACTGACTAACCACGACACAAGTCACCATTGTGTCGGGCGACGTCATGACACGAGGATTTTGCATATATTATGTCTCTGTAATTATACCATGTGTTTCCTCGTGTTTCCGCTATAAGCGAGGGTGTGACATTGTATTTGGTGTGATTTTATTTATGATAATGTTCTTAAAGTTGAGGCAGATTGTCTTTAAATTCTTGATGTGTTCTTGTTGATATTATCGATTTTGGGCCAACAGTTTCTACTTGTCTTTTCCGCCAACCCAAATCAAAACTGATGAAATTCTCGATTACACTCTTCTCATCTTCAGTCATCAGGATAGCAAACGAGAAAGACATCACTACAGTTATAGAAGTCTGGACTTAACGGCTGTTCTAGGGAAGACTACCAAACTAAATCGACATTCTCATGTAATAGCCATTGCAAACAAATCTAGACTTGAAAAATAATGTTTTTGACAAAATACAATTCCTCAAATCAGAAATCACAATTGAGTATAACAGTCAAACAAAAGTCAAAACACGGAATTTAAAAAAACTAAACACGGTCAAAACCCAAAAGTTTATCCAAAACCCTAATTGACTAAAAGAAAAAAAACATCTAGTGGAAACCAATCTTTAACAACCTTAGCTCCCGATTGAAACAAAAAAGAAATAGACTTTAAGGATTTTCTATTTCTGGTACTAAATCTTGATCAAAAATTAATATCTCGTGTCCCACAAAATCAAAGTTGATTATTCTGACCCAAACCATTTCTTAATATCCTTAGCGTCGTTTAGAAAAGAAAACAATGATCAAGAGTGAAAAAATAACCTAGCTAGCGGCGGCTTTGAAACTTCCTAGCAATCTTTAAAGAATTCAGGCTTCAATCTACTCAAACCAAATCAACAACCAATTTAAATCACTAACCCTTGAATTCAGAATAGAATGTGCAATAGACTTCCTTCATTTCGAACAACTATAATCGACGGCTCCAAGAGTTTTGACCAAACCCTAGCCTTCTTTAGTTTTCGATCTTCAAAAATAGGATAATCGATCTTATGTGAATCTTAGATCATGTGTGGTGAAATCGTGTATAACAACAAGTACTGGATCTTAAAAAGATCTATTAGCCTGAAACTCTAATATCACTTGTTATGAATGACAATGGCACGAAATGAAAGCACACATCGCACACGTAAAATGAATATCATGTATTATAGAACAATAAACAAACACATGGTGCTGATGTCAAACCTACGTCCATAGCTAGAGTTTCTCTAATTGAGATGCTTAAAGTAGTGACGGAGCCTGAACCAACGTTTGGGGGGTGGGGGGGGCGAAAGTAAATTAGTTCAGAGTGATGGACTCTATATTTATAAAATATAAACTAAGGAAATAATCTTTCTAAACAAGAACAAATAATGGACCCAAAGGCGGCCCCATTTGACTACATCTTTTGTTCTCATATTTCAGTAAGCCTAAAATCTTCACAAGCCGAACAATACAAATCTCATACTAATAAATAAAAATAAATCAGCACTTATTACAATTATAGGCCATCTAATAATTGGTTTTTTCACTTCTCTCTCCTCTTAATTATGAATGTTATAATATCTAATTATTAATTAATAACTATCCATATATAAAATTTCAAATTTGTTAACTTCAAATTTTCGAATATGTAATACATGAGTTTATTTAACCTGTATAATACACAAAATTTAAGACATAACTTTTTATATTATAAACCATGTAACAGTAAATTTATTTAGCTCGTATATCACACGAGATTGTAACCTAGTATATATTATAAGTAAATGTTTTTCAACAAGTTTTGTTTTAGGCAGATATTTTATTTCTGCATTTTAAAAATAATAGATCTACAAGGAAAAACATGCACGATTTAGGAAAACTTAACCTTAAAAGACACTTTCTAAACTCCAACAAAAGATAATATACATGAATCAAAATCGTGGGAAAAAAATAATATATATACATGAAGCAAGTGGAATAAGTTTCCGATTGGTTTCTCACTGGACACCACTCACGACAATAATTAAAGAGCTTAAGAAGAAGTTAGTTCATAAAACAAAATGTTGCAAACTTTTCACCTAAACTCTCTTTTCATTTTTTTCGCCCACATTTGAAGACATATTTATGGTCAAGCTAACTATTTTTGATAGTCAAACAAAAGTGCCACCGCACAGGAGATATTATTATCATTGTTATTTAATACTAATGTAAAACCGAACCGAGCCTTTCAGAAAATGTAAAACGGGGCCGAATGCTGGGCTGTCTGGACTTGTGACTAATAGACTTGTGGCCTGACGGTATCAAATATAGTGTTCCGCTCGATCTTCTTGCGTTTCTTTTCAAAGGTTAATCCCAATGGTCCAATAGCGTCTCGCTGATACCATTTATGCAACTGGTGGGCACACGTAACACGCTAAATACTACTTACATGTTTATAGGGATAAAGAGAGATAAAACACACACACATATAGTCTTTTGCTTGACAGTTATTTAACTGTCAATAGACAGTTATGGATATTTTAACTACCTATTTCACTATTGGCACAGTCTCAACACAACTATGACTTTTACATACGTTTTGACTTCTATATTGATTTAACAGTGAATTGGTTTTCATCTCGTTGTTTGGTCACATTTGTTATTTTCATCCAAAAAAATATTTTTTTGTTGCATTTGGCCGTCCAATATTTTCTAAAAAATTGCCATGAAAATTAACGGAGTTAACGTTTTTGAATGAAAATAACAAATGTAACCAAATGACATGGAGGACACTACAAGAAATGTCAGTAATAGTGGCGACACTATTAGCGACGACAATCTCATTAGCGGCGACAGCAATAGCGGCGACATTATTAGCGGCGACATGTCGCCGCTATTGCTCCTTAATCCGTTTCCAATTTTTTCCAACAGATCTAACCGTTGATCGTGCAACAGATCTAACGGACAGGGATTGATCGTACGAAACCAATAGCGGCGACATGTCGCCGCTATTGGTTAAAAATATACCCAGGTGTATACGCGACTTCCCTCCACATCCATCTCCAATCCCTCCACCCTGCGCGCGCTTTCGATTCCCTCCATCTCCCTGTTGCCGCCGCCGACCACCACCCTCCAGCCACCACCCGATCGCGACCACCAACCTCTTGCCGCCGAGCACCAACCTCCGGTCACCGCCCCCTTTCTCCTCCTCGATCTTGCCGCTGAGCACCACCTACCGAGCACCACCCTCTGGTCACCACCGTACCCGACCCCTTCCCCTTTCTCCTCCTCTTGCCTCCTAGGACCACCCGATCCACCACTGCAACCGCTGCTGCAACCCACCAGCACCACCACCGCCGCTGCAACCCACCACCACCACCACTGATTTTAGGTATAAATTTTGATTTTGTATGAATTTTTGATTTAGTTGTGGTAAAGCATTATTTAGGTATGAATTTTGATTTAGTTGTGTTATTGGGTGAATTATTTAGGTATAAATTTGGGATTTAGTATGTATTTTTGATTTTAGTTGTGTTGAAACATTATTTAGCTAGAGTTTTTGATTTAGTTGTGTTATTAGATGAATTTTTAGGTTATGTTAGTTGTGTGAATCTTTAATTTAGTTATACAAGTTATTGTTAAATTATTTGTTTATAATGTTTATTAATTAGATGTTAGTTTAGGTGTTTTGTTGGTTGAAAATTATTATGTTAATTTAGTTGTTTTGTTAGTTTAGGTGTTAATAATGCTTAATAATTAGATTATTTAGGTTATGATAGTCGTGTAATAAGTTGTGTTATTTGAAAATTATTGTTTAGTAATTTGTGTATAGACAAAACAATGATCACTATAAAATGACAAGTTATGTTATTTATAAACACAAATGATCATTGTTTAGTTGTTTAATTTTTTTAGTGATTTCTTATTGTTTTTCATTACTATAAAAACACAATTTAGGTTATGATCATTTGTGTTTTTATAGTAATGAAAAACAATAAAAAATCAATAAAAAAATCAAACGAAACGTGACATTTTTTAAAACAATTACAATAATGTTTCAATTTGTTTAAACATTGTCATATTTCATTTAATTGTTATAGTAATTGCTTATTGTTTTACATTATGAGCGTTTAGGTTTCGTGACTTCATTCTAATCATCACGAGCTTAGAAATACCCGCTCGAAATTGATTTAGTAATTAATTTCGGGTTGTCCCCGTTTTGGGACTGCTTTTTGAATATTTTATCTCATTTAGGATATGAATGTGTATTACATGATTGTTTGTTTAAGAAAAATTTGGTTTTTATTTTCTCTTTGCTCCACGAGTATATATTTCTATATGTATATATATACTTGGGAGCTAAGAGGAAATGCTGCCGATTTTTTTTTAAACAAACAATCATGTGAGGCACGTTCATATATGAGATAAGGTATTCAAAAAGTGGGTATAGCAGCCTACCCTTTTGAATTCTCAATCCGTTGTCCTACTTTTTGTTAATCATGTTTCGTGGATAAATTTTCATCCACTTAAATCCTAACATGTATTGCAGTTTCATAATCATGCCTGTCGATAAAAGTTGGCTTCTTAATCCGAACCGTAGATCACCGGAGTATCAACAAGGACTCAGCTCTTTTATAGATATGTGCGAAAAACTTACCGACAGTTATGATCAAATTCGATGTCCGTGTATGAAATATCAAAATACCGTATTATTAGGATGGGTTAAAATGAAATATCATTTAGAAATATGGGGCATGCGCCGGTCGTACAAAGATTGGATCTATCACGGTGAAAGTTTAATTCCTCAAGTTGTAGTTGTGGATAACGTTGCGCCAACAAACGAAATGGCTGACGTTATCGAAGACGTTATGGAGGAGAGTAGCGGTCTCCATGAGCAGAGTAGTGGTATCCATGATGATTTTGAGAAGTTGTTAGAAGAAGTTCAATCAGAATTATATCCGGGTTGTGCTAAGTTTTCTTCCCTTGATTTTTTAGCAAAGCTTATGCATATCAAGGTGAAGAATAAATGGACTAATAGCTCATTTGATGAGCTTCTTGAGTTGTTACAATCTTCACATCCTGAGGGTAATAAAATCCCTCCTTCTCATTATGTAGCAAAAAGGACATTAAAAAAGATTGGTTTAGGACATGAGTCGATACATGTGTGCAAATATGATTGTGCTCTTTTCTGGGGAGAAAATCTTTTGTTAGAAAAATGTCCCGTTTGTAATGAGAGTAGGTGGGTTGATACGAATACAAAGGGCAAGAAGTTACCTCACAAGGTGTTACGATGGTTTCCTTTAACCCCGAGACTACGACGATTGTATTCTTCAAGGCACACAGCAAAAGATATGATTTGGCATAGTACCGGACGATCAGAAGAGGGTACGATGTGACATCCTGTTGATGGCACCTCATGGAAAGATTTTGACATAAGGTACCCGACCTTCTCGAGTGAACCGCGAAACGTGCGCCTAGGGCTTGCAGCCGACGGTTTTAATCCATTTGGTAACATGAGTCCGGCTCATAGCACGTGGCCGGTTGTACTCACCACATACAATCTGCCTCCATGGTTATGCATGAAAGAGTCCTCATTTATGTTGTCATTGTTGATTCCTGGCCTTAAATCACCGGGGAAAGACATGGATGTGTTTCTTAGGCCGTTGGTGGATGAGTTTAAGCAGTTGTGGGTGTCAGGAGTACGTACTAAAGACGCGGCGACAAACACGTTCTTTACAATGAAAGCAGCGTTGTTATGGACTATAAACAACTTTCCAGCTCGTAGTAGTTTATCTGGTTGGAGCGGCCAGGGTTACAAAGCATGCCCGACTTGTAACGAAGACACTCCTTCTATGCGTGTTACAAATAAAGTTATATATGTTGGTCATCGGTGATTTTTAGATGCTACCCATGAGTGGAGAACAAGTTTAGAATTTAACGGGGAACCCGAGATCAGAGCCCCTCTGAAACAATTTAATGATACGGACATAGAAGCTCAACTTAGTCGTCTACGCCATCATTTGCCGGGTAAACATCCTGATTTTGGAGGTGTAAAATCAAAGCGGGAGGAGTTTGAGTTGAACTGGTCGAAACGAAGCATATTCTTTGAACTTGAGTATTGGTCTTCTCTGCAGCTAAAACATAACCTAGATGTGATGCATATCGAGAAAAATGTGTGTGACAGTTTGTTGGGTACTCTTCTAATGAATGAAAAGAGCAAAGATACGCCAAATGCACGCGTTGACTTGAAAATCTAAATATTCGGAGTAGGCAGTGGTTAGAGAAAAAGAATGGCAAGTGGTATAGTCCACACCCAAAATACTCGTTGAAGATCAGTGATCGAAAGTTATTTTGTGAGTTTATAAAGGATGTTAAATTGCCTGATGGATTTGGATCTAATATCAGGAAGAGAGTGGTAGATAACAATACTAATATTAGTGGGTTGAAATCTCATGACTGTCATATTCTCATGCAGCGTTTAATACCGATTGGGGTTAGATCCTTTTTGACCAAAGATACTTATACACCAATAGTTGATCTTTGTACGTTTTTTAAGCAAATCTACTCAAGAACACTATTGGTCGAGGATATGAAGAAAGCTAAGGATGTCATTCTTATAATATTGTGCAAGTTAGAGTTGATCTATCCTCCGGCGTTTTTTGACATTATGTCACACCCTCAAAATCCACGTGCGGAGTTCTACCGCGAGGCGTGTGAACAAACCAGGATCACAGTCAATAGTTACTTGGAACGACTCTATATGCAACGTTTAACATAACAAACCAAAGTTCAAACTTTGTAATACATGCGGAAGCGTTTAAACAAATTAAACAAACCCAAAATATAAAGATAAACATAAATATATCATTGTTTAAGCGTTAGGATGCATGCTTGACCCGTGTAGTGCTCCTAACAGCAGTCCAGATTTAATGACCTGAGAATAGCATACTAAAAGTCAACACACGGTTGGTGAGTTCAAGAGTTTGCGTTTAAACATAACAGTTTAACAAAAGTGTCATCAACCTAATGGTTGATGTGTTTCAAGAGTTTGCGTATAAACATAACAGTTTACCAATAGCGTGTATCAACCCAATGGTTGATCAGTTCAAGAGTTTGCAGTTAAACATCACAGTTTAACAATAGCGTATATCAACCCAACGATTGATCAGTTCAAGAGTTTACAGTTAAACGTCACAGTTTAACAACAGCGTATATTTAAGCATGTGCATTGTAATGGCTAGCTAGCCCATTCACAAACGATATTAAATAGTGATTTCGACATTGAAGCTGACTGTGTTATGTTTGCCTCCAGCCACGATGTCAGATCGTGACTAATGTTCATAGGACAAATTGCACCCGACTGACCTCGAGTCATACAGGTGGGGTCGTCACCCCCAGTAGTACTACCCAACTTTCCCCGCTATCCAATATTAACAATTCGAAAGTGTGAGGACTTTTATAATGATCAACAGCACTATCTTTAATATCATACACATCTTAAACATATAATGAAAACGTTTGTAACATTACCAGTATGCTATCTCCCCCAAAAGAGTTTTTAATAAAATGAACTTACTCAAAAGAGATTTGGTAAAATAGTGGGGCTTGAACTCACCTTGAATTGATGTAATGAAATGAACAAGAACTTCAAAGAATAAGGCAATGCACGATCAAACACGATCAACACCTATTATTAATTGTAATTAAATTTTTGAAATGTGTTCAACGTGAATAAATATATTTGGTCGGATTCGGGTCGGTTTGGTTTGACGTACACGATTTGGCATACAAACAACACCATGTCTTAATCATATTACCAATATTGATATTAATAATAACAATGGCGTGATTATAATGGTAATATTCGTATTTGTAAATAATTTATGAAATTTATTAAATATAATTCCTTCATTTATCATAATAAATCCATAATTAAAATAATATAATCTTTATTAATAACTTGATAATTTAAATCATCATTTACAATCCATTTTTATAAAAGTAACTATTTATAACACTTGTAATATTTATTCAGATAAATAAGTAAGGTTTTTAAACAATTATTATGATTTAAAATAATATGATATTCATTAATAATTCAATGATTTAAATTATTATTAAAAATCTATTTCTTTATAAAGTTACAATTTATTACATATGTTTTTATGTATTTAAATAAATAAATGGATAAGGTTTTAAAGGAATAAATTTCCAGAAAATAATTATTTACTTTCTAAAATAATTAAAGTTTATAAAAATTATTTTTATAATTTTTCGGAATTTTTCTATATTTTTTATAAGGTCAAAAAGCCTAAAAAAAATACATGTCAGGGGCAGGGTTCGAACCCCTGACCTTCTGTTCGCAATTCACACGCACAAACCAGTAGACCAAGGCACAAGGCCGCGGTAATATTCTGTTTTTAATTCTTTTAACCACAAACTGATTGAATAACCCCAAATCCAAGAACCCTAGTTCATCAATCGATCAATTTGATCCCCAATTTGATACTGTAATCGATTGAAACCATAGGGCTTTTATTCCCTATAAGGAATCGAGCATATAGGTATTCTTAATTACCTGTTTTGAAGTTCGAAGAAGGGTATTCGATTGGTTGCAGGTTCGGGACAGGGGTTCGATCGATTGCTATCCAAACGTTAATAATAATCAAATTGATTGTACAGGCAGCTTCTAAGGAATCAAATGAGCAAAAGCCCTATGTTAATTTGTGTTTAGAACGTGTCTGAGTAGGAGTTCGAATGGGTTGCAGGTCCGCGACGATGATGATGATCGATCTGTGTGTGTGTGTGTTTTCAGATGAAATTGAATGGTGCATTCGATTGGGAAGGGTTATGTGATCTTATATACACGATGAATTCGATTATGGTTGCATTTCTAGTGCGATTTGAAACTGTAAAGTAGCCGACAAGAAAACGTGGATCGGTTGGATCGATCGCACTCAAATTTGTTTGATTGTTGTGGTGTTTAGTTCGAATCTTGTTTTCGAACGGGTTGGTAGCATTTAATTGGATTAAAAACGCGTATTTTTGGTGGTTCGCGGTTGCCGGAGTACGGCCGGAGAAGGTGGCCGGAGGAAGGGGTCGACGGCGGGTGGGGGTTGGGTTTGAATAAATTACAGAATAGCCCCTCAACTTTACACCTTTTATTATTTTATGTTTTAAATCTTTTAAAACAGTTTTTAAAATTACAGAATTAGTCCCTGGACTTATTTAGTTAATTAAATAAATTTTGTAAATAATAATATTTTATTGTTATTATTATTTTCATTATTAACATTTTAATAATAATAATAATATTATTATTATTGTTATTATTTTTATTACTATTTAATATTATCATTAAATAATAATAAAAATATAAAATAAACTATAAATTCACATAAAAATTTTATTAAATCATGAAAAATTTTCGGGTTGTCACATCATCCCCCTGTTAGAGGAATTTTCGTCCCGAAAATTAAGATGTACTCGCAACATTTTTGAACAGGTTGGGATACTTGCGCATCATTTCGTCCTCTCGTTCCCAAGTGAACTCAGGACCACGCCGGGAGTTCCACCAAACTTTGACAATCGGAATCTTGCTATGCTTAAGTCGTTTAACTTCCCTATCCATGATTTCGATTGGTTCCTCGACAAACCTGAGTTTCTCATCTACTTGTAGTTCCTCTAAAGGCACAACAAGTGATTCATCGGCTAAACACTTCCTTAGGTTTGAAACGTGAAACACATTATGGACTCCACTCAGTGAATCAGGTAAGGCTAGTCGATAGGCTACTGGACCTATTCTTTCCAGTATCTCAAATGGTCCAACATACCTCGGATTCAGCTTTCCTCGCTTGCCAAACCGAACTACGCCTTTCCATGGTGAGACTTTTAATAACACTTTGTCACCAATTTGGAACTCTAGAGGTTTCTGTCTTTTGTCAGCATAACTTTTCTGTCTATCTTGCGCTGCTGCCATACGATTCCGTATCTGCACGATCTTCTCAGTGGTTTCATGAATTAGTTCTGGACCCGTTAGTTGACTATCACCAACTTCAGCCCAGCAAACTGGTGATCGACACTTTCTCCCATACAAAGCCTCGAAAGGTGCTGCCTTTATGCTAGTGTGATAGCTGTTATTATAGGAAAATTCCACCAAAGGCAGGTGAACTTCCCAGTTGTTCCCAAAGTCAATCACACAAGCACGTAGCATATCCTCCAAAGTCTGTATGGTACGCTCACTCTGACCGTCCGTTTGTGGATGATACGCGGTGCTCATATCCAACCGCGTCCCCAATGCTCGTTGTAAAGATTGCCAGAAGTGTGAGGTAAATCGAGCATCACGATCAGAGATAATGGAAATTGGCACCCCGTGTCGGGAGACTATTTCCCTTAGGTAAATACGAGTCAACTTTTCCATGCGGTCAGTCTCCCGAATCGGTAAGAAATGTGCGGATTTTGTCAGACGATCTACAATTACCCAAATGGTATCGCACCCGCTGGGAGTTCGAGGTAGTTTTGTGATAAAGTCCATGGATATCTGTTCCCACTTCCACACTGGTATTTCTGGCTGTTGGAGTAAACCAGATGGTCGCTGATACTCCACCTTAACTTTAGAACAGGTTAAGCATCTGCTTACGTATGAGGCAATGTCAGCTTTCATGTTCGGCCACCAGTAAAGGACTTTTAGATCGTGATACATCTTGTCTGAGCCCGGATGAATGGAGTACCGTGACTTGTGAGCTTCGTCCATTACTAGTTCGCGTAGGTCTCCACACAAAGGAACCCATATTCGATCCATGAAGTAGCGGATTCCGTCAGATTTGGTTTCCGGTTGCTTTTCCATGCCTCGTAGCGATTCAACCTTCAAGTTTTCGTCTTTTAATGCCTTAAGTTGAGCATTACGTATTTGATCGGGTAATCCGGTGCGAATGGTGAGTTGTAATGCTCGAACTCGTCTTGGCTTGGGTGTCTCCTTCCGACTCAAGGCATCTGCTACTACATTAGCCTTGCTAGGATGATATTTGATCGCACAGTCGTAGTCGTTCAACAATTCAACCCAACGACGTTGTCTCATGTTCAGCTCTTTCTGTTCAAAGATGTGCTGGAGACTCTTGTGATCGGTGTAAATGGTGCATCTGGTACCGTACAAGTAATGTCTCCAAATCTTCAAGGCAAAAATCACTGCACCTAATTCCAGATCATGGGTGGTATAGTTCTTCTCGTGAACCTTCAGTTGTCTCGAGGCGTAAGCTATCACCTTGTCGCGTTGCATCAGGACACAACCCAATCCTTGAATGGATGCGTCACAATACACCACGAAATCATCTGTCCCCTCTGGTAGTGCCAATATCGGTGCACTACAGAGTTTCTGTTTCAATAGCTGAAAAGCCGCCTCTTGACTTTCACCCCATTTGTATGTCGTTCCTTTGTGGGTCAAAGCGGTGAGAGGTTGTGCAATCTTAGAGAATCCCTCTATGAATCGTCGGTAATATCCTGCTAACCCCAGGAATTGCCTTATCTCAGTCGGTGTCTTCGGGGTAGCCCAATTCTTTATCGCCACAATCTTGGCAGGATCAACATGTATTCCCTTCTCATTAACAACATGACCTAGGAATTGCACTTCACGTATCCAAAAGTCACACTTAGAGAATTTGGCGTATAGTTGCTCATTCTTCAACAATTCCAAGATCAATCGTAGATGCTCTTCATGGTCCTCCTTGGTCTTAGAGTATATCAGTATGTCATCAATAAACACAATAACAAACTGATCGAGATAGGGTTTGCACACGCGATTCATGAGGTCCATGAATACCGCAGGTGCATTAGTCAACCCAAAAGGCATGACCAAGAATTCGTAATGACCATAACGAGTACGGAATGCGGTTTTGGAGATGTCCTCCTCACGGACTCGGAGTTGATGATAACCAGACCTCAAATCGATCTTCGAATAATAGCTTGATCCCTGAAGCTGATCAAACAAGTCATCGATACGAGGTAGAGGATATCGGTTCTTGACTGTGACTTTGTTTAATTCTCTATAATCGATGCACATTCGGAAAGTACCATCCTTCTTCTTAACAAAGAGAACAGGGGCTCCCCAAGGTGATGAGCTAGGTCGGATAAAGCCCTTATCTAAAAGCTCCTGAAGTTGTGATGACAACTCCTGTAATTCGTTTGGTGCTAATCGATAAGGTGCTCTAGCAATCGGGGCTGCACCGGGAGTCAGTTCAATTTCAAATTCCACTTGGCGATGAGGTGGTAGTCCAGGGAGATCCTCTGGAAACACCTCTGGAAAATCTCTTACCACGGGAATGTCTTCTATTTTCTTTTCCTCGGACTGCTGGTCGGTGACGAGTGCCAGAATAGCCACACGCCCTTTTCGTAACAACTTTTGCGCCTTCATGTAAGAGATAATACCCATTACTGCACCACTCCTATCGCCTCGGACTGTAAGAATTTCATCACCAATAGGGATTCGTATGATCTTCTCATGGCATATGACTTCCGCTTGCTTATTAGAGAGCCAATCCATGCCTACCACAACATCGAAACTTCCTAGTGTAACAGGCATAAGATCTATAGCGAAAGTATGACCAGCGAGTTCTATCTTACAATCTCTAAGAATGTGTGTTACATGGATTTGTTTACCGTCGGCCAATTCTACGGTATATTTGGATTCTAAGGCAGAAGGAATATCACTTAGAAAATTACAGAACTTTAAGGATATAAAACTCCTATCGGCCCCAGTATCAAACAGTATCGTAGCAAAACATCCATTGACAGAAAATCTACCAGTAATAGTTGTAGGATCATTTAGAGCCTCACCTGAGCCAATGACGAAGGCTCTCCCTTTGGCTCCATTATTGTTACCACCGTTGTTGTTGTTGTTGCCTTGATTGTTGTTGTTTTGGCCAGTGCCATTACCGTTCTTCCTCAGCTGCGGGCAGTTGTTCCTGTAGTGCCCTTCTTTCCCACACTCAAAGCAACCCTTTCGAGTCTCCTGAGTTTGCTGTGGCTTCCTAACCAACTCACCACGGCAATCCTTAGCCAAGTGTCCCATTTTACCACACCGCTGACACTTGTAATTGTCACATCTTCCAACATGATGATAGTTGCACCGTGGGCACCTCGGCTGTTTACCACCATAACTGCTCGATCCTTGATTGTTCGAGGCTGACTGGTTGAAGTTACGATTGTTGTCGAACCTCCTGTGTTGTTGTTGTGGTGTTTGTTGCTGATGTTGACCACCGGACGATGATGTTCTATTGTTGTTGTTGGTGTTGTTAGAGGTATCCCACTTTCTCTTGTTGTCGGACACGCTCGCCGCAGCGCCCCGTTTTGGTAATCGTCCTTCCTCCACAGCTTCATCAGTCAGTTTGTGGGCTAGGCGGATAGCTTGCTGGATAGTAGCCGGGTTTGAGGAAGTAACCATACTCCTAATCTCTGGCACCAATCCTCGGATGTAGTGTTCCACTCTCTTGTGCATCTCGTTTACCATTCCTGGACATAGAGTGGCCAGCTCATGAGTTCTTGTGGTATAAGTCTCAATTTCTGATCCTTGCATCTTCAGCTGCCAGAATTCCACTTCAAGTTTTTGTACTTCGCTTCGTGGACAGTATTCCTCAATCATCATATCTTTGAACTCGTTCCACGGAAGTTGATCTGCCATGGCTTGCCCTAGCATTTGCACTTGCGCATTCCACCAAGACAATGCAACACCATCCAACGTCCCCGTAGCGTATTTCACCTGGTCAGCAGGCAGACAGTTACATTTTGAGAATACGGACTCCGTCTTCTCAAACCATCTCACTAACCCTACAGCTCCCTCGGTTCCACTGTAGGTGTGAGGCTTACAGTCCATGAAGGACTTGTAGGTACACGTTGGTGGTCCTGCTGGCTGTCTTACTTGGGTAGCAGCTACCGCTGCCTGAACTTGTACGTTGATTAGAGCAGCCAATTCCGCAGGGGTCATATTGATAGTACCAGCGCCTTGGTTACCGGCACCTTGGTCACCGGCACCACGTTCACGCACGCGTCCTCGTCCACGACCACGTCCACGTCTTTGGGCGTCCATTATTCACTTTATATTCACAAATATAATAATGAATCAATCCTTTTTATCCCAGTATAGTAAACAATAAGGAAATAATGAATTCATCATCACCACAACATTTATAACAGATTGAGTTTGTTGTTTGGGTGGCGAAACAACTCTTTCCACATAGGTTCCAAAAATAAAGAAACACTACGTAGTCCGAATCGTTTAAAGGAAATAGAATAGAATCATTTAGCTATGTCGTACTGTAGTGTATAGACATTGCTTGTGAGTCGTCGGACTCGGTATTGTTCCATGTTCAGTAAAAGGTATCCCATTTACCTTATGGACTTGTGTATTGACCATAGTTTATCACTCATCCCAGAAATCCCCAGGTAAGCATACCAGGTCTCGTAATGAGATATATGCGATATGCTAGCCTTAGCCCGAAGGCTTTTTGCCAGGAAATCCAGAATACAGGTGTCTATGTGTCACACAAGTTCATTTGGTTCGTGAAATTTTTAAAACCTCGATATGATTTTCATAGTTTAGACATACAGTCTAAGGATTTGAACCTACGATGGTAAGTTAAGTTTTAGGAAGACTAGGAACAAGTAACTAACTAACTGTGTGTGGTTATAGTCTAGTGTGTATGCAACCTAGTTCTCTATAACCAATGGCTCTGATACCAATCTGTCACACCCTCAAAATCCACGTGCGGAGTTCTACCGCGAGGCGTGTGAACAAACCAGGATCACAGTCAATAGTTACTTGGAACGACTCTATATGCAACGTTTAACATAACAAACCAAAGTTCAAACTTTGTAATACATGCGGAAGCGTTTAAACAAATTAAACAAACCCAAAATATAAAGATAAACATAAATATATCATTGTTTAAGCGTTAGGATGCATGCTTGACCCGTGTAGTGCTCCTAACAGCAGTCCAGATTTAATGACCTGAGAATAGCATACTAAAAGTCAACACACGGTTGGTGAGTTCAAGAGTTTGCGTTTAAACATAACAGTTTAACAAAAGTGTCATCAACCTAATGGTTGATGTGTTTCAAGAGTTTGCGTATAAACATAACAGTTTACCAATAGCGTGTATCAACCCAATGGTTGATCAGTTCAAGAGTTTGCAGTTAAACATCACAGTTTAACAATAGCGTATATCAACCCAACGATTGATCAGTTCAAGAGTTTACAGTTAAACGTCACAGTTTAACAACAGCGTATATTTAAGCATGTGCATTGTAATGGCTAGCTAGCCCATTCACAAACGATATTAAATAGTGATTTCGACATTGAAGCTGACTGTGTTATGTTTGCCTCCAGCCACGATGTCAGATCGTGACTAATGTTCATAGGACAAATTGCACCCGACTGACCTCGAGTCATACAGGTGGGGTCGTCACCCCCAGTAGTACTACCCAACTTTCCCCGCTATCCAATATTAACAATTCGAAAGTGTGAGGACTTTTATAATGATCAACAGCACTATCTTTAATATCATACACATCTTAAACATATAATGAAAACGTTTGTAACATTACCAGTATGCTATCTCCCCCAAAAGAGTTTTTAATAAAATGAACTTACTCAAAAGAGATTTGGTAAAATAGTGGGGCCTGAACTCACCTTGAATTGATGTAATGAAATGAACAAGAACTTCAAAGAATAAGGCAATGCACGATCAAACACGATCAACACCTATTATTAATTGTAATTAAATTTTTGAAATGTGTTCAACGTGAATAAATATATTTGGTCAGATTTGGGTCGGTTTGGTTTGACGTACACGATTTGGCATACAAACAACACCATGTCTTAATCATATTACCAATATTGATATTAATAATAACAATGGCGTGATTATAATGGTAATATTCGTATTTGTAAATAATTTATGAAATTTATTAAATATAATTCCTTCATTTATCATAATAAATCCATAATTAAAATAATATAATCTTTATAATCTACAACAGAAGCTATACACGTCATAAGGAGGATAATGGAGAAATATAGAGAAAAGAAAAGAGACCTACAAATGGTATTCATTGACCTAGAAAAAGCCTATGACAGTGTGCCACGGAAACTCATCTGGGAAAGTATACGACGTTGAAAGGTACCAGAGAGGTATATCAAATAATAAAGGATATGTATGACGGGGCAAAAACGTGTGTACGAGCACCTGTCGGAGACACAGACTACTTCCCGGTGGAAGTAGGACTCCATCAAGGATCGGCATTGAGCCCATTCCTCTTCACAGTAGTGTTGGACGAGATTACCAAGTCTATACAAGAGCCAGTCCCATGGTGTATGCTGTTTGCGGATGATATCGTCTTAATATCAGAATCTAAGACGGTGCTCAACGAGAGATTCGAACAGTGGAGAGCAGCACTAGAACGCAGGGGCTTAAGGATAAGTCGCTCTAAGACAGAATACATGCATTGTAACTTTAGTGGTGAGGCCGAGGAGGACACCCAAATCAGTATCCAGGGAATGGCGGTCCCACGGACATCTAGGTTCAAATACCTTGGCTCGTACGTACAGGAAGATGGAGAGATACACAGCGATGTAGCACACCGTGTACAATCAGGATGGTGCAAGTGGAGAGCAGCATCAGGGATTTAATGCGATAAGAGGTTCCCAGCCAAACTAAAGGGAAAACTATATAGAGTGGCAATACGTCTAGCTATGTTGTACGGCACAGACTGTTGGGCCATAAAGAAATCGCACGAGAGACAAATAGAGGTCGCAGAAATGCGAATGCTGAGGTGGATGTGTGGACATACAAGATTGGATCGGATAAGAAAAGACGTCTTTCGCCAGAGGCTAGAGGTGGCGCCTATCACAGAAAAAATAAGAGAGGGAAGATTAAGATGGTTTGGGCACGTGAAGAGGAGAACGATGGCAGCACCTGTCCGAGCAGTAGAGAACATCAGCTTAGAGGGTAGGAGGAGTAGAGGTAGACCTAGGTTGACTTGGGACGAGGTTATTAGGAGGGATATGATAGACTTGCATCTTTCTGAGAACATGATCGAGGATAGAAGTGAGTGGAGGCGTAGAATTAAAATCAAGGACTTTTAGTGGGTTTTGTGGGTGGGAAGGGTATACGGTAATATATGGCCGGTCCACACTCGCTAGGTGTAGTTTTCCTCATATACCCTCTTTGGGTGTTACATGCCGTTTTTACTACGATTGTTATTGTTATTGACTGTGTTATATCTTTGTGTGATATATATCTTTGTGATATATATCTTTGTGTTGTATGCTTTATCTAATTCTTTATGTGATATATATCTGTGTGTTGTATGCTTTGTATTATGATTGTTATTGTTATTGACTTTGTTAACGAGTCGGGGGTCTCTTCGGAAGCGGTCTCTCTATCTCTCTAGATAGAGGAAAGACATGCCACCATATACCCCTCCCAGACCCCGCTCTCCAGCGGGATACACTGGGTATGTTTGTTTGTAATCTTTATTAATAACTTGATAATTTAAATCATCATTTACAATCCATTTTTATAAAAGTAACTATTTATAACACTTGTAATATTTATTCAGATAAATAAGTAAGGTTTTTAAACAATTATTATGATTTAAAATAATATGATATTCATTAATAATTCAATGATTTAAATTATTATTAAAAATCTATTTCTTTATAAAGTTACAATTTATTACATATGTTTTTATGTATTAAATAAATAAATGGATAAGGTTTTAAAGGAATAAATTTCCAGAAAATAATTATTTACTTTCTAAAATAATTAAAGTTTATAAAATTATTTTTATAATTTTTCGGAATTTTTTTATATTTTTTATAAGGTCAAAAAGCCTAAAAAAAATACATGTCAGGGGCAGGGTTCGAACCCCTGACCTTCTGTTCGCAATTCACACGCACAAACCAGTAGACCAAGGCACAAGGCCGCGGTAATATTCTGTTTTTAATTCTTTTAACCACAAACTGATTGAATAACCCCAAATCCAAGAACCCTAGTTCATCAATCGATCAATTTGATCCCCAATTTGATACTGTAATCGATTGAAACCGTAGGGCTTTTATTCCCTATAAGGAATCGAGCATATAGGTATTCTTAATTACCTGTTTTGAAGTTCGAAGAAGGGTATTCGATTGGTTGCAGGTTCGCGACAGGGGGTTCGATCGATTGCTATCCAAACGTTAATAATAATCAAATTGATTGTACAGGCAGCTTCTAAGGAATCAAATGAGCAAAAGCCCTATGTTAATTTGTGTTTAGAACGTGTCTGAGTAGGAGTTCGAATGGGTTGCAGGTCCGCGGCGATGATGATGATCGATCTGTGTGTGTGTGTGTTTTCAGATGAAATTGAATGGTGCATTCGATTGGGAAGGGTTATGTGATCTTATATACACGATGAATTCGATTATGGTTGCATTTCTAGTGCGATTTGAAACTGTAAAGTAGCCGACAAGAAAACGTGGATCGGTTGGATCGATCGCACTCAAATTTGTTTGATTGTTGTGGTGTTTAGTTCGAATCTTGTTTTCGAACGGGTTGGTAGCATTTAATTGGATTAAAAACGCGTATTTTTGGTGGTTCGCGGTTGCCGGAGTACGGCCGGAGAAGGTGGCCGGAGGAAGGGGTCGACGGCGGGTGGGGGTTGGGTTTGAATAAATTACAGAATAGCCCCTCAACTTTACACCTTTTATTATTTTATGTTTTAAATCTTTTAAAACAGTTTTTAAAATTACAGAATTAGTCCCTGGACTTATTAGTTAATTAAATAAATTTTGTAAATAATAATATTTTTATTGTTATTATTATTTTCATTATTAACATTTTAATAATAATAATAATATTATTATTATTGTTATTATTTTTATTACTATTTAATATTATCATTAAATAATAATAAAAATATAAAAATAAACTATAAATTCACATAAAAATTTTATTAAATCATGAAAAATTTTCGGGTTGTCACACATTATGGTTCATTTAGTTTTGCATTTACCTGATGAAGCGATTCGTGGTGGTCCTGTATGTATGAGATGGATGTATCCGTTTGAAAGATATATGAAAAAATTAAAAAATTATGTCAGAAACAAAGCAAGGCCGGAAGGTTGTATAGCTGAAGGTTATGTTACTGAAGAAGCTTTATCATTTTGTTTGAGATACCTTCGAGATGTTGAGACTCAGTTTAATCGCCCGGACAGAAACGAGGATGTCATTATCCCAAAAAGAAACGTGTATGCATTTGAGTCTAAATGTCGTCCGGTTAGTGCAACAAAGATGAAATACCTTTCTCCAAGTGAAAAGCTTAAGTTAGAATGGTTTGTGCTCGATAGCTGTCAAGACGTCAGAGATTATATGAAGTAAATTTTCCTATCTTTAACCTATCTTTAACTTTGCATCATTAATTAAATATATTTCATTTCTCACTTATTGTATCTTTTTATCAATATTGTAGTGAATTTAAATCTGAATGTCCACATGAGGATATTAAAATCAAATTTCCAACATGGTTCCTCGAGAAGGTAATATATATCTAACACGTGTTACTATATATTTGTTAGGTAATCCATATATAACACGTGTTACTATATATTTGTTAGGTAATCCATATATAACACGTGTTAGTCTATATTTTCTTAGGTTTATTCGATGAAAATACAAAATTCTCCAAAATTTCACTCAGAGTTGTATGCTCTTTCAATGGGTGCGGATGTAAATGCCTATACTTACACTGCTTGCATAGTCAACGGTGTTAGGTTTATGGTAGTTGATCGTGACGCGCAACGCACAACGCAAAACTCCGGTGTTTTAGTGGAGGGAGAGAATGGTGAGAAATATTATGGGCAAGTTGAGGAGATTATTGAATTACATTATGCAAATGGGTATTCAACTGTCCTATTTCATTGCAAATGGTTTGATACTCTAAGGGGTGTTTCATACGACAATAATATCATTAGTATCAACACAGAACGTGAATGGGACAAAGACGATCAACTCATATTTGCCTCCCAAGCTAAACAAGTGTTCTACATCCGAGAACCTTCTCGAAGAAATCAAAACAATAATCACCGGTGGGTCGTCGAGAATGTTAATCATCGAATAATTTGGGATCGCCCTACAACCAATGATGGTGTCATGGAGAACATTCAAAATATTGACAATGACTTGACAGAAGATCTTGACGTTGTTCACAACCACTCTTCATCTAATAGCGTACTTGTCATTGACTTCACACAATATTTTCATAACATGCCTACTTATGTCACCGAAGGCGAGACCCCAAGTGAAGTTAATCCGCCAACTGTCATCGCTGAGGAGGTGTTTGAAGACGAGGCTGATTATGATGAGGACGATTCTGAGTATGACACCGAAGAGTCTGACGAAGATACTGAAGTATATGAGGGTGACTCTGATTGAAAAAATTGTTATGATTTGTTAGGATTTGTATATGTATTTATTTATCTAAACCTTTGTTTTTATTTCATGTTGACTACAACACTTTCTTCTTATTTTAACATTATGTTCTAAATCTTATATTTCAAGATATGATTTCATTGTGGATTGTTTTCGCATACCTTATGGCTGATGTTATGAGCCATGGAGGTGATGGCGCGGGGGATCCACCACTACCTCCATTTGACGGTCCTGGCAGTCACGCGTTAGATGGTAATGGTTATTATAATTAATTTATTAATATGTTTATTCAATTATTATTAATATATGATGCAATTAATGATTTTTTAATCTAATTACAGGCATGCCTTCTCGTAAAACAAGAGGCAAGGCGAAAAATAAGAAATTGCAGCAAGAGATAGCTAAAAAGGGAGGACCTTTATCTCTTCCATTTGATAGAGCTGCCACGTATACCCCCGTTGGCGAACTTAATGATATGTTTGTTCGCGAGGTGGGGATATACATGGAAGCTAATTTTACTTTTAATGTTTGTTCGTATGAAAATCTTTCCGATGCTCAGAAGAATGCTTTGGAAGAGCATATGGCGGTAAAAATTTATAAGTTATATGTTTGTTATTCAATTTTACATAACTAACTTTTATTTTATTTAACTTACATGTAGCGACGCTTTGACTTTGATGAGATATTGCGAGATCGTGAGCGCGCACAGATAGAGGGTGGAATCCGTTCAGTCTTTCTCAAACGATTTAGAGATCGAAAAAATGTGGCAAAAAGACATTTTAATCGAGTTGGAGGCTACGAAAATGTAGAACAAGCAAGGGTGAATCCTCCACCAGGAATGAATCATGAAAATTGGAGCCAAACCGTTGACTATTTTATGAGTGACGCATATAGAAATGTGTCAAGTTCAAACAAAGCAAATCGTCAACAACAAATATATACAAACCGTGGGGGGACTACTTCATATAGTAGTTATTGTTATAAGAATGTAATGATTTAAATTTATATATTTGTGTATTATATATTAGTATTTTTTAATATATATTATACTTTTTAACAACAGAATAAAAGCAGACTGGAGACGTTTCATGATGCACATACTGGTAAGATGGGACATTTGATAGCGAGGTAGCACAACAACAGTATGTAAGTATTTTATCTTCAGGAACGAGTTCTTTATGTATGTATAAATATGTTAATATATTTTGTTAATTAATACAGAACCAATTAAAGGAAAGATTTGATGAGCTAAGTCAAACCCAAAATCAAGAAAGTGGATCATCAACGTTGAATGAAGTCGATATTTTTGAGTTGGTGTTGGGACAACGGCGTGGACATATTAGGGGGATTGGGCGTAAACCATTTTCATCTTCAGGGACGAATTCTTTTGTACATGATCACGAACAAACTCCTCAGTCATTTACACAGGTAAGTGCATCATTTTATCTAAGTTCATCATATTTGTTTTAGGTTAATTATGATTTGAGTTCAAACGGGTCAAAATAACTTAAACTTAGATGTGTTAAGTTCATCATATTTGTTTTAGGTTAATTATGACTTTTAATCGCTAAAATAGAATTTAATTATCTAAGTTTAGCTTAAACGGGTCAAACAGGTGAAAAGAACATGATTTGCGGATAAACGGGTCAAAATAACTTAAACTTAAATGTGTTAAGTTCATCATAGTTGTTTTAGGTTAATTATGACTTTTAATCGCTAAAATAGAATTTAATTATCTAAATTTAGCTTAAATGGGTCAAAACGGGTGAAAAGAATATGATTTGCGGATAAACGGGTCAAAATAACTTAAACTTAAATGTGTTAAGTTCATCATAGTTGTTTTAGGTTAATTATGACTTTTAATCGCTAAAATAGAAATTAATTATCTAAGTTTAGCTTAAACGGGTCAAAACGGTTGAAAAGGACATGATTTGCGGATAAACGGGTCAAAATAACTTAAACTTAAATGTGTTAAGTTCATCATATTTGTTTTAGGTTAATTATGACTTTTAATCGCTAAAATAGAATTTAGTTATCTAAGTTTAGCTTAAACGGGTCAAAACGGTTGAAAAGGACATGATTTGCGGATAAACGGGTCAAAATAACTTAAACTTGAATGTGTTAAGTTCATCATAGTTGTTTTAGGTTAATTATGACTTTTAATCGCTAAAATAGAATTTAATTATCTAAGTTTAGCTTAAACGGGTCAAAACGGGTGAAAAGGACATGATTTGTGGTTAAACGGGTTAAAATAACTTAACTTTGATGTGTTAAGTTCATCACAGTTGTTTTAGGTTAATTATGACTTTTAATCGCTAAAATAGAATTTAATTATCTAATTTAGCTTAAACGGGTCAAAACGGGTGAAAAGAACATGATTTGTGGTTAAACGGGTCAAAATAACTTAAACTTGGATGTGTTAAGTTCAACATAGTATGTTTGGTTTACGCTTCATATACTTTGTCAAAATATAAATGTATATTTTGTTTTTGCAGGAGCAAATTTCAAGTCTGTTCCAAAATGCGCAATTTATGTCACAAATGAAACAATTAATTGCTTCGCAAAAGGCTCCAAATCAAGAGGAAGAAGATGATTCAGACGAGGGGGATGAATAGGTTATTTTATGTTTGATTGTATGATATGTTTGATTGTATGATATTTCGTAATCTATGTTTGAATAGCTTAATTATCTATGTTTGATGGTATGATATTTCGTAATCTAGATTGTAGTTTATGTTATTAGATTATGTTATTAGAAAATCTAGGTTTATTTTGGATGAAAACTGGATTTTGAAAAAACAAAAAAAAATTTAAAAAAAAAAGTAAGCATTAGCGGCGACATATGTCGCCGCTAATAGTTAAGAAAAACCATAAAGTGGCGACAACTTTTAGCGGCGACATCTATAGTATTAGCGGCGACATCTTTAGCAGCGACCTATTAGCGGCGAATATTTGACCAATAGCGACTAACTTTTAACGGCGACCTTTTAGCGACGACTTGCCATTAGCGGCGACAAACAGGGGTATTAGCGGCGATAATTGTCGCCGCTAATGATCGAATATTTTGTAGTGGGAAAACAACAATTTACACCTACTAATATATTAACTTACACCTAATGTCAAGTTTAAACTCCAACATTTACATCATCAGTATCAATACGGTATTTATTTTACAAATAAAAAATAACTACATGTGCTGAGTCAACAGTTTCCCCTAGTACGTTTTTTTTTATTAGTTTTCAGCTAATCCTTTTGTTTCAGCTCTTTCTTCATTATGATGACTGTTGTAATGAAGTAATGAACACTAGTAAATATCATTGTTGCATGACTTCAAGTATCATTAATAAAATTGTTTAATATTATTGTGTATGGTTTTCTGGATTTTCCTTTGATGTGTGTCAATGTTAGCATAAGTACTAAGTTTATTACAATGTATAATTATGTTAACATAAGCAGGTAATGTTCTTTACCAACGTTCCTTTTTTAAACATGCAACTATGTAATTACACCAATCAAATTTTTTACATCAATGTACAATGTGATTGAATTTAGTAATTAAACATATTGTGGTACCCTTTGGTGTCACTAGCTCCTATTATTGTGTTGAATACAAGGAAGTTTAACTTCACGCTAGCATCATTAAACAAAATAATTGCTTTAGTTATTCGTTTAACAGTTTTCAACGCAGAACCAATATCAAATTGGTCACGCCATTAAGATAAACATCTTTACCTATTGGCATCATCAACTCAATTACTCTGGTTTCACACGTCGAAATACCATGAATGTTGAACCAAGGGATTATTTATCTTTGTTTTTTAACTATATGTGTTCTTAAACATCCAAAGGTGTTACTCATATGACAAATTTTGTCAATAAACAATATTTTAAGCATGTTGGTATGCTATAAATATATCTTCATTGATTTTTTTAAATATTTGTAAACCCCATGACATGAGTTACAAATTTCAGAGATTCAATATCTAATTTGATACCTAAAGTATTTCATGAAACTACTCTAATAGACACCAAGTGAAGGTATTGATACAATTTCTATGAACTTTCCTCTTTTTGGTACTTTTAGGGTTTTGTAATCTGTGTAATGATGTTTTGTAAGTGCTTTATCAATTAACTATCTGTTAGTTATATTTTTAATATTGTAACTTTTGAAATATGAATTAGCATGGAACTATTACTTCATTGTATTTTGCCCTTAGAGCAAGAGCGTCGATACAAGTGGATCAAAATGCTTTCGATAAGCTTACCCGGTATTGAAAGCATCCTAAAACATGTTTTGGTATTTTAATTATAAGATTTGTGTTTTTAATGAGACAACATGCTAATGCATCCTCGCTATTAAAAATGCTAAGAGTTCAAATCGTATTAAGTGTATGTATAAGTGGTTAATTATTACTAGTAGTAGATTTGGTGTTTTTTGAAAAAATATGAAATATGTTCCATTTTAGTGCACTTTGCACATCTACATACAATAAAGAAATCATTTTGCAAGTACACATGTTTTGTATAAATTAAAACATAGACCATTTTGTTGGTAATTTTTTTCTCCCTAGCTTGATTTACTTTCCGCCACTTAATAACTAATATATGAAAGTAGTTGAAACGATTGGGTAGTTGAGGCTATTGCCTCTTGAGAAGAAGATTAATACTAAATTCTGCCATGAGTTAGATTAAAAAATAACGTATTTAATTTAATGCGTTATTGGATTTTAATAATATCAAATTTATTTACTGGTCGGGATTAATCTCAACTCAGTAAATATTTACAGATACTCACAACTTTGAGTTTATTTCCCTATATATAACGATCTCTTACTAACTGAGAGTTAACCCCGTTAGTTTTTTGATTAAGTGGATTGTTTTGTGGCCAAAACACTAAACGGAAAGTTGAAATCTATTATTAGATCCTTCAATTTGAAACTTCACACCCAAAAACCCGTCAATCTCTACATCCTAATTTGAACCGCCGAACTCGTTGGATGTAGATTTCAGATGATGATGAAGGCTAGAAAATAAAAGACGGACCTAATTGAGTCTAGGCGGTGCTGGAATTGAGAAATGACTCAAAATTGGCCCTAGTTCATCAAAAAATTTAACGGGGATTAACTCTCAGTTAGTAATGGATCACTGGAGGAAAATAAGTTCAAAGTTAGGAGTGACTGTAAATATTTTCTGAGTTGAGATTAATCTCAGCCAATAAATGAAAGTTTCAGCGTGTTAACTCGTAAAATTTTGATCGAAAGATGAAAATATTTAAAAATGAATTGTAAGGGAACAAAGTTGAAAGTAAAAAAAATATTAGGACTAAATTATAAAAGATATAAAAATATTAAATTAAAATAAAAAAGTCAAAGATTATTTATAAAAAGAGGTAGGTACAAACCACTATACACATGATAAATCTATAATGCCTAACCATGATAATTAGTATTATATAAATTAAATCACAAAAGGATTGCCATTTTGCAAGGAAAGCATCGATTATTAAAACGAATTTTGCGACAAATTACGTCCGTGTTAACAATAGTGACATGCAGAAAAATTAAATCGAATTATTGTTTGTATATATAAATTTATTTGATTTTGGATACGTTTATAAAACAAGAGAAAAATGAAAAATAAGAAAAAAAAATCAAATTCACGGTCATTATTAGCAATGAAATCCTTCTGGTCACAAGTTCGTCACTAGTGGACGCTGTTGCATGTTGCATCTTCGTCGCAAGCATATCCCGTCGCAAAGAGGTCCTTGGAAAAATCTTTAGCGACGGTACTAACTGCGACCGACAAATCAAATCGTAAATCTGTCACAAACACCCTTTCTACGAGCTTGTTCATCATTAATAATCCTTTATGTAGCAGTGAATGTTAACCAAATTTCATTATTACATTTGAATCATACTCAAAGTAACCATGGTCTTGTGTAACCTTGATCGATCACATAACACAAATAACTAGTATTTCAAAACAAGAAACAACAACATGACCAACATTGACATCAATACTAGTAAACCTACATTCGTTCTTGACCAAACCATCGCTTCACGATTTTGTTCGATTGCGTGTAGAAGGAGACCACACTAGCAACAAAAGCGCTCCAATCGATATGAGTGAGATAAAAATAGAGGCGAGTATGTGATGGCAGAAGGAACCATACACATCACATATCTCATTCCATCTTGAATGAGAGTTTCCTTTAAGTGCTATGTATGCTACCGCTGATACTGCTCCTACTGCTGACGATATAACACCTAACATAACTGCACACAACAATTCATATAAAAAAGAATATATATATATATATATATTAGCTACTCAGAGTTTATTATGATAATCTTTATCATTGGAAAATATTATTTAATTAAGTTTCGTTCGTAATTATCTTTATTGTACTTTTATAAATACTTGTATTTGTAGTAAACTATCATTATGCAAGTCAAATAATCATATAAGCTTAATTAGTTTGCTTCTAACAAAATATAAAAAAAAACTAATTTTCATATGTTGAATCAAAATAGAATAATAATGATATGTTGCTACAAGAGCTTACTGAATCTAGTATCACAAAATCAGACTGCAGCTGCTCTGAGGTTCTTCCTATTTTCTTCAATGCTGAAACTGATATGGCACATGTAATCATGCTGTACAGGCAAGCAAGACAATGTGCCACTACAAAGTATCTGTGTCACATAATAAAACTACGGGTTTGAATTTCTGACAATACACGAATCTAACAACAAATTCACATGTTTGGGTTCAAACTAGATGGGCTCGGGTAAGTTTCAAGTCAAACTCAGACGCGTATAGCTAACTAGATTGTGTTAATGTCATGGGTTGACTCATGTAACTTGTTTTATTTTATATATAATTTCTAAAATATGTTTATGAATTAAACCATATTCAAATGCCAAAATTTGAAGGTTTAAATACAAGTTGAGATAGTTTAAACCGAACTACTTTAAAAAAATATAAAAAAATCAATGTAAAATATGTAGTTTTAGAGTACTTATATGTAAAATAGAAGTTAAATAAAATTTATTTTGGGTTCATATGCATGACATGATTTTTGTTTTGGTTTAGAATTTTTGGGTTGCCATGTCAACCCGCGAACATAACTCGTTTAACACGCCTAAATAAAAAAATGATATGATCATCATTTGAGGATCGATGCCATTTGCGTCAAATGTAACCAGTCGAAAGCGGTGTTACTTACACGTTGGCTGGTGACTGATTCCAATTTGCATCCAACGATATTTTCATCACTGGCGAGATTGGTATCATCTTGCTTTGTTTAGAAGTGATCAAAACAATGATAGCACCTATGTTGGTTACAAACAGCAACGCCCTCAAGGCTACATCAACGATCCTTTGGTTCTTCTCACCACCCGTAAACTTCATCGGTGCTTCCACATCGACGGTGGCTTGTGGCGGAGCTGTGGTGTGAGTGGGTGCCATGCTGATCACGTACCAGAAGGTAGATAGCAGTAAAGCTAAGCTTATGCTTGTGGTTGGGTTGTATGGTAAACGATTTATATTTATACTAGAAAAAATGAACACATTGAAAGTGATATTCGATAATTATTGGTCTTAAATTATTTTAAACGTTTTTTTCCCCAAAATGGATTTCGTTAACTACCATGTATTTACCTTTTGTTATGGTATTGAATGAGGTATATTTTGCATATCGATAGTCGAGCTTAATTTTTTTAATAAAAAGTTTGAAATTGTAGTGTATGTGTGCTAAAAACTCATAATCATTATTATAAATTTATAATAATAACATTAATGTTTTGAAATTTACAGTAGATAAGAAGTAATTTGACATACCTCCATGCTGAAATAGCTCAACTTTACAATCCAAATTTTATACTTGTTATTTTCCTGAGTTTTATTTTGTATTTTTATGTATTTTTTTATTGGATTTGGTTGCTATTAGTGTCGCTTATGGAGTTTGTGCTTAGGAGGGTCATGCGGATTATGGATGTTCTGATGACCACTACTACAAAGCTGTTAATAGATGACGTGTAAAAGATAACGCGCGAATAAAGATGACGCGTATTTTCATGTGTCTTAAAAATTATGTCGTATTTTAAAAACTTATAAATAAAATGACACGCATTTTTTGCGTGTCATCTTTTTCTGTCATGTTTTAAAAACTCACGCTATTTTAATTTCCCCGGCCCCTACGCATCTTTAAATCGATTTTGCCATAATTTCTTCTTTCCCCCTGCGTCACCACATCGCTTCTCGCTTACTACTCTCGCCCACTGCTCTCACCACTGCTGCTAGTCCCTCCGTCGACCACCGCCGCAGGCCCAATCGGACGAAGAGACTGGAAAACGGAAGCTGAAGGTCGATGCGTGGTTCGGATCTCGCAAGACCACTGCTGCTATACGTACTGCACTCAGTCACGTTAGCAACCTCATCATTGGTGTTACTTAGGGGTTCCGTTACAAGATGCGGTTCATGTACGCTCATTTTCCAAGCAACGCTAGCATAACCAACAACAACTCTGCGATTGAGATCCGTAACTTTCTAGGTGAAAAGAAGGTTTGTAACTTTACTCTCTATTTTAGTTAATTTGATGTTTTTATATATTTTCTGATTTATCTATACTATATGCCTGTTTTTTCGTTGTATTGATTCAATGTGTAATATCTTTGTGATGTTAAATTAGGACTTGTAAACCCTAGGCATAATGTTTAGTATAAACAATATGATCTAGATTTCTGGTTTGTGGTGTTTTATATTTTGATGTTCAGTATACTCGCTTTTCTAATGGGTTCTATATTTTAATGTTCAGTATACCCGCTTCTAATGGATTATATATTTTGATTAGAGATTGTGTGCACCAAAAGATAAAATGCTCATTTTCACTTTTTACTGTTCGTTTAGATTCTCTTGTTTTCAATTCTCTCTTCAGGGTTTTCATCATATTGATGATCTGATTTTGTCAAGAGCTTGTCTTGTGTTATGTGTCTGATCATCTCATTGTTGATCTAATTTTTATCATCTTATTCTTGAGGGTTTGTTCATAGACGATTTGTTCTTGATCAATTTTGGGTCAAACATCTCTAGTGTGGGAATAATGAATTTGATATTAATAATAAATTTGATATTCTTTTTCTCTAACATGGTAAGAGCCTAAACAACTTTATTGATTGTCTCGTTTAGACTGTGGCTATTCTGTTACTAGTATCCTTTATACTTTAGGGTTTTCTAATATGAAACCTTAACATTCTTGGTATCGATAGTTCTTGGAGGCTTATCTCTATCAATTTAGGGTTTTTGTTTCGAAACCCTAGGTGCTTTTCCTAGGTTCGGGCTTCTAACTTACAACCCTAGTTGTTGCTCCTATTACGACACTGAAAATAGTTCATAGTAATAGACATATTTCCTACTTACACAATAGTTGCTACCAAGTAACTACTCTTATGAATACTAAATTGCCACTGGACATACACTTGTGGCCTTGTGGGCACCAACCCACACTTATAGTTTGTAACATCCCGTATTTTTATTAATGAAAAGTTAAACAATTAAGTTTAATATGATGTTAAAATATAATAATAATAATAATAATAATAATAATAATAATAATAATAATAATAATAATAATAATAATAATATAATAATAACATAATAATAATAATAATAATAATATTACTATTAATAATTGTAAGAACTATTAAGAAAATAAACAAATATAAAAAAAACTAAATTTATAAGTTCAGGGGCTATTATTGTTATTTAAGAAACTTGTTTTAAAAACTTTCACATGAAATAATAAACCTTTTAAACTACAGGGACCAAAAGTGTAAATTATTTAAAAACCCAACCCCACCGCTCGTCGACCCCCCTGTTTATCCGGTCACCTCTCCAGCGACCCTCCGGCGACACCACAACACGCCAAACCACTCGAATCCAGCTCAAAAGAACACTACCGACACCTTCTCGTGGATGATTCGAACCTGAGCATCATTTCAATTTAAAAATTCGAGTGCGTGACAAATAAACCCACGATTCCTTCCACATTCGGCCGCTTTACACATCCCGATCGCACTACACATCGCAATAATGCAAATAAATTAATCAAAACGATCGATTATAAGATTCCTAAACTAATGGCACTTCGAATTGCATCAGAAACGAACTCAAAAACACCCCATTCGATTCTCCTCGGTCGCGAACCTGCAACTGGTTCGAACCCTGTTCTCCGAGCATTTTAAAACCAAAATGGTTGAGGGCTTTTGTCTGTAATCATCATACGAAGCTTTCCAAGTATTCAATTGAATCAAACCATCAAGAATCATTCCTGTTTGATGACTCCTCGATCGATCGTGTTCTTATTCTTGTTTGTTAACCAAACGAAACGAATCCAGGTAATTAAACACCAATGTACACTCGGTTTTACATGGGGATCAAAAGCCCCATGAATGATTCCATTAACATCTGCGTTTGGATGGTCAATTGGATCGAAATCAAAATTAGGGTTCATATGATTCGGGGTAACTAAGTTAAAAAGGTTTAAACTAATTGGAAACCAAAACTACCGCGACTGTATGCCTTTGGTTCACCGATTACACACTGCTTCCATATCCTTGAGGTCACGGGTTCGAACCCGTGCAACCTCATTTATTTTTTTGAGGCTTTTTAAGCTTTTAAAAATTACAGAAAAATTCTTAAAAATTATAAAAATCATTTTTATAAACTCTGTTTATTTTTAAATCATCAACCTTATTTACTGTAATTTTCTTTAAATTTAAACCTTTATAAAACAATATAACAAAGACATTTATTTTAATTATTTTTTTTGGATTCTTTAAATAAATGGTAAAAAATCAGATTAAATATAAAACTCCTTTTATAAAATTCCAATATTTTTAAAATCAGCTAATTATTTTTCTGGAATTTACTTTAACATTATTTATTTATTTATTTATTTTATTATTATCTTTTAAAACAAATGATATAATTAGTCTAATTTTTATAAAATAGATTTTATATTGTTTATTTTATTAAAACATTACATATTCAATAATTGGATTATTTTCTTATTTTAACCTATTAATTATCATTTGTTTTAAATAATAAATAATAAATCTTTTTAATCCAAATGTTACTTTCTTATAAACTATACCAACTAAAGGTTAGATTAATAATTTGTTATTAATCAAAACGTTATTCCAATTAATATTAAATAATAATAAAGCTTTATTTATTATATTGAACTTTATCTATATTTATACTTAAATTCGTTTCTAAATACTTAAATATACATATATAATTCCTCTAATGGAATCAAACCATAATTATTTTATAAACTTATTACTTATTAAAAACCTTAAAAATATTAAAAACCTAATTCTTATCGAACGTTAATTGTATTGTTAACCTTAACCATAGATCTTGTAATATATACATTTAGGTGCTTGTAAAGGAATTCGTTGGAACATCGTTTAATCCTTATTATCATCTTATACACATATACGTCAAGGTGAGTTTCACGGCCCCCTTTTTATGCTTATACAATTGTTTCAATCTTTTCTAAACTTGGGGGAAAAGTATGCTCACCCGTTTTCAATGTTGTACAACATACATACCATTTTCATACTTGAAATCAACGTGATACTGTTTTCATACTCTGATACATACATGATGTTACTGTGTGGTTCTTCTTACAACCATTAATTCCGGTGTTAGAACCAACAGATAGGTATTAGTAGTACTACTGAGTTGACACCCCCACCCTTGACGAATGGTTACTTGTGAGTACCATCCCACCTGCTAGGAATCCGGCCTTGGGTGAATATATTCTGACAATTGCTGTGTGTACGTCATTAGGTTTGGTTGTATAAAACTCATGGTATGTGATATTGCTTGCTTATAACTGTATGCACGGTATTCCACTACAAACATTATACAACATCAATTACATTTTTGCAATTCAAACCTGTGAACTCACCAACAATATGTTGACCTTTTGAGCATATCTTTTCAGGTAATAATCATTGAGGATAGCTAGGGTTGCTGCCTTAACGACGACCTTAGGATTGCACTACTTAGACTCATTGGATGTCTGTGACAGTTGCTTGATTTTCATTATTCACTTATGTAGATTTGTTTCCCGGATTGTGGGACTTATACTTATTTGGTTTGTATGACTATGTTTGCCGTGGAATTGACTAACTGCGACACAAGTCTCCATTTGTGTCGGGTGACGTCATGACACGTTGACTTTCTTCATTTAATGCATCTCTATTAACTTAATAATGTGTTATGACGATCTCGTCCGTTACATCCTCGTGTTTCCGCTATAAGCGGGGGTGTGATAGATTGGTATCAGAGCCATTGGTTATAGAGAATTAGACAATTCACTTGACCTAGACTATAACCTAGGAACCTTCATATAGAATGCATGCTAGGACTGGCTTGCATTTAATATTACATGTGTGTTCCTCTATACTTGCTACTTGACTCTATACATGATTCTATGCATATGTGCTTGTTATCTGATCATCCTGAGGAAGACACTATTACTCTTAGTCTTTCTTCATGGGATACCATTATACTAGAATCTTACATTGTATGCGCACTACATTATATCATTAGGTCGGAACACTTACGTGAAGGGAAACTTCACAGATCACGCGTAGCGTTGATCTCAAATACTAAATCCGACCCTAAGATGGTATGTCTGAGATCCTGAAAGTATGACGGACAGACAACTATTGTTAGTAATTCGTGTTTATATGCTTGGAGTTTATATGCTATTACATACTACTATTGGAATACTAATGGCTCATGGATATGAGGACATTACACGAACCATGCTTGATGAGTGTTGACAATACTATGATGTTAACTTAGGGTAGGTGGAGTTAGGGTGACCATGCAAGGTAAATTACCATTACGGGTGCACACGTAATTGCAATTTGCACTGCATGAGAAGTCTGGCAAATCTTATCATGAGGTAACAATCAGGAGTATCACAAGTTCTCTATTCTATACCCTATGGTGTGCTAGGATCATAATTCTAGTAAGACTTCGTTAAGGGTAACAAAACATTACTAACACCTACTATTACATAAGTCCTATCCTATTTAGAGCCTTCATGGTATTTCTAATCATGACATTGATTCTATCTTTCGTGAAACATTCCTCCACTTAGCATTTCAGTAACTAAGGAACTGATTGAATGCTTAGAATGAAAGTGGACTACAGAAAATGTAGAGGAGTGATGATACTGTCTACACATACATTACGTTACTCTTTGGAATGATGCTAAGGAAAATTAGGATGTCGTGTAACTGGTTTAAACGTCATTCAAGGTATATCGTGGATGTGGTGGGAACGCTGCGGGGAACCCTATATATAAGCATCACCGGTATACTAAGAATGTGCTTAAACTGGGCTACGTGATGATCTTGATAGACCAAAGCATGGGTTATTGGAACTTGATGCTTTAGCATAGGAATTGCCTTATGTATGCTTAAACTTAGTTACTTGTCTCTCTAAACTTAACTTTGACTCTTTGACTCTCCCCGACAAATGAACTTTCTAAACCTATTCTCAACGACATATGGAATCTACACTTATCATCGTGGGTTAAATTCCTTAGACTCTATGTCTAATCTATGAAAATCTCATCAAGGTTTTGATTCTATGAACCAAAGAAATTTGTGGGACACATAGACACCTGTATTCTGGATTTCCTGGCAAAAAGCCTTCAGGCTAAGGCAAGCATATCATATAAATCTCATTGCGAGACCAGTTATGCTTGCCTCGGAAATTCTGGGATGAGTGATAAACTATGACCAATATACACAAATATCTAAAGCAAATGGGTCAATTTACCTTGACGTGTCAATGATTCCAAATGGTGCGTTACCAAATGGAACCATCCTCTTTGCATCTTGAAAATCCTTGAATCCTTGAACTGGTGTATCACCAAATTTAAATATCTTCTCATTCTTAACCTAAATAATGTTCCTATTAATATTGAACCTATCCTACATTTCAACTCTTACATTTAAACGCTCAACGGGTAGCGTGTAACGGTATTGAACTCAGCATTTCATGTAACTATTTTCTTACCTGGACCAACGTGAACATGGATGTTAATATACCCAAAGATATTGGGAATCTAAATCGTATGGTCTTTAAAACTCTAAACCGTTAATTATGGTTCTCAAATCTTCTTAAGGATGTGTCCCATAACTAAGAACATGCAATGCTGTAGGTGGAATTTCTACATCTCGGGATACTTTGCTAATTGAATGTTAACTTTGTTAAATTAAACATTATAAGTGGTCACTCACCTCAATGATCAAATAAACTAATTGTAACTTTGTTACCACTTATAAGTACGTGTGTCTTCAATAAGGCTATGGTTAACTTCATATCCTGAGAAGTCCATGTATTCCCTTCAATTGTGAATCGAATGTTCACATCTCATTGTGATGTCGAATCATTCTTGTCCTTGATTTTGTCTTCCTGATTAAATTATTCAAGATTTGAACACCATCATAACAAATTCTGCTATCTCGAACTTTGATCTTAAGCTTGTAAGCATGATTTTTCTTTTGTTACACTGATGTAACTTGAAATTTTCTGAATTTCTAATTGATATTAATTTCCTTTCTTCGTTAAGTCAAACTTCGTACCGCTTACACCATGGGAGATGCAAGAGTTTGCAAGTCAACCTATGACTAAGAACCCTCGTATCTCCTAAATGATTCTATCTCATCAAAGCAGGGGAGATTCCCTTACTTTGATGAATCTCTATTTTGATAAATGGTTTCCAATTGTTTGTTTTGTGAAATTTCATCCTATGGATTAGGGTGACTTCCTTATCTTGAGGATTGACTTCAATTATTCTCATTAGAACTTACATTTCACAAATGACATGATCTCACCAAAATAGGATTGAAACCCGTATTTCGGTGAACCTTCGATTGTTTTCTTGTTATTATCAAGATAAGCATGAATTCCATACCTTGATGACTAATCTCAATTCTTGATCTTCAATTACCATGGTTGTAATCAAGTGACGAAAAGCATGAAGAAACTTGAAGGGTGAATCAATGTTGGTGATTCGACCTATCAAGCCAAAGCATGATCTCAGAACCTGAAAGGAGACCCGATCGTATTAGGTTGATTTTGATTCCAAGCTCGGAGCACTTAAATTCTTAAATCGATTTCTCTCCCTTTATCCTCATGTTTTGACCAAGCTATATGGAATCATTTATTCCTTATCTATCGACTTTCATTTTGAGTTATCATCAAAATATGATTGTGCGATAGTAGCCTTCCTAAACAATCTCTCTGCTGAATATATTATCAACTTATGTTCATGACTTTCTAGTCATACAAATGTTCTCAGCTGTGCTTATGGTTTGTTGAACTGCGTATGTAAACTTACTTAGATATTGCTACCTTGCAAAACATGTTTACAAATACCTTTCCTATTGTTTGCGTCACTTCTTGAATCGCTTTTGAATCCTTAACCTTGAAAATCATTAAAATTCTATCTTGGATTTGAACAACAAGACTCGTTATTATCCTCATTGCGATGTGGATATAAAGGTTCATAAACCTTCATAACTTGTAGACATGGGTTTGGCCTAAAGGAAAAGACGTAACTTGGTATGTGTCCAAGTGTCTTACCTTTACATATGACAAGACCTAACCTTCGTGATCCTATGGATCTCCTTTTTAACTTTCCTTTCAACTAAAATGCTTCCTATCTTAGAGGTCATGATGACAATTGGTGCATTATAGACCGATTGACTAAAAATTCAATTCGACCCATTATCTCACAACGTCGAGAAATTAACCTGTGTCTGTTTCAAATATTCGTATATCGTGGTATGACGTTAAAACATCGATCGTTATGTTGAATGATTGATTCATTTTCCGTTTTAATAATATTCTTAACCATCGTCGTGAACTCATTCCAAGATCTTCGCATAACGTATTATTCTTAGACCGATGGTTGGTCAAAGGATAAATACATATTCACAAGATATGCGTTAAGGTCGTTTCATATGGTGACGTTTGGGATTCTTAAATTCCGACGGATAACCTTTCTTATCATTGTTGGTCTTATCTTGATTTCTAGACATCACCTTACCACGAAATTATATTCTGGAAGTTGTGATTATAAGTCTAACATACATTGGTAACTCATCATCGTGTTCTAACGTTCCATATGCCAAATCTCAAAGAGAGTCTCGCGATTCTCTGGAATAGTTCAAATTGGCATACATTATGTCAAGAATCTTGTAAGAGATTCTATACAAGTGAAGCGTAGCCGGATACCCATTGTCAAAGTCTACTGGAAATCTAAACGTGGCCCAGAATTCACCTGGGAACGTGAGGACCAAATGAAATCCAAGTACCCACATCTTTTCATTTCAGCCTCCTCGTGATTAAAATTTCGGGACGAAATTTCCTAAAGCAGGGAAGACTGTAACATCCCGTATTTTTATTAATGAAAAGTTAAACAATTAAGTTTAATACGATGTTAAATTATAATAATAATAATAATAATAATAATAACATCATAATAATAATAATATTACTATTAATAATTTGTAAGAATTATTAAGAAAATAAACAAAAAAAAAACTAAATTTATAAGTTTAGGGGCTATTATTGTAATTTAAGAAACTTGTTTTAAAAACTTTCACATGAAATAATAAACCTTTTAAACTACAGGGACCAAAAGTGTAAATTATTTAAAAACCCAACCCCACCGCCCGTCGACCCCCTGTTTCTCCGGTCACCTCTCCGGCGACCCACCGGCGACACCACAAACGCCAAACCACTCGAATCCAGCTCAAAAGAACACTACCGACACCTTCTCGTGGATGATTCGAATCTGAGCATCATTTCAATTTAAAATTTTGAGTGCGTGACAAATAAACCCACGATTCCTTCCACTTTCGGCCGCTTTACACATCCCGATCGCACTACACATCGCAATAATGCAAATAAATTAATCAAAGCGATCGATTATAAGATTTCTAAACTAATGGCACTTCGAATTGCATCAGAAACGAACTCAAAAACACCCCATTCGATTCTCCTCGGTCGCGAACCTGCAACTGGTTCGAACCTTGTTCTCCGAGCATTTTAAAACCAAAATGGTTGAGGGCTTTTGTCTGTAATCATCATACGAAGCTTTCCAAGTGTTCAATTGAATCAAACCATCAAGAATCATTCCTGTTTGATGACTCCTCGATCGATCGTGTTCTTATTCTTGTTTGCTAACCAAACGAAACGAATCCAGGTAATTAAACACCAATTTACACACGGTTTTACATGGGGATCAAAAGCCCCATGAATGATTCCATTAACATCTGCGTTTGGATGGTCAATTGGATCGAAATCAAAATTAGGGTTCATATGATTCGGGGGAACTAAGTTAAAAAGGGTTAAAACTAACTAGAAACCAAAACTACCACGGCTGTATGCCTTTGGTTCACCGGTTACACACTGCTTCCCCATCCTTGAGGTCACGGGTTCGAACCCGTGCAACCTCATTTATTTTTTTTGAGGCTTTTTAAGCTTTTAAAAATTACAGAAAAATTTTTAAAAATTATAAAAATCATTTTTATAAACTCTGTTTATTTTTAAATCATCAACCTTATTTACTGTAATTTTTCTTTAAATTTAAACCTTTATAAAACAATATAACAAAGACATTTATTTTAATTATTTTTTTTGGATTCTTTTAAATAAATGGTAAAAAAATCAAATTAAATATAAAACTCCTTTTATAAAATCCCAATATTTTTAAAATCATCTAATTATTTTTCTGGAATTTATTTTAACATTATTTATTTATTTATTTTATTATTATCTTTTAAAATAAATGATATAATTAGTCTAATTTTTATAAAATAGATTTAATATTGTTTATTTTATTAAAACATTACATATTCAATAATTGGATTATTTTCTTATTTTAACCTATTAATCATCATTTGTTTCAAATAATAAATAATAAATCTTTTTGATCCAAATGTTACTTTCTTATAAACTATACCAACTAAAGGTTAGATTAATAATTTGTTATTAATCAAAATGTTATTCCAATTAATATTGAATAATAATAAAGCTTTATTTATTATATTGAACTTTATCTATATTTATACTTAAATTCGTTTCTAAATACTTACATATACATATATAATTCCTCTAATGGAATCAAACCATAATTATTCTATAAACTTATTACTTATAAAAAACCTTAAAACTATTAAAAACCTAAAAACTATTAAAAACCTAATTCTTATCGAACGTTAATCGTATTGTTAACCTTAACCATAAATCTTGTAATATATACATTTAGGTGCTTGTAAAGGAATTCGTTGGAACATCGTTTAATCCTTATTATCATCTTATACACATATACATCAAGGTGAGTTTCACGGCCCCCTTTTTTATGCTTATACAATTGTTTCAATCTTTTCCAAACTTATGGGAAAAGTATGCTCACCCGTTTTCAATGCTGTACAACATACATACAATTTTATATTTGGAATCAACGTGATATGTCACACCCCCGCTTAGAGCGGAAACACGAGGATGTGACGGACGGGATCGTCATAACACTTGGTATAATTACAGAGACATATTACATGCAAAATCCTCGTGTCATGACGTCGCCCGACACAATGGTGACTTGTGTCGTGGTTAGTCAGTTCCACGACTATCATAGTCTTAATAATTCTAAAAATCCATATACACAGTGTTCAGATATAACAGTAAATGATATACAATACAAATGCAGTCTATTGAAATCCTGGGGGTCCCTGCTAAGGCATCAGCTCTAGCTATCCTCTTTGTTTATGATTACCTGAAAAGATATGCTCAAAAATGGTCAACACATAATGTTGGTGAGTTCCGCAGGTTTAAGTTTAAAACATTTGATGCTGTATAGAATTTGATATGGAATCATACTGTAAGCAAAACCACATAACATGTGTTTAAGACAACCAAACCTAATGACGTTATGCATATAAATTCGTCGGAATATATTCACCCTTGGCCTGACTGCTGGCAGCTGTGTTGGTAACTCACAAGTTAACCAATCGTCGAAGGGTGGGGGTGTCAACCCAGTAGTACTACCAATACCTATCCGTTGGTTCCCAACCCGGGAATTAATGGTTGTAAGAATCGTAGAATAACACCATGTATGTATTAGAATATGAGAATAGTATCACGTCGATTCCAAGTATGAAAATTGTATGTAAGATTTTACAGCATCGAAAAACGGGTGAGCATACTTTTCCCCCAAGTTTGAAAAACATTGAAACAATTATAAAAGCATAAAAAGGGGCCACGGAAACTCACCTTGGATTGATGTAATGTATATGAATAAGAACTTCAAAGAATTAGGCAAAGCACGATCAAGCACGATCAATACCTAGTATTAATTGTAACTAAGTCTTTAAATTGTGTTTATTGCGAATAAATATATTTGGTAAGATTTGTGTTGGTTTGGTTTAACACGTGACACGTACACAAATGGATGTATATATGTTTACAAAATTAAGTTTGAAATTAACGTTAAATCAAGGATTAGAATTATGGGATTTTTAATAGGTGTTAAGTTTACAAAGTATTTATTTGCATTTTGATTCCATTAGGAGGATTTCATAAGTGTATTTATATATTTTTGGAATTAAGTATAAAAATGATGTGGTTTAATTATATAATTTATAATTATCCAAAGATAATTACAAATAAGGATAATCACAATTATAGTATTTTGATTAATAATAAGGTATTAATATATACCTTTAGTTAAAATATATTTTACAAGAAATAATCCACAATTTTATTTGTAAATAATTTGTGAATTTATAAAATATATTTAAAGATAATATAGCGTTTATCTTATAGAATTAATTATTTATAACATTTATAAATATTATTTATATAATTTTCATGATTTTCATGATTATTTCATAGTTAAACTTGATTTAGAATTTATTTTATAAAAATAAGTATTTTTAATATTTTTAAATAATATTTTATAAAAATCTATTAAAGTTTTTAAATAAAATAAATTTACAGAAAATTATTTTGTAAGATTTAAAATAAGGAAAATTAATAAAATTTATTTTTATAATTTTTAGAAATTTTTCCATATTTTTAAAGTATTTATAAAGCTTTTAAAAAAAATAAAACAATAAAAAGGAGGTTGCCCGGGTCGAACCCGGGACCTCACACCCACAAACACACAGCCCAAACCAGTGAACCAAAGGCCGCAGCCGCGGTAACAATTGGTTTGTAATTCTTTTAACAACAATTTCCCAATTTCCCCAAATTCCCGACCCTAGATCTGTTCTTGGATCCAATTGACAATCAATTCGATGTTGTTAACATCTAGAATCATAGGGCTTTGATTCCCTATGTTAAATCGAGTATGTTTATGTGTTTAACTTACGTGATGAAGTTCGAATTGAAGATAAATTCAACAAGAACAAGCCGCGGTTTTGACAGAATCTGTTCGAGTGGAAATTGTTGATGATAATCGAATTAAAGTTGTGTGAAGCTTCCACTGTTGATCTTGATTCAAAGCCCTCAATCAATTGGTGTTAAAATCGCTTGGAAGATAGCTTTCGGGTATGTTGCAGGTCCGAAAGAAGGAAGTGATCGAAGTTGAGGTTTTTTGTATGTTTCAGGTTGATTTGAGAGGTGCATTCGACTAGGAACAGATCATTGAGTATTTATACTCGATTAATTGGATTAATTTAGTGTCATTGTGCTCGATTGGTGCGTGGTCGGCCGAAAGTGGGTCGAAGTGGGTTTGGTAATGTTAGGTCATTCAATTATTCAAATTAAAGGGGTCCACGAGTTCGAATCATGCTCTAAAATGTGTCGGTAGCTTTTGATCGAGTCAAAACCATGTGAATTTGGTGTTTTGGAGTCGCCGGAGAGATCGCCGGCGGTTGGCCGGAGGGCCGCCGAAAAACGCAAGGGAGGAGAGAGAAAGCAGTTTGAATTTTGAATATTTACACATTTGGTCCCTGTGGTTTCGATTGTTTTTATTTCATGTATTTAAGTTTCTTTTAAAGTTTCGAAAATGACACAAACACCCCCTGGACTTTATTATTCTTATTATTATTTCAAAATTTAATAAACTTTTATAAAGTACTATTATTATTATTATTATTATTATTATTACTATCATTATGATTTTAATAATATTATTATTATCATTGTCATTATTTTTATTATTATTAATACTATTATTAAATAATATTAAAAATTTACAAATAAATTGTAAAAATCACGAAAAATTTCGGGTTGTCACATCATCCCCCTGTTAGAGGAATTTTCGTCCCGAAAATTAAGATGTACGGACAACATCTTTGAACAGGTTAGGATACCTGCGCATCATTTCGTCCTCTCGTTCCAAAGTGAACTTAGGACCATGTCGGGAGTTCCACCGAACTCTGCCAATCAGAATTTTCCTATGCATAAGTTGTTTAACTTATCGATCCATGATTCCCAGAATATAATCTCGTGGTAAGGTGATAAGACCAACAATAATAAGAAAGGTTATCCGTTGGAATTTAAGAATCCCAAACGTCACCATATGAAATGACCTTAACGCATATTTTGTGAATATGTATTTCTCTTTTGACCAACCATCGGTCTAAAGAAATAATAAACTATGCGAAGATCTTGGAATGAGTTCACGAGAATGGTTAAGAATATTATTAAAACAGAAAATGAATCAATCATTCAGAATAACGATTGATTGTTTTAACGTCATACCACGGTGTACGAATATTTGAAACGGATACAGGTTAATTTCTCGACGTCGTGAGATAATGGGTTTGCTATTACATAAAGATTACTCTGAACCTTTCCTTGGTGGGTAAACTCGATAGCATTGCTGATCAAGTGGGTGAGAATTTGTCTAATCCGTAAAACATCACCATTAACCTCCACTGGGACATCACCTATTCTTGGCCTAATTTTGTGGCCTCCAACCTCAGAACTACTGAATCAATTTAGGAAAAGCCAAGGATGTCACTAATAAGTTGAAGGACTAGATCATCAGAAGACAACATGACACTCAAAAGTTGTTTCTGATTTTTATCAAGTTTTGTTGTTGATAGAATTTCTACTATGCTAACGACCCCTGATAATGGAGATCTTATCTCGTGTGATATGGTTGCTAGCATTTGTTTTGCTCTCATCGTTTCCTCTGTAATATGAACAGTTTTATTAAGTTCTGTCTCTTTGGTCTTCTGCACAGCTATTTCTTCCCTTAGTTTTGCCATCTTTTCTCTCTTTTTCACCTGATCAGTGATTTCCATGCCCATATAATTAACACAAATTTTCTCCCCATTTTTGCTGAACACGGGTTCAACATATATTAAGAATGTTTTGGCTCCAAATAACCCAGTCTCAAAAGTAATTTCTCTTTTTGCTGGTAACTCTCTTCAGAACTTCTCTTTTAAAGTCTTGTTGTTCAAATTCCAGATAGAATTTTTAATGATCATCAAGGTTAAGGATTCAAAAGCGGTTCAAGGAGTGACGCAAATAATAGGAAAGGTATTTGTAAACATGTTTTGCAAGGTAGCAATTTCTGTTTACATACGCAGTTCGACAAACCATTAGTTCAGCTGAGAACATTTACGTGACTAGAAAGTCATGTTTATAAGTTGATAATATCTTCAGCAGAGGGATTGTTTAGGAAGGCTACCATCGCACAATCACGTTTTGATGATAACTCAAATGAAAGTTGATAAGTAAGGAATAAATGTTTCCATATAGCTAGGTCAAAATATGAGGATAAAGGGAGAGAAATCGATTTAAGAATTTTAAGTGCTCCAAACTTGGAATCCAAATCAACTTAATACGATCGGGTCTCCTTTCAGGTTCAGAAATCATGCTTTGGCTTGGTAGGTCGAATTACCAACATCGGTTCATCCTTCTTGTTACTTGATTACAACCATGGTAGGTTGAAGATCAAGAGTTGAGATTCAGTCATCAAGGTATGGAATTCATGCTTATAATAACAAGAAAACAATCGAGGGTTGACATTTGTCACCAAAATACGGGTTTCGATCCTATTTTGATGAGATCATGTCATTTGTGAAATGTAAATTTCAATGAGAATAATTGAAGTCAATCCTCAAGATAAGGAAGTCACCCTAATCCAGAGGATGAAATTTCACAAAACAAACAAATGGAAAACCATTTATCGCAATAGTGATTCATCAAAGTAAGGGGATCTCCCCTGCTTTGATGAGGTATAATCATTTAGGAGATACGAGTGTTCTTAGTCATGTGTTGTCTTGAAAACTCTTGCATTTCTCACGGTGCAAGCAATATGAAGTTTGACTTAACGACGAAAGGAAAATTAGTGTCGATTAGGAATTCGGAAAATTTCAAGTTACATCAGTGTATCAAAGGAAAAATCATGATTACAAGCTTAAGATTGAAGTTCGAGATAGCAGAATTCGTTATGATGGTGTTCAAATTTTGAATAATTTAAATCAGAAAGACGAAATCAAAGACAAGAAATGATTCGATATCACAATGAGATGTGAACATTCGATTCATAATCGAAGGTAATATATGGACTTCTCAGGATAGCACCTCAATGACAAAGCAAAAGTAATAATATTCATTTCATCATTATAAATACCAAGGTTTCAAGCGCGTAAGTAACACCCCAAATAAGCAAATACTCATAGTTTAGATGGGTCTAAACATAAAGCACGAAGTAACTAGAAATGACTTTTTCCAGTTATTATTTCTCCATTAGTGCCCGTGTGACGTCAGTCCTGGTCGTCATCACTGCTGGAGGAACTAGAGAGGCTCGGGGGTAGGTCAGGATAGTTGCCCCCTAAGTTGGTCTCGTCGGCGGGCGGCCAGATCTTAATCCGGTTTGCCGGGAACCCTCTAATTCGAGCCGTCCGTCTCACGGCTCCTCCATTGTTCACTTGTTGGGGTCTTGCCTCGGGGGCATTCCTTGCAACTGTAGATGCTATAGGAACTACAGGTGCAGCAGGGTTAGGCTCCACGGGATTAATCGGTGCAGTGGCGACAGCAGGTAGAGTGTGCACAACAGGGTCTATGGGTTCTTCCTCTTCAAATGAGTCTGGTGCATCAAGCATCACCTCCTCAGGGTTAGATTTTCTACTAGAAGATGTTTGTACTATGTATGCTAAGAGAATCTTTTCAGGCTTCGATTCATTTTCAGAAGAAGTAATAGAAGGGCTGATAGATGACATCCTGAAATGTCATTAAGATACTTTATGAGATTTGGGGTAATATGAGCTATACAGCATGAAAATGACAATCAGGGATTTGGCATAAAAACAATGAGTTGTTCCGAGTGTAATCAAAGCGAGTACGTCGACTAATCACAGCATTAAGTCAGCCACAACTTTGTTTAAGACATGCGTTCCAACAAGCAGATACTCATCCCACTCTTCCATCCTTGCATGTACTGGGTGGTAAGGCACAGACTTTGACGAGACTTTGAAAACCACGAATAACGATTCTAAGCTCATATTGAAAATTATTTGATTTAGACACACAATGCATTGACTATGATTTAAGATTTGTGTGTGCTTTGATAGGAATCAAAGTATAAAAAGATTCACATATGATTCTATTCATCAAGTTCCAATAACCCATGCTTCGGTCCATCAAGATCATTACGTAGCCTAGTTTAAGCATATTCTTAGTATACCGGTGATGTTTATATATAGGGTTCCCCGCAGCGTTCCCACCACATCCACGATATACTTTGAATAATACTTAAACTAGTTACATAACAACTTAATTTTCCTTAGCATCATTCCAAAGTATAACGTAATATAAGTTTAATAAGAGCCACCGCAACTATACTCCTGTATAGGCGGTTTTACCAGTTATAAACGGCTACAGTCAAACCTATACATCGGTTCCACACGGGAATTGATGACTGTAGGAAAAAAACATTTCCAAAGTGTAAATAGTTTAATGTGACGTAGCAATATCCATAAAACGTACACGTATAGTTTACAACCAAACCGATCCATGCCTCAGTCAATCGGGATCATCACGTAGCCCAGTTTAAACACATTCTTGGTATACCAAGGATGCTTATATATAGGGTTCCCCGCAGCGTTCCCACCACATCCGTGGCATACCTAGAACGATGCCTAAACCAGTTACGTGACATCCGTTTAAAGAATAACGTTTTGTATGTGTAGAGAGTATCATTACTCCTCTACATTTATGTATTCCACTTTCGTTCTAAGCATTAATCAGTAGTTGCTAAGTGGAGATATTTCTCATAAGGTCAATATTATAATTGGAAATACTATGAAAGCTCTAAGTAGGACAGGACTTGAGTAAGTGTTGATAATGTTTGATTGCCTTCAACAAGGACTTATAATGTTTGATTGCCTTCAACAAGGACTTATTGGAATTATGACCCTAGCACCCTAGGGTATAGAATAGAAACGTGTGATACTCATGATCGTTATCTCATGGTAAGATTTGCTAGACTTCTTATGCATGGTGAATTGCAATTACGTGTGCACCCGTAATGGTAATTTACCTTGCATGGTCACCCTAGCTCCACTTACCCCAAGTTAACATCATAGTATTATCTAGATTCATCAAGCACAAATCATGTAATGTCCTTATGTCCATGAGCCAATAGTATTCCAATAATAGCATGTAATAGCAAATAAGCATGTAAGCACATTAAGTCTAATGATAACTGCATATCCGTCATACTTTCAGGATTTCAGTCACAACTATGATAGGGTCGGATTCAATATCCGAGATCAACGCTACGTGTGATCACCGAAGTTCCCTAATAATGTGATGTTGCGCGCATACAAGCGTAAAGTTTTTAGTATAAAAGTATTCCATGGAGAAAGACTAAGAGTAATAATGTCTTCCCCGGGATGTTCAGATAACACGTGTACATGTATAAAATCAAGTATGTAGGAACATACTTGTAGATTATTAGGTATATAGGAATATACCTGTATATTAAGTTCATAGACTTAATATACTTGACCCATTTGCCTTCTAGATTTGTGTATTGACCATAGTTTATCACTCATCCCAGAAATCCCCAGGTAAGCATACCAGGTCTCGCAATGAGATATATGCGATATGCTTGCCTTAGCCCGAGGGCCTTTTGCCAGGAAATCCAGAATACAGGTGTCTATGTGTCACACAAATCATGAAAGACATTTAGGTAAAATCAAATGCACACAATCCCTAGCATGCATTCTATATGAAGGTTCTTAGGTTATAGTCTAGGTCGAATTCTCCACCTAAATCTCTATAACCAAGGCTCTGATACCAATCTGTCACACCCCCGCTTAGAGCGGAAACACGAGGATGCGACGGACGGGATCGTCATAACACTTGGTATAATTACAGAGACATATTACATGCAAAATCCTCGTGTCATGACGTCGCCCGACACAATGGTGACTTGTGTCGTGGTTAGTCAGTTCCACGACTATCATAGTCTTAATAATTCTAAAAATCCATATACACAGTGTTCAGATATAACAGTAAATGATATACAATACAAATGCAGTCTATTGAAATCCTGGGGGTCCCTGCTAAGGCATCAGCTCTAGCTATCCTCTTTGTTTATGATTACCTGAAAAGATATGCTCAAAAATGGTCAACACATAATGTTGGTGAGTTCCGCAGGTTTAAGTTTAAAACATTTGATGCTGTATAGAATTTGATATGGAATCATACTGTAAGCAAAACCACATAACATGTGTTTAAGACAACCAAACCTAATGACGTTATGCATATAAATTCGTCGGAATATATTCACCCTTGGCCTGACTGCTGGCAGCTGTGTTGGTAACTCACAAGTTAACCAATCGTCGAAGGGTGGGGGTGTCAACCCAGTAGTACTACCAATACCTATCCGTTGGTTCCCAACCCGGGAATTAATGGTTGTAAGAATCGTAGAATAACACCATGTATGTATTAGAATATGAGAATAGTATCACGTCGATTCCAAGTATGAAAATTGTATGTAAGATTTTACAGCATCGAAAAACGGGTGAGCATACTTTTCCCCCAAGTTTGAAAAACATTGAAACTATTATAAAAGCATAAAAAGGGGCCACGGAAACTCACCTTGGATTGATGTAATGTATATGAATAAGAACTTCAAAGAATTAGGCAAAGCACGATCAAGCACGATCAATACCTATTATTAATTGTAACTAAGTCTTTAAATTGTGTTTATTGCGAATAAATATATTTGGTAAGATTTGTGTTGGTTTGGTTTAACACGTGACACGTACACAAATGGATGTATATATGTTTACAAGATTAAGTTTGAAATTAACGTTAAATCAAGGATTAGAATTATGGGATTTTTAATAGGTGTTAAGTTTACAAAGTATTTATTTGCATTTTGATTCCATTAGGAGGATTTCATAAGTGTATTTATATATTTTTGGAATTAAGTATAAAAATGATGTGGTTTAATTATATAATTTATAATTATCCAAAGATAATTACAAATAAGGATAATCACAATTATAGTATTTTGATTAATAATAAGGTATTAATATATACCTTTAGTTAAAATATATTTTACAAGAAATAATCCACAATTTTATTTGTAAATAATTTGTGAATTTATAAAATATATTTAAAGATAATATAGCGTTTATCTTATAGAATTAATTATTTATAACATTTATAAATATTATTTATATAATTTTCATGATTTTCATGATTATTTCATAGTTAAACTTGATTTAGAATTTATTTTATAAAAATAAGTATTTTTAATATTTTTAAATAATATTTTATAAAAATCTATTAAAGTTTTTAAATAAAATAAATTTACAGAAAATTATTTTGTAAGATTTAAAATAAGGAAAATTAATAAAATTTATTTTTATAATTTTTAGAAATTTTTCCATATTTTTAAAGTATTTATAAAGCTTTTAAAAAAATAAAACAATAAAAAGGTGGTTGCCCGGGTCGAACCCGGGACCTCACACCCACAAACACACAGCCCAAACCAGTGAACCAAAGGCCGCAGCCGCGGTAACAATTGGTTTGTAATTCTTTTAACAACAATTTCCCAATTTCCCCAAATTCCCGAACCCTAGATCTGTTCTTGGATCCAATTGACAATCAATTCGATGTTGTTAACATCTAGAATCATAGGGCTTTGATTCCCTATGTTAAATCGAGTATGTTTATGTGTTTAACTTACGTGATGAAGTTCGAATTGAAGATAAATTCAACAAGAACAAGCCGCGGTTTTGACAGAATCTGTTCGAGTGGAAATTGTTGATGATAATCAATTAAAGTTGTGTGAAGCTTCCACTGTTGATCTTGATTCAAAGCCCTCAATCAATTGGTGTTAAAATCGCTTGGAAGATAGCTTTCGGGTATGTTGCAGGTCCGAAAGAAGGAAGTGATCGAAGTTGAGGTTTTTTGTATGTTTCAGGTTGATTTGAGAGGTGCATTCGACTAGGAACAGATCATTGAGTATTTATACTCGATTAATTGGATTAATTTAGTGTCATTGTGCTCGATTGGTGCGTGGTCGGCCGAAAGTGGGTCGAAGTGGGTTTGGTAATGTTAGGTCATTCAATTATTCAAATTAAAGGGGTCCACGAGTTCGAATCATGCTCTAAAATGTGTCGGTAGCTTTTGATCGAGTCAAAACCATGTGAATTTGGTGTTTTGGAGTCGCCGGAGAGATCGCCGGCGGTTGGCCGGAGGGCCGCCGGAAAAACGCGAGGGAGGAGAGAGAAAGCAGTTTGAATTTTGAATATTTACACATTTGGTCCCTGTGGTTTCGATTGTTTTTATTTCATGTATTTAAGTTTCTTTTAAAGTTTCGAAAATGACACAAACACCCCCTGGACTTTATTATTCTTATTATTATTTGAAAATTTAATAAACTTTTATAAAGTACTATTATTATTATTATTATTATTATTATTATTATTACTATCATTATGATTTTAATAATATTATTATTATCATTGTCATTATTTTTATTATTATTAATACTATTATTAAATAATATTAAAAATTTACAAATAAATTGTAAAAATCACGAAAAATTTTCGGGTTCTCACATGATACTGTTTTCATACTCTGATACATACATGATGTTACTGTGTGGTTCTTCTTACAACCATTAATTCCGGTGTTGGAGTCAACGGATGAATGGTTACTTGTGAGTACCATCCCACCTGCCAGGAATCCGGCCTTGGGTGAATATATTCCGACAATTGCTGTGTGTACGTCATTAGGTTTGGTTGTATAAAACTCATGGTATGTGATATTGCTTGCTTATAACTGTATGCATGGTATTCCACTACAAACACTATACAACATCAGTTACATGTTTCCAATTCAAATCTGTGAACTCACCAACAATATGTTGACCATTTGAGCATATCTTTTCAGGTAACAATCATTGAGGATAGCTAGGGATGCTGCCTTAGCGACAACCTTAGGATTGCACTACTTAGACTCATTGGATGTCTGTGACAGTTACTTGATTTTTATTATTCACTTATGTTCATTTGTTTCACGGATTGTGGGACTTATACTTATTTGGTTTGTATGACTATGTTTGTCGTGGAATTGACTAACTGCGACACAAGTCTCCATTTGTGTCGGGTGACGTCATGACACGTTGACTTTCTTCATTTAATGCATCTCTATTAACTTAACAATGTGTTAAGACTATCCCGTCCGTTACATCCTCGTGTTTCCGCTATAAGCGGGGGTATGACATAGTTGGCTTCATGTTTGATTTTGCAATGCATTTTAAAGTTATGTTAGAGAAGTACGAAATTGTCTTGACAAAAGGCATTAATGTTCGATTCACATGATTTATAATTTCTATTAGAAACTAAATCAAATAAAACGAGAAACTGCATACACATTTTAAGAAAACAAAAATTTCAAGGTTAAGGATTGCGTTTGGTTATTTTTTAACGTTAGCATGTTCGACTCGAGTAATATGTTTCCATCCATATATATGTCATGTAGCCCGTAACTTCAATTCTATATAAAATATTTACACACATTTTATTTTGGATCCCTTTTGACATTCATTCTCCAATTGTTTTGATGTAATATTCTGCTAGCTACCTCCTGAATTTTAATTCCAGTTACGAAGAAATATAGATAAAGTAGTCACTAATGATAATATTTCACTGCGAATTAAGGAAATTGATACACCATAGGGACAAATCAAGATTTCAACCTCCAATTAAAAGTAATTTAGATAAATTTTTATTCGTTTAAGTATTATTTAAAACGACAAATTTAATTAATCACCATAATTAAAGAAGTCATAATTGATGGTAAACAACCTCATTAGACATTGTAAGAACAATTAACCAGGGTAGACTTAACATTTCTGGAGGCCTAAAGCGAAATAAAATATTAAGGGCCGTCCATATATTATTCTTAAAGACTTTTACCTTGGACCAACACATTAACAAGGTTTTGTTTATAATTTGGTAAAAACGAACTTAGGATAGAAACTAACTTAATAAACTAAAATAAAATCAATTGTAGAAGAATAGATTAAATGATAAGCAATCAACAATAGATTAAAGTAAAAATAAAAATCAATTGCAAATATAGATTTATCAAAATAGATAACAATAGATTAAACTGACAAATGAATAATAGTAGATTAAGGCGATTGAGTATAAACCAAGATCACACAATAACAACTGATACATTAAGTGATTATTTAAAAAAGAGAATTTAAAATTGACGGACCTAAAAGAACTGTCAACAGTGAACACACAATAAACTTTTGATGAATCAAATTTCGTAAGTCGACCTCAATAAATCAAATTTTGTATGTTGATCTCGATAAATTTTCAGTTATTTTGTTATCATTCTCATTTATCTTTTGAAAGACAAATATTAATTGTATTATCATATATTTTTTCAGTTTAAAATATAAATAAAAGTTTATTTTTTCAATTTGGGGCCCCTTAATTCCCTCTATTGATTGTCATAAATATACTCCTATGAAAAGGTACAAATGTTAAAGATTATTTTAGTATAGCTAGTGACTCAACTAGGGTACTTCTGTTTTTTACTTCATTTAACAAAAGGGGTTGCCAAGTTTGAAGGTATAAAGGTAACATCAAGCTACTATCACATAGTAACAAATGAACTCAAGACGCGTTAGAAAGGTAACAACACGAGATACATTAATATTAATAATATAATAACTAGTACATGTGGGTTATTATCTAAGAACTAGACGAAAGCTAGTACATGTGACACAATAAGACACACGGAGGCACCTTAATAATTTAATCACTAGTACATGTGAGTTAATATAAACACGGTTAACTTATCTAATATAACCTAAAACATCATATGGTGCTTTATTTAATGGAGTAAATTAGACGTCTAATATCACCCAGCCATTTGTAAACCGCGTTTTAGAAAGGGAAAGATGATTAATAAATGAAAGAAATTAAAGAAGGGAAAGAAAATACCGGAGAGAAAAGAAGGGATAAATATAAAAAGATATAATGTAATTTGTGTTGTAAAGTTCAAAGAAAAAGAAAATAAATAAAAAAATTTATGAGTTTTCAAGTTGAAAGAAATAGATTTTTTTTATGATTCTACATATATATTATTTGGCCATGGGATATCTTTTTAGGTTTATAGAAAAATATTAAAAATCATACTTCATTTTTCATCATCCTTTTTACTAGGGGTGTGTATGGGTTGGTTTGCTTTGGTTTTGGCCTTAAAATAAAAAAGAAAGATACTGTTTTGATTTTGAGTTTTTAAGGTGTTGATTTTTTCAGTTTTTTGTTTTCGGGTTTTTAGTTCTGTTTTATTTTTTTGGTTTACCATTTGAGCTTTGAATATTTGAACAAAAATTGGTCTGAAGTAATAAATTTAGGCTATGAACTTTTAAGGTTACAACATTTAGTTGATATTAATATTCTTATAAATTACTTGATATTTAAATAAATTACAATCTATAAAATACGATAGAAAACAAATAAATAAAAGTACTTAACTAATACACAAATTCAAATAAAAAGTTTAAAGATTATTCTTGAAGAATAAATATTCAATTCTTTTCAAATAAAATAAATTAAATAAATAATTAATAACTTAATCATGTTTATAAATGTATGAATACACCCTAGATTACAAGTTTGGTTGTATGGTTTTGGTGCGGTTTTTTTGGTTTTTGTTACAAGCAAAACCAAAACCAAACAAAAAAAAAACGGTAGTTGGTTTTTAGTTGGATTCAGTTTTTTTTTAGTATAGTTATATCGATCATTTTGGTCACAATTCGGTTACTTTAGTTTCCTGCCAACCACTATCTTCTAGTTTGGAGGCAAAGTTGTCACACCCCAACCTAGACGGCGGAAACGTCGAGGTGTGAGAGTTACGATTGTTCACAGCCACATAACGCTATTAATAAACCAATAATCATAAATGCCAGTTGTACCATTACAAACATAAGTCTTAAAGAAATTAAAATAAACATAAAAAGTCATTCATTCCATTTATTTATCTAGGTCCACGTCCTAGTTTTATTGTAAGCTTCAAAGGTCCACTTTAAACTTGGGTGTTTCCTGAAACATGTTAAAAAATAAAAGGTCAACAATGATGTTGGTGAGATTTCCATAGTTTCATTACATAAGTATATATAAAAGATGACAATTCATATTGTAAATTAGAGAACAAGTAACTAGGGATGTAAGACAGAATGCACAATCAAACCTTGACAAAGTTTTACAAGTCTCAAACGTTAAAAGTATATACGATTAGCTAAGTGTACTTAGATCAACCAAGCAGGCTTGTCAAGCCCATAGATCTATGACGTCGCCAGGCTAGCAATAGTTAATGATTGTACATATATTCGACATTACATGGTAGCTACAAGGTCCAACTAACCACAACACACAAGTAAATTGCCATAAGTTTACAAGAATCAAACGTATTTACAAGTGCAACGTTTATACTGTAACATGTTTCACCCAAAAGTGTGAAATAATAAAATGGGTATAGAAATACTCACCTGATCAAATAAGTATATTATTGATGATTAATGAGAAATAATAATAAACGTCGTTCCAAGTTGTATCGTCACAAGTCACCTAAATATATTTAAACACAAGATTAAAGTCTAATATTAAGTTCAATGAATTATTATGAGCTAGGGTTCTATTTGAGATTTGGGGGTTTTGTCAATTATATTTAACAAACGAAACCTAATTATATTTTCGTGGAAACGATTTGTTTATATTATAAATATGAAACAAGAATAACATTTTTAAAAAAATTACTATTATTCATAAAGTTTAATTAGGGTTTTGTAATAAAAATAAACACGATTTAACCGACAACTAAATAAACACTGGTTGAAATAATAATTAGTATTTTAAGTCTAAATTTATAAATATATATTAATTATAACCTTCCCTTCTAAAATTTTTAAATAAATATAAGGATATTTGTAGAAATAAATTTACAGAAAATATCTCCATGGTTTTAAAAACACAAAGTTTAGAAATATATCCCATGCTGTGCTGCACGGGCTGCAAAAACATTTTAAAAAAATGTTGGAGGTCACCGTTCGAATCCGTGACCTCTAAGTGGGGAAATGAGCATGGAACCAGTGAACCAAGGGCTCAGCCATGGTTTATACCGGGTTCCATTTTATTTAAACACAAACACCAAAGACAAATCCAAATCGCAAGAACCCTAACTCCAATCGAACCAAATTGATCACCATTTCGTAGTTGTTAATCGAATTAACCATGGGACTTTTATTCCCCATGTTTAAAAGAGTACAACGCATGTTGTAGTTACCCAAATGATGACGGATTGAAGATGAACAAGACGATGAACAGTTCGCGGCCGAGTGGGTGATCGAATGCGTATTTTCGTGCGTTTTTGAATGCAATTGAGGATGGTAGCTGATAGATACTAGTTATACGAGTGTTTAAGTGGATTTACTTTGCTTAATTCACGGGTTAGTGCGCGATGGTGGAGTGAAAACCGGCCGCAGAAACAGGTTCGAATGGGGGGGTTGGGTGTTTTGTAATTTACACTAATGGTCCTGTGGTTTTAAAATTAACAAAACACCCCTTGAGTTAAATAACTTTAAGTTTAATCATTTTTTTTCTTTCTTTTGAGTTTGATAACTTTTACAAATCATTTTTATTATTATTATTATTATTATTTATTTTATTATTATTATTATTATTATTATATTATTATTATTATTATTATTATTATTATTATTATTATTATTATTATTATATATATTATTATTATTATTATTATTATTATTATTGTTGTTATTATTATTATTATTATTATTATTATTATTATTATTATTATTGTTATGATTATGATCATTATTATTATTAATTATCAAAAACTTTATAATTGAAATCCCCGTGATTGTATTATCAACAAACGTTATCAGGAGTTAATATGAAAAATACGGATGGTTACAGTCTCCCCAACTTAAAAGAATTTCATCCCGAAATTAAGAATGAAACTATGTAAATATATACCGGTATTTCTTCTTCATGTGCTCCTCATGTTCCCAAGTAAATTCAGCGCCACGCTTATTCTCCCAACGAACCTTGACGATTGGGGTAGTGGTGGTTCTAGTCTACTTCATAATACGATCCAGGATTTCAACGGGTTTCTCGACAAAGTGTAATGACTCATCAATCTGGATGTCATCCAACGGGACATGCAGACTTTCGTCAGCCAGACACTTTCTTAAATTCGAAACATGAAACACAGGATGAACTCCACTAAGGTCAGAAGGTAATTCCAGTTTGTAAGCCACTTTCCCAATCCTTTTCAGAATCTTGAAAGGTCCTACAAATCTTGAGCCAGTTTACCCTTCTTTCTAAAGCGAACAACACCCTTCCACGGTAAAACCTTAAGAAGAACCATCTCCCCAACTTGGAATTCCAATGGCTTACGTCGCTTATCAGCATAGCTCTTTTGTCGACTTCTTGCCACTTCAAGGTTCTTTCGGATGATAAACACTTTATCGGTCGTCTCTAGTATAAGTTCAGGGCCAGTGATGAAGTTTTCACCAATGTCGGTCCAGCAGATCGGTGAACGACATTTACGACCATAAAGCGCTTCGAACGGTGCCATCTTGATACTCGATTGATAACTATTGTTATATGAAAACTCCGCAAGCGGTAAATGCGTATCCCAATTACCACCAAAGTGAAGAACACATAGTCGTAGCAAATCCTCGAGGGTTTGGATTGTTCGTTCGGTTTGACTATCAGTTTGAGGATGGTAAGCCGTACTTAAATCCAATTGAGTTCCCAGGAGTCCTGCATAGACGACTTGTTGGAGCATATATTGTCATATATAGTGTGTCCGTCGCTTGACGAATAGTCTAGGCTTAATGTTATACACCTTGTAAACACATGAAACTGGGTCATTCGCAGGAGCATATGCGAATGAGACTCAGTCGTACGACTGAGCCATGCTAATGGACTAGTCGTGCGACTGAGAGATGCGATTGGAGCATTCGTAAGACTGAACCATAAGAATGGTCCAGTCGTACGATTGAACCATACGCATGGTCCAGTCGTACGATTGAACCATACGCATGGTCCAATCGCACGAATGGGCCTAGTCGCATCTAATATGGGCCGAAGCGTATATATACCAGTTTCATTGTGTAGAAACCTAAGGGTTTTGATATTGTGCCCGGGGCCTAGGTGTTGCCGGATGAGAGGGGAGATCATGCTCGATCTCCCCTTGCCAAAAGTCTTGATTCTTATGTTGTAACGAGCTTGTAATCGTTAGGTTTTATTAATGAAATCATTCGATTATTGTTCGTACTATTATTCGTCTTTTGGTTTATCACCTTCCGTCAAGAACACGCTCGGATGTTTATCGATCCAGTGACTTCACAATTGGTATCAGAACCGGTTACTGCTGGAATGATCTAACAATCATTCTAGCAACCCGAGCTCTTGATTTCTGGATCAAAGTTCAGATCTTGACGTTAAACCCACTTCGTGTTCTTCGTGTTTTACTCAGATCTGGGTATGTGTGGTGTTTCTATGTTCAAATCGAATTCGAAACCACGTTCCTATCAACCTTGCGAATCTGATGATGTCTATCTTGATTCGGTTCACGTAAAATTCATCAGATTAGGGTTTTGGGCAGCCCTGGCGGCTGCAGATCTGAAAATCTACGTGCAGACCCGTTCATGCGACTGGGCCATACGAATGGACCATTCGTACGACTGGACCATGCGAATGGACCATTCGTACGACTGGACCATGCTAATGGACCATTCGTGCGACTGGACCAGTCGTATGTTCAATCGTACGACTGGACCAGTCGTATGTTCAATCGCCCAAATGAGCCATCTGCATTGACTCATCCGCATTTGTTCCAGACCAAAAAAAAAAGAGTCTGGAACAGCTTCTTATGCGAATTTTTCCCTAAACCATTTTTATCAGTCGGGAAGCCTTCTGAAAAAGTTTGGTAAAATAAAATTTTTTTGGGGAAAATTATCGGGTCATGTATAGTTTGTCTTCGGGTCAATAGTGAAGATTTTCCTGGAGAGTCTATGCAAGAGTTGAGGATGAGCAAAGGACATTCACCCTGAGTTTCTTATGTCAAACAAGTTCGATGGATACCCTATTATTTGTTGGACTTCCAGAATAGGTGAATGTTGATAGAACACGAAAGAAAGAAGAGAAAATGTCAGCTGTCGGTGCTGATTTTGTAGGGTAGTCAGGAGCATCTGACTATTTATGGGCCAACCAAGTAATATTTATTTCCGTACAGAGAGGATTCTCATTCTTAGGGGGAATCCATGTATAGAGAGATTGAAGACGCAATCAGAAAATGATGATGTAAGCAGGTTTATGATGATGAATCTACATGCATGCTGATTTGTTTGATATTGTCAGCTGTGGATTGGAACCTTCAACCTTTTACCCAATACACCGTATGAAGACGTTAGGAGAGCACGACGTTTATATATTGGGATTGCTGAATGTGAGGGGGAATTTCTGCAGTTGTTAATGTTAATCAGGTTAGCCTGTGCGAAGATTGGAGCAATGAAAACTGTTCATGTCATTATCTGGAAAAATCAGTCATATGGGGAATCTTGCTGCTATGATGGTGTTCTGCAAAGTAAACGAACGCTATTGTGCCTAAATTCATTTTCAGGGATACTGTAGCAACCTGACGGATCGGCAACGTTGGCTAATATGGTTGTTCGTTTGATTCTATTGAAAACCAGAGCAAAGATTGACTGAAGATTGTAAGAGGTGTTATCTACTATTCGCAAGCAACGTCCAAGGGGGAATTTGTTGGAGCATATATTTTCATATATAGTGTGTCCGTCGCTTGACGAATAGTCTAGGCTTAATGTTATACACCTTGTAAACACATGAAATTGGGTCATTCGCAGGAGCATATGCGAATGAGACTCAGTCGTACGACTGAGCCATGCTAATGGACCAGTCATGCGACTGAGAGATGTGATTGGGGCATTCGTAAGACTGAACCATAAGAATGGTCCAGTCGTACGATTGAACCATACGCATGGTCCAGTCGTACGATTGAACCATACGCATGGTCCAATCGCACATATGGGCCCAGTCGTATCTAATATGGGCCGAAGCCTATATATACCAGTTTCATTGTGTAGAAACCTAAGGGTATTGATATTGTGCCCGGGGCCTAGGTGTTGCCGGATGAGAGGGGAGATCATGCTCGATCTCCCCTTGCCAAAAGTCTTGATTCTTATGTTGTAACGAGCTTGTAATCGTTAGGTTTTATCAATAAAATCATTCGATTATTGTTCGTACTATTATTTGTCTTTTGGTTTATCACCTTCCGTCAAGAACACGCTCGGATGTTTATCGATCCAGTGACTTCACACGACCAGAAGTGCGAAGTGAAACGAGCGTCTCGATCGGATATGATGTGCAACCGCACGCCATGACGACTCACAATTTCATCAATGAAGATGCGGGCCAGTCTTGACACTTTATAAGTGTCTCGTATTGGTATGAAATGTGTCGTTTTGGTCAAACGGGCAACAATCACCCAAATACTATCATGACCACGAGGAGTACGAGGTAACTTGGTTATGAAATCCATGGATATATGTTCCTATTTCCATATAGGGATTTCGGGTTGTTCAAGTAAACCACTTGGTCGTTGATGCTCGGCTTTGACTCTTGCACACGTGAGACATTTGGAAACACAAGACGCGATATCTTTCTTCATTCCCGGCCACCAATATCGACTACGCAAGTCCATGTACATCTTATCGGCGCCAGGATGAATAGAATATCGGGTTTGATGATCTTCGTTCATGATGAAGTGACGAAGATTATCACGATTAGGGATCCAAAGTCGATTCAAGAAGTACCACAAGCCATTCGATTTTGTCTCTAGTTGTGACCAAACATTAGACACCAAATCTTCATCTTTTCCTTCATCGGTTAATGCTGCTTGTTGAGCCTCGCGAATTCGTAACTCGAGATCACTATCAATCCTTATATTTTGAAGCATGATAGTAGCCTCATTAACATCCACATGAATCTCGGTATCTAATTCCCTTAACGTGTCAAACCATTTCCTTCGATCTCGAATTTATTGAAGTGAGACAACCTTGTTGTGGACCTTGCGACTTAGCGCGTCGGCTACAACATTCGCCTTTCCAGGATGGTAGCGAATGCCACAATCGTAGTTGCTGATCAACTCGATCCAACGTCTTTGTCTCATGTTGAGATCCTTTGGTTGAACACGTGTTGGAGACTCTTATGGTCGGTGTATACTATGCATTGCGTCCCATATAGATAGTGTCGCCAGATTTTCAAAGCGAAAACCACGGCACCAAGTTCAAGATCATGAGTTGTGTAGTTCACTTCATGAACCTTCAATTGCCTTGATGCATATGCTATGACTTTGCCTCGTTGCATGAGAACACAACCAAGACCTTGATTTGAAGCATCGCAATACACGGTAAAGTCATTGTTTCCATCGGGAAGTGTGAGAATAGGAGCGTAACACAACTTGCGTTTTAATGTCTCGAAAGCCTCTTCTTGCTCGGGTCCCCATTCAAAGAGTCGATTCTTTTGGGTTAACGTCGTTAATGGTTTTGCAATCTTCGAAAAATTTGCTATGAACCTTCAGTAGTATCCCGCTAAACCCAGAAAAGAACGAACTTCGGTTGGGGTTGTGGGAACACACCAATTCTTTACGGCTTCAATTTTTGCAGGATCGACGTGGATTCCTTGACTATTCACCACATGCCCTAAGAATTGAACCTCTTCTAACCAAAATTCACACTTAGAAAACTTGGCGTATAATTGTTCCTTCTTCAAAACTTCAAGAACTTGTCGCAAGTGCGTCTCGTGATCAACTTTCGTCTTGGAATAAATAAGAATGTCATCAATGAACACGATCACAAACTGTTGGACTAAAAGAACCAGTGACCCAAGATCAGGAAAACCTCTAAGTCCCACATGTCACTACAACAACTGCTGAAGACTCTCATCAGCTGTTCTGATAAAGTCTGAAGAATCAAAGTCTGAAGATCAAAGATCTGAAGTACAACAGCTGAAGAATCTAAAGTGCTGAAGACAAGTACTGAAGTCTGAAGTACTGAAACATACAAGTACTGAAGACTTCAAGTACTGAAGACAAGTGCTGAAGATAAAAGTTGAAGAACTGAAGAACTGAAGATCATCTACTGATGCACAAAGTCTGAAGACAAAGACTGAAGATAACAACTGATGACATCTACTGAAGTCATCAGCTGATACATCATCTGAAGCCCAAGTCTGAAGAACCAAGTGCTGAAGATTCAGAGTTTGTCACAACAGCTGAAGAAGTCTTCTTCAGTTGTTGTGATGGTTTTTCATTTTAGTAGTTTTATATTTAGTTTCAGTAGTTTGTACAACAGCTGAAGAGCTTGTTCTTCAGCTGTTATAGTTCAGTAGTTATAAACGACTGAAGAGTTTGTTCTTCAGTCGTTGTAGGCTTTTCAGTAGTTTCCTTTTCAGTACTTGTAATAGGTAGAACACTTTTGTAAGAAGATGTCAGCTGTTGACATCTTCAGTAGTTTTATGTTCTATCAGTTGTAAGTTTAATAATCGGTTGATGTCACTGTCAAGTGACATCATCACCCATCCTTTTGCCGCCTATAAAAGGATGGTGAACCATGCTGTATTAGGTGCCGAAACGTGTTGAGTAATAGAAAATCTTCTTTTTCGCAGAACTTTTCTCTCTCTCTATGTTTGTACTTTTACATGCAAAATATTTTGTGTTCTTGCTTTAAGTGCTAATTTCGTGCTAAATCCGCTGCAAAAACAATCTGATTGATCAAACTAGAGGCTGAGATCCTGTCAAATGGTATCAGAGCAGGTTAATCATTGATCGATTTCACTATTGATCATTTGAAACTGCTCTTTTGATCTCTATGTTTGATCGAATTAGCAATTTGCAAGAATTAGCCATAGAGAGTGAGTTTCTGCTGTTTCTGGCCAAAATCTTGAGGTTCTCTGGTGGTTTAGAGCTACATTTGTTTTGCTTAAACTTGTTTTTGACTAAAACCTGAGATGACGACACTAACTAACGATCCTCACAACACTGGTTCCTCAACCAAGCCTCCGATGCTTGTGAGGAACGAGTATAACATATGGCAAAGACGTATGCTTCACCACTTGTCTATCAACAGTGCTAGTTGTTGGAAGTCAGTGGTGCATGGACCATACAAGCCTATGGTGAGCGTCCCTGAATCTAATGAACAGGTTCCGAAGAAACCTGAAAAATATTCGGACGAAGATCTTAAGCTGTTCGAAATTGATGCTAGAGCCCATGGAATTTTAGCCATGGCTATTCCTAACGAGATTTATTCAGGGCTCCTGCATCATGAGACTGCTCATGACCTATGGGTTGCTCTAAAGGAACAATTTGGAGGAACTGATTCGGTCTTAGCAAACAATAGGGAAATCCTTGCCCAACAATATGAGACATTCTCTTATATAAAGGGTGAGACTCTGACCCAGCAGTTTGAGCGGTTCTCTTGTTTGATTTCTGAGCTGAAGATGGTCAAACAAGAGTACTCCAACAGCCAGATGAACAACAGGTTCCTCAGATCACTGCCTGAGAGATGGACACTTATACCATTGTCCTACGCTCCAGTGCAAATCTGGATACTCTATCTCTCACCCAACTTCATGGGAAACTACTCACATTTGAGAGAGAGATAGAGCAAAAGAGGAAGTTGTCCACCTCTGGCAAGCTCGCTGATGACTTTGTTCAAGGAAATGCTGCCTTGATAAGTCAGGAGTCAGAATATACTGCATCAGAAAGTTCTTATGATGAGCATATTGATTTCTCTACCAACTCAGAACAAGCTTTTGTTGGTGTTAGTATTCAGGAGGTAGTGGTGACAACTTGTGTTTTCTGATGGAGGACTTGAAGGGCATTCCAGATGATGATCTGGAAGAGATGGATATTTGAACCAAATGGCAATGATAAATATCCGATCTCAAAAGTTCTACAAGAGAACTGGTAGGAAATTCCCTGGACTTCTGGCAAAACCAAAGTTGGTTTTGACAAGAGCAAGTTGAGGTGTCACAAGTGCCAAAGGCTTGGACACTTTGCTAGAGAGTGTAGATCATCTGGATCTAACTCCTCTGCACCCTTTGTGACTTTTCCCAGCAATAGCTCACAGCACAGAGGGCAATATTCCTCCAGTTCTGGTCATCCATCACAAGCACAGCACCACCTGCTTATTTTGTGCCTCAGGGTCATATGCCATATCCTTACCCCTGTTACTATGTGCCTCAGCCTAGTCAAACTCAAGCACCCTCGGCTCAACCACCTCATGCTCTTCCTGAGCCTCAATCTTCCCAATCTCATCATCACACACAACCTCAACAACACAGCTTCTTCACCCCAAGTGTTGTTAACTGGAGTAGTCTACCAGATGATCTATCTGGTCAGGAACAACTACTCCAAGATGCTGGTCAATATGGTGGTGATCATCCTTTTGGAAATCTTGCTCTGATGGCCCTTGATTCTGCTGAAGGGTCATCATCCAATGCCTCATCGCAGGTATCCACTGAGGCTAAAGCCAAGCTTTGTTCTTAATCTTGCATAGCAGCATTTGCTTCTATTAGAGAAGCAAATGTAGCTTTAATAGATAAAAATCTTGAGCTAGAGCACACTATTTCCAAAAGAAAAGCTGATTTTGAGGTTGCTCTAAAAGAGAAAAATGATGAGATTTACAAGCTTAAATGTCAAATCAAAGATGATAAAGCTAGGGAAGATGTACTTCTAGAGAAGTACAGAGACCTCAAGGAAACTCTTGCAACCACCCAAGTTGAGTGTGATCGATGGGTGCAATCATGCAAGGGTTTTGAAATGCTTCTTAGTAAGCAATCAGCTTCCAATGTGAAGTTTGGGATTGGTTATAATCACACTGCTCCTCCTACAGATTTCACTTCAAGAGCAGAAGTTGAATCTGATGGGGAGAGCAATAACCAATCCTTTTCATCATGTGACCTACTATCTTCTGATTCAGCATCATCAGAGATAGAAGTTAGCATTAACTCATGCCAAAACCAATCAGCTGATGCTATAACAACTGATGGTTCAAATGCTGACTGTCACATGACCAAAAGGCTGATCAACTCAGGTGTTGTCACTAGAAGTACTGAAGGTACTGGAGAGCAAGTGACAACATCTGAAGTTCAAACCTCAACTACTGTTAGCACTAAAGAGAAGAAAACTAACAGTAGGAAAGGTTTGAAGACAGCTAAAGAGGATGCCAGGAAAGCAGGCACTAGGAAGAAAACTGCTAGTACTGATAGCAAACAGCTGAAGAACAAGTCTTCAGCAGTTTCATCCTCTTCAGCTGATGATCAGCATAAGATGAAGAAGAAGCCATGTGAGATATGTGGCTTGTTCAATCATCTTACTGATGATTGCTGGTACAAAAGGGGTTCCAAACTCAAACAGAAGGAGAAAATCAATGAGGACATCAATAAAATGAAGAATGAGTTTGAAACCAAGTTTGTACTAGCAACATCCAAGCCTGAAATCCCTAAGCCCAAAGCTAAATCTAAAAAGAAGGTAGGGTTACTCATGCAACAGCTGAGGTTGCTCAAAAAAGATGGTACAACATAGGAATCCATCATCAGCAAACTCTAATGTCTGAAGAGCTGAAAGCTTTATCACAGAATCAGACACAGCTGGTGATGATGGTTCAACAACTAATGGGAAGAGTCAACCATTTAGATGTTCCTATGTTGAAACCACAGAAAAGGAAGTCCAAGCCAAAGGGTTCCTCTTCTGCACCATCTTCTTCACCTCAGGCTGTCACACATAACACACTGTTAGTGTTGCACCATGCAGCTGAGAACAGACCCAAAACCAAACAGGTTTGGGTCTCTAAGACTACTAACATGTGGTTATGTTTGCAGGGTTCTTCAACATGCCAAAGAAGCATCTGGTATGTAGACAGTGGAGGATCTATGCACATGACAGGAAGCAGCTCCCTTCTTAATGACTACTCTCAAGGAAAGAAGGGATTTGTCTCCTTTGGCAATGATGCAAAGGGTTACATCATCGGAAAAGGCTTTGTTTCCAATGGGGAAATAAGGTTTGATGATGTTAACCATGTGGAGAATCTCAAGTACAACCTCTTGAGTGTCAGTCAAATGTGTGACAAAGGCCATGTTGCCCTTTTCACAAGCCAGAACTGTCGGATTCTGTCATCCAAAGTTCTGAGTTTGATTGACAAGGTGTTGGATGAACACACTCTCCTAAGGCCAACAGGACAGGAAGAGTGTATGCCTTAGATCTTTCCAAAAAGATAGATCTAAAAGGCCATCCTTGCCTATTCTCCAAGGCCTCTCCTCAAGAGTCTACACTATGGCATAGAAGGCTGGGTCATGTTAATTTCAAGAACATGAATCAGCTGATAAGCCATGGTTTAGTAAGAGGATTGCCTCTGAAGGAGTTCAAGTGTGAAGATGACTGCACTGCTTGCTTGAAAAGAAAACAACACAAAGTTTCATTCCCTTCAATAGAAGAACCAAAGTCCACTGCCTGCTTGCAGCTCCTGTACATGGATCTCTTTGGTCCTGTCAGAGTGATGAGCATGGCAAAGAAGAAATACTGCCTGGTAATTGTGGATGATTATTCCAGGTTTGTATGGACTTTCTTCTTGCACTCCAAGGATGAAGCAACCAAGACTATCATGAACTTTGTGTTATTTGTAGAAAAGCAGTATTCCCTACAGGTCAAGTGTGTGAGAAGTGACAATGGAACAGAGTTTAGAAACCACACACTTGATGACTTCTACCTGTCCAAGGGAATTAAAAGGCAGTTTAGTATTCCTAGAACTCCTGAGCAGAATGGAGTGGTGGAGAGAAAGAACAGGACTCTCATCGAAGCTGCAAGGTCAATGTTGGCTGACTCAGGTTGCGACTGACCTTTTGGGCTGAAGCTGTCAATACAGCTTGCTATGTACAGAATAGAGCTTTAGTGAATAAGAGGTTGATGAAGACTCCTTATGAAGTTCTTCATCATTTGGCTCCTCTGATTTCATTCTTTAGAGCCTTTGGGTGTCCATGTTTCATTCTCAACACTAGCAACCCACTCCAGAAGTTTGCTAGTAAGGTGGATGCAGGGTATTTTGTTGGTTATTCATCAACTTGCAAGGCATACAGAGTCTTCAACTGTAGAACAAAGATAGTTGAAGAAACTCTGCATGTTAAGTTCAATGAATCTCCAAAGGACAAGATTCCACAAAACCCTGTGGAGTTGTTTGATCTGGACATACTGCAATATGTTCCTTATCAACCTCCAGCTGTTGAGCCTGTCAACAGATCTCCACCTGGTGGTACTGATGATGATGTAGTCAGTACTCACCTCTTCAGGTTTAGTGACAACCTGCCTGAGTCCACTGAACCTGATGCTCCTGTAGCCTCAGCAGCTCCATCCACTACAAATGCTGATGAGATTTCTGCTTGCTCTACTTCGTTTGAGCTGCCATCTTCTACATGGTTTCAGGAATCTCCATCACCATCTGTTGCTGCTGATGGGTCTACAAACACTTGCACAGATATTATAGTCTATCAAGAGCTCAAGAATCACCCCACATCTCAAATCATTGGTGATATCAATGCTGAGTTTCAACCAGGAATCAATTGTCCAACTTCTGCTTCTATGCTCTCTTCATCAGTCAGCAAGAGCCCAAGAACTATCATGTTGCTTTAAGAGACAATGGATGGGTGGAAGCTATGCAGCTTGAGCTTCTTCAGTTCAAGAAACAGCAAGTGTGGGAGCTTGTTCCATTACCCAAAGGTAAGTGTGCTATAGGCACCAAGTGGGTATTTAGGAACAAAACAGATGAGAAGGGCCAAATTGTCAAGAACAAGGCCAGGCTGGTTGTTCAAGGGTTTGCACAAGAGGAAGGCATCGATTATGATGAGACCTTTGCTCCTGTGGCCAGACTGGAAGCAATCAGACTATTCTTGGCTTATGCTGCCTTTCACAGTCTTAAGGTTTATCAAATGGATGTCAAAAGTGCCTTCTTATATGGAAAAATAAAAGAAGTTTATGTGTGTCAACCACCAGGCTTTGAGGACAATAAACATCCTGATTGGGTGTACAAGCTTGATAAGGCTCTTTATGGGCTGAAGCAAGCTCCTAGAGCTTGGTATGAGACACTATCAACTTTTCTTTTAGAGAATAAGTTCACTAGAGGCACCATTGATAAAACCTTATTCATCAAGACTGTAGGACAACATAAACTCCTTGTTCAAATTTATGTAGATGACATCATCTTTGCATCCTCTGATCCAAAGTTATGTGATGAATTTACAAAGCTCATGAAGCTAAGGTTTGAAATGAGTGCTATGGGAGAATTACAGTTCTTTCTAGGTTTGCAAATCAAACAACAGGATGATGGAATCTTCATCCATCAGTCCAAATATACCAAAGAGTTGTTGAATAAGTTTGATTTACAAACATGTAAGCCCTGTTCTACTCCCATGAGCAGCATCACACAACTAGATGTAGATCAGAAAGGTAAAGCGGTTGATGAAACCCTTTACAGATGTATGATTGGGTCCTTGATGTACCTTACAGCTTCTAGGCCAGACATCATGTTTACAACATGTGCTTGTGCTAGATTTCAAGCTGCACCTAAAGAATCCCATTTGATTGCAGTCAAAAGGATCTTTAGATATCTGCAAGGTACCCAATCACTAGGTCTTTGGTATTCAACTGGGCATTCTTGCAAATTAGTTGCTTTCTCTGATAGTGACTATGCAGGATGCAAAGTCACCAGAAAATACCAATTCCTAGGCAATTGTTTAGTTTCTTAGCAGAGTAAGAAACAAACATCAATTGCTACATCCACTGCTGAAGCTGAGTACATTGCTGCTGCAAGTTGTACCTCTTAGATACTCTAGCTTCAGAACCAACTTCTGGATTATGGCATTACTGAGACTAAGACTCCATTACTAATGGATAGTGCTTCAGCTCTTTGTATTGTTAAAAATCCAGTGCAGCACTCTAGGACCAAACATATAGAGATCAGACATCATTTTATCAGGGATTGCTATGAAAAAGGTCTGATTGATCCTAAGTTTGTGCCTAGTGCTGATGAGCTTGCAGACATTTTTACTAAGCCTTTAGATAGTGCTACATTCCAAAATTTGGTACTAAGGCTTGGTATGCTGCAGCTAGAATAATTTGACCAATGCTGATGCTCTTATTTCACAACTACTGATGAGCAAAGGTCAAATATAAGTACTGATGAGTAATTTAGTCTTCAGCTCTTTCACAACTACTGAAGACTAAAATGCTTCAAAGTACTGATGTACATTATTTGTTGAAAACAACTGATGTAGTGAGGTGGATTACAACTACTGATGTATGATTTTCAAACAAATAAGTACTGAAGAACAAATTTTGCTCACAAATACTGATGTGTAATCTTACACAAGTACTGAAGACAAAATTTGTTCACCAGCTCTGAAGAGTATTTCATCAGCACTTGTGAACATCTGATCACAAGAGCTGAAGGCATAAATATTCACAAGAGCTGAAGGGTCAATGAAACATCTGAAAATCAGCCAAAGAGCTGATGAGTAAGTGTAGAGGCTAGCATGAAACAACTGATTTGACAAAAACAGCTGATGAGTAATTTCTCATCAGCTGATGCCAACAGCTTCTGTTTCATACCCAAACAACTGAAGGACAAAACCATGTCTTCAGTAGTTTCACAACTACTGATGACTAACACCAAGTCCTCAGTTGTTTACAACAACTGAAGCAATACCATGTCTTCAGTAGTTCACAACTACTGATATCAGTAGTTTACAACTACTGAAGACTAACACCAAGTCTTCAGTTGTTACAACGTCTGAAGATGAAAACTAGGTCTTCAGTAGTTTATAACTACTGAAGACTGACAACAAGTCTCAGCCGTTTACAACATCTGAAGGACAAAACCAAGGTTTCAGTAGTTTCAACTACTGAAGACTAACACCAAGTCCTCAGATGTTATAACCACTGAAGGTTAAAACCACGTCATCAGTAGTTTCAACAACTGATAACTAACACCAAAACCTTCAGTAGTTTTCTTTCAGCCTTTGCCCTACCCTATAAATACCCAACCTTCAGAGCATTTACTCTTCACTTGACCTAACTTTTCAAAACCTCTGAACTTCCCATACACCATTAATGGCGACCATGCAACTCAAACCTCGACACAACTGTGTCGCTCATCTCACCAAATCGCCATTATGGCCAAATTTCACCATGCCGTCGATCTTATGAACGACTCACCTTACCAAACGGCATTTCTTTTGAACCCCACCATCTACACCGACTCCCTATCGGAGTTCTGGACGAACATCACCGTCCAAACCGGAGAGAATGATGGCGAGGTCTCTCTCCGGTCCTCCGTCAACAACCACCCAGTGGTTCACTCACTCCGCTACTTTGCGCCAAACCCTAAAGCTGGAGGATGCCACCTACCCAACCTCTTACCCCAAAGGCGCCCTTGATCTATCTTTCACAGCCAATGACTATCAGGCGACCTCTCTGCCACCACCTTGTTGAAGAAACACTTCCCAGACCCTCAACGTCTAATTTTTATATGGTGAACGTGTGTCTGGCCCCCAAAACCTCTTCATGGGACCAGATGTCAACAAGGTGGCAACAGGTATTATTTTCTATCCTTGAAAAACAACCTTTGAACTTAACTGATATTATATTTTTGGAAATCAAGGATATGGCCACAAAACCAATTTCTAACCGTTGGATCTTGTATCCTCGGTTCATAATGGCCATAATAGAGGACCAGCTTCAAGCTGAGGGACTTGTTGGCACTGGGGTCCCTGCCATGGCTGTTCTAGCCGAGGTATACTCCAGGCACAACACCGACCACACACTAAAACAGGCTGGCCGGCTGCGAAAACCCACGCAGCAGGAACCCACAGCCTCCACCTCCAAATCCAAAGTCCCCACCAAACCAAAAACCAAAAAGAAGCCCAAAAAGGCTACTCAGGGAATGAGTCCCCTGAGGATGCCCCTGCAACACAAAGGCAGGATGTGGCTGCTGGTTCGATTCTCCCAGCAGCTACCACGACTCCACCCACCACAACCGCACAGGCTTCCTCTCAACAGGAGCCTGATGCAACCACTTCTGGGCAGCCACACTTCTGGGGTCTATCTCACTTGAGAAGACTGCCATTGAAACGCACAGTCCTCCCCATGTGCACTCTGCTTCAAGCCCATCTCCCACTGAAACCGCCCCACAAAGCCCTACACTCATAATAGCCAAAGTGTACCCACTGAGCACTCCACCCTCTCCCCAGAAACCAATTACAACTGGGAGACTCCAACCGAAGAGGGGGTGGACACTAGTGCCGGTGGGAGCCCACAGCACAAGAATCACATGTCCAATCTCCCAGTGTGGCTAGGGAGATAGGACATTCTGGTGAGGCTGCCACTTCCCCTGCATCAACATCTGAGCAGGGTGAAGCTGGTAACATCAATAAGACCTCACCAGAGGCAACTGCCGATGATGGATCCAATCCGGAGGCTGGAAGTCCCCAGTACCAATACCAAAGGGCACATGCTACTTCTGAGCCACACTCAGAGCATGTATATCCTGACATAGTCAGGAGGTCAGGTGATTCAGTTCACACTGATGATGACCTGAGCTTCTTCTTTGATGTAGTCGCTCAAAACACTATCTTAGAAGATGAGATAAGCAGACTCAAAGAGCTGCTTGCTCAAATGACTCAAGATAGAAGTCCATCTGCCACCACAAACCCACAGATGGCACCTTCACCCGAAGGTCTCACATACACTGAGCCACTCCCACAAACTCGGCCACCAGCCCCTGCTTCTGGCACTAGCTCTCCGGGCCAGAACCCCCCTGAGCAGCTAGATGCTATCCTCCAAAAATCCCTGCCTCTCATCACACCCATAATAATAGATATTGTCATGAAAACCATTGATGAGAGGCTTCCCACTCACATCCAACCCATGGTGGAGGTTGCCATTGCTAAGGCGCTTGCTGATAGTCAAACCCCAACCAATGCACCCAAAAAGGGGGAGACATCAGTGCAAGCTAAGAGGAAGAGGGGAGAGGAGGAGTTAGAAGTAGAAAGAGAGGAGGTAGTTGAGAGGGAGAAGGCTGAGGAGAGTGTTAGGGTGAAGGAGAAAGGGAAGAAGAAGGTGAGGGAGGAGAGTGAGCATATTGAAGTGGCTGAAATCCAAAAGGATTTCAATGTCACTTATCAAAAGAAAAGGGGAGAGAAAGAGGGAGAGAAGGGGGATGATGATCTAGCAGCCCTTGTTAAGGAGGCTGATGCTGAGCATAGCCGATCAATGGACTCTGTCATTGATCAGCTGTTCAGGCAAGGCTTTGACAAGGACACTGCCATGCTAGATCAGGAGATCAGAAATATGGAGAAAAGAGATTGAGTACCGATGGTCTACTTATAGCCAAGAGGACAAAAAGAGACTCGAGGCTATGAGTAGATTCATTTCGAAGTATCTGGGCAGGCCAGTCCTTGATGTCAAAGCATGGACCAGGGACAGAATCTTCGCTATAGCCACCAAGATCTGTTCAGCTGGTGATTTCACTAAAGGACTGGTCGCTGAGGCCCTCTCAGAAGCCGGTGCTGGGAACAGGACACTGCTAGCAAAACAGACCAAACCATCTCTTATCTCTAGATTGCTAGCAGTGCCTGCCAACATTCCCACACCAACCACCCAAACACAACCCACAAAACCAACCCCTTCACCATCAAAACCCGCAGCCAATGATCCACCCTTGAAGAAGAGAAGGGTGTTGAGGCTGCAAGAAGAAGAAGAGGAGGAGGATGAGGAGGATAGACTGCCCCTTTCAGCAGTCATCCCTCTACCCAAAGCCAAACCTCAAACCATCACTCCCACCTCACAGATGGACACTGTGAGGGTAAAATTAGAAGAAGAGGAGCAACAAAGATTACACGATGAGGAAATGCTGAAAAGCGTTGACAAATCATATGCTGCTTCTACTTCTATTATGAATATGAAGAAGGAGACTCTGAGACTCTTCACTCTTAAGCAAACCTTTCAATATGATAAGGAAAGAGTGAGGACTTGGCCTGATCCTAGGGTGGCTCACAGGATAGTCCAGAAAGATATGCCTGTGAGATACAAGAGCCAACTTAAGAGAGTTGTAGATGAAGTAATCTCTGTGGCTCTTGTAATAACACCCTGGGAGATAGTAGAGGAGTTCGAGAGAGCCTATAAAACTAAGCAGCCACCCCAAAAATGTTAGAAAATAGGGTGGTGAGGAAGGGCTTAGTCTATAAGAGGCTTGAGAACTTCCATAGGGATGAGCTCAACTTGTTGTTAGAAGGAAGACACCCGGATGAATTTGCATATAGGCAAGTCACAACAGTTGAGCTCAAAAATGGAAAACAAGCCAAGTATGTCTCAGAGCTGTACGGCCGGGAGGGGTTATTCGAAGGTGCAGCTGAAGACTTAACTAAAGAAGAGCAGATGATATTTCTTCAAGCCTATACCCGATAATCCTACCGGCTCGTACATGGGAGGTAGATCTCATGGATGGGACAACAGCTCTGTGTCTAATTCCCCAAAACAGAGTCCCATCCATACTCAGCCAATCAAATCTTAGAGACTACCTCTCAGGCCAGTGCTTATCAGGGTCAACTTCTGATCTGATCCAGAAGGAAATAGACCAATCTTTATGCCAACAATAAGTGCGACAATAAATAATTAGAGGTTTTGGCTGCATTGGTTCAGGGGGAGTTTGTTGGACCAAAAGAACCAATGAGCCAAGATCAGGAAAACCTCTAAGTCCCACATGTCACTACAACAACTGCTGAAGACTCCCATCAGCTGTTCTGACAAAGTCTGAAGAATCAAAGTCTGAAGATCAAAGATCTGAAGTACAACAGCTGAAGAATCTAAAGTGCTGAAGACAAGTACTAAAGTCTGAAGTACTGAAACATACAAGTACTGAAGACTTCAAGTACTGAAGACAAGTGCTGAAGATCAAAGTTGAAGAACTGAAGAACTGAAGATCATCTACTGATGCACAAAGTCTGAAGACAAAGACTGAAGATAACAGCTGATGACATCTACTGAAGTCATCAGCTGATACATCATCTGAAGCCCAAGTCTGAAGAACCAAGTGCTGAAGATTCAGAGTTTGTCACAACAGCTGAAGAAGTCTTCTTCAGTTGTTGTGATGGTTTTTCATTTCAGTAGTTTTATATTTAGTTTCAGTAGTTTGTACAACAGCTGAAGAGCTTGTTCTTCAGCTGTTATAGTTCAGTAGTTATAAACGACTGAAGAGTTTGTTCTTCAGTCGTTGTAGGCTTTTCAGTAGTTTCCTTTTTAGTACTTGTAATAGGTAGAACACTTTTGTAAAAAGATGTCAGCTGTTGACATCTTCAGTAGTTTTATGTTCTATTAGTTGTAAGTTTAATAATCGGTTGATGTCACAATCATCATCACCCATCCTTTTGCCGCCTATAAAAGGATGGTGAACCATGCTGTATTAGGTGCCGAAACATGTTGAGTAATAGAAAATCTTCTTTTTCGCAGAACTTTTCTCTCTCTCTATGTTTGTACTTTTACATGCAAAATATTTTGTGTTCTTGCTTTAAGTGCTAATTTCGTGCTAAATCCGCTGCAAAAACAATCTGATTGATCAAAGTAGAGGCTGAGATCCTGTCACAAACTTATCCAAATACGGTTTACATACACGATTCATGAGATCCATAAACACGGCAGGTGCATTGGTCAAACCAAAGGGCATAACCATGAACTCATAGTGTCCATATCGAGTACGAAAAGCGGTCTTTGGAATGTCATCATCGTGAACACGTAGTTGATGATACCCAGAACGTAGATCGATTTTGAGAATTGAGTAGCCCCTTGAAGTTGGTCGAAGAGATCATCGATTCGAGGGAGAGGGTATCGGTTTTTGATAGTAAGCTTGTTGAGTTCCCGGTAGTCGATGCACATACGAAATGAACCATCTTTCTTCTTCACAAGCAATACAGGTGCACCCCACGGTGACGAACTAGGGCGAATGAAACCCTTATCGGTCAACTCTTGCAGCAGACTAGCTAGTTCTTGGATTTCAGACGGTGCAAGACAATAAGGCGATTTAGCCACAGGGTTTGCACCAGGGATTAAGTCAATCTTGAACTCAACTTCTCACACGGGAGGTAGTCCCTTAAGATCCTCGGGAAAAACCTCAGGAAAGTCCCGCACGACAGGAGTGTCTTTCAATTCCTTACCCTTGGCTTTCGTATTAACTACATATGCCATGAAAGCCATGTAGTTTTTACTTAAGCATTTGCGGGCCTTGATGCAAGACATAATTTTGAGTCCTTGGGACGATTTCTCCCCAAAGACCTTTAAGGCATCACCAGTCGGTAAGGGAATTCGGATGCATTTCTCAAAATATAAAATTTCCGCACGATGTTTGGCTAATCAATCCATGCCGATAATAACATCGAAACTTCCCAGTTGCATAGGAATGAGGTCGATAGAGAGCTCGTGTTCGTTAAGGCTTAAGGTGCAATCATGTATTACGACGTCAATGACAATAGATTTTCCATCGTAAACTTCGACCGTGAAAGATCTTTCCAGATTAACACGTGGTTTAGAAAGTATAGGCTCGAATTCCAACGACACGAAACTCTTTTCCGCACCCGAATCAAACAATACAGATGCATAATGACTATTTACAAGATACATACCTGTTTGGTAATAACCTATTATTGGTATGATGAACACAAAGATAGGAGTATTTACAGGACAAGAAATGATTTAAAAGGAATTCAACGTCGTACCATTCACCATGTCGTTGTTGGCTTTTGCTTGGTTGGCGTTGATGTTAAAGGCCCTTCCACGAGCAGGTGCCATATTTCCCACATTGCGTGGACATTGCAGACGAATGTGACCAGGCTCGCCACAGTTATAGCAGGTCCGGTTGGCAAGCATTGCAGCGTTGTTTGGCGCACGAAGACAAGTAGTCACCAAATGCCCATACTTTCCACACAACGAGCAGACTCGGCACGGAATGTTGCTCGCTTGATGGTACTTGCACGTGTTACACATGGGGTATGGACCAACATAAGCTCTAGCCATAAGAGCTTGATTTGCAACTACCATTTGTTTTTGAGGTGCATTTGGGGCGGTCACAGCGTAGTTACGTGTCGGGATGAACTTTCGCTTCTTGTTTTGGGAAAATGACTCGGCCCGTACTTCCTTGACCTCCTCGGGGTCGTCTTCTCAGTTTTCTTGGCACCCTTTGCAGATATAGTGCCCGCTCGGATGTGGTTCTCCGTCAATTGGGCAGTGATGGTGATGGCTTCTTCCAAAGTTGCGGGTCGACTACCCACAACGGCATCCTGAATCTGAGGCGGCACACCCTTTATAAATTTCTCCACATTACGTGGAACCGTATCCGCCATGTGTGGCAGCAGCATACTCAACTCGTGATGGCGGGTGGAATACGCCAGATGATTCCCGCCATCCTGTTTCAGGTTCCAGAATTCCTCCTCTAGCTTCTGGATTTCATTTCTTGGGCAAAACTTGGCGATGGCTATGTTTTTGAATTCCTCCCAACTTAAGGCCAAGATTGCGTCGGGGCCTCGGTTTCTCTTTTCGCTGTTCCACCACGTTAAGGCCCTTTGCTGCAGCATACTGGTGGCGTACCTAACCTTGAGTGTTTCGGGGCACTCAAAGTTGCCTAAGGTGTTCTCCATCCCTTCAAACCATTCTAAGAGACCGGTGGCACCTTCCTTGCCACTGAAACTGGGAGGCTTACATGAACTTAAGTGTTTGAAGGTACAAGACTGGTAGTTACGGCCTTGGTTTGCACTATTTTCCCCGTGGCCGTTGCTGTTGTTCATGACGTTGGCGATCATAGTGCTGCTGAGTTCAGCCATCATATTCGGGATGACCGCAGCTATTTGCCGGGTAATCATGGCAGCAAGCTTACGGTCGGATCTTCTTCGGTTTCCGAGATGGCGAGACATGCTGGAAAATATGATTTGGATTAGGATCGGGTAAAAGGACAATAAGGATAGACAGTTAAAGTAAGAATCATGAATTATACGGAATGTTTCTAGTCGGTAACGTATCACCATTTGAAAACGTTGACCTGTCAAGGTAAATTGACCCATTTGCCTTAGAAACTTGTGTGTGTTGACCATAGTTTATCACTCATCCCAGAAATCCCCAGGTAAGCGTAACCAGTCCCGTAGGATTTATACGAAACACTTACCTTAGCCCGAAGGCTTTTTGCCAGGAAATCCAGAATACAGGTGTTTATGTGTCACACAACAGTTCTTAGGTTTATGAAATCAAAACCTTGATGAGATTTATATAGATTAGACAAATCGTCTAAAGATTCAAGTCATAAGCATAAGCATAAGATTTCACGCGTCGTCGAAAATAAGATTAGGAGGTTTCATGTTCGGGGAGAGTCAAAGAGTCAAATATAAGTTTTGGGAGACATGTAGCAATGTTTAGGCAATCCTATGCTAAGGCATCAAATTGCACATAAGGAGACATAGCATTATGTAGCATGCAAACCATATAATTTATAAGATAGAAATATAATTCTATAAGGTTCATGCATGCGCTATAGTCTAGGTCACCATTTCTAATAACCTAAATCCCTATAGTTATAGGCTCTGATACCAATCTGTCACACCCCAACCTAGACTCTGGAAACGTCGAGGTGTGAGAGTTACGATTGTTCACAGCCACATAACGCTATTAATAAACCAATAATCATAAATGCCAGTTGTACCATTACAAACATAAGTCTTAAAGAAATTAAAATAAACATAACAAGTCATTTATTCCATTTATTTATCTAGGTCCACGTCCTAGTTTTATTGTAAGCTTCAAAGGTCCACTTTAAACTCGGTTGTTTCCTGAAACATGTTAAAAAATAAAAGGTCAACAATGATGTTGGTGAGATTTCCATAGTTTCATTACATAAGTATATATAAAGATGGCAATTCATGTTGTAAATTAGAGAACAAGTAACTAGGGATGTAAGACAGAATGCACAATCAAACCTTGACAAAGTTTTACAAGTCCCAAACGTTAAAAGTATATACGATTAGCTAAGTGTACTTGGATCAACAAAGCAGGCTTGTCAGGCCCATAGATCTATGACGTCGCCAGGCTAGCAATAGTTAATGATTGTACATATATTCGAGATTACACGATAGCTACAAGGTCCAACTAACCACAACACACAAGTGAATTGTCATAAGTTTACAAGAATCAAACGTATTTACAAGTGCAACGTTTATAATGTAACATGTTTCACCCAAAAGTGTGAAATAATAAAATGGGTATAGAAATACTCAACTGATCAAATAAGTATATTATTAATGATTAATGAGAAATAATAATAAACGTCGTTCCAAGTTGTATCGTCACAAGTCACCTAAATATATTTAAACACAAGATTAAAGTCTAATATTAAGTTCAATGAATTATTACGAGCTAGGGTTCTATTTGAGATTTGGGGGTTTTGTCAATTATATTTAACAAACGAAACCTAATTATATTTTCGTGGAAACGATTTGTTTATATTATAAAATATGAAACAAGAATAAAATTTTTAAAAAAAATTACTATTATTCATAAAGTTTAATTAGGGTTTTGTAATAAAAATAAACACGATTTAACCGACAACTAAATAAACACTGGTTGAAATAATAATTAGTATTTTAAGTCTGAATTTATAAATATATATTAATTATAACCTTCCCTTTTTAAAATCTTTAAATAAAATATAAGGATATTTGTAGAAATAAATTTACAGAAAATATCTCCATGGTTTTAAAATACACAAAGTTTATGAAAATAATATTTTATAAATTTTTGAATTTTTTTATATATTTTAAAAGCTGCAAAAACGTTTTAAAAAAATGTTGGAGGTCACCGAGTTCGAACCCGTGATCTCTAAGTGGGGAAATGAGCATGGAACCAGTGCACCAAGGCCTCAGCCGCGGTTTATACCGGGTTCCATTTTATTTAAACACAAACACCAAAGACAAATCCAAATTGCAAGAACCCTAACTCCAATCGAACCAAATTGATCACCATTTCGTAATTGTTAATCGAATTAACATGGGGCTTTTATTCCCCATGTTTAAAAGAGTACAACGCATGTTGTAGTTTCCTAAATGATGACGGATTGAAGATGAACAAGATGATGAACAGTTCGCGGCCGAGTGGGTGATCGAATTCGTATTTTCGTGCGTTTTTAATGCAATTGAGGATGGTAGCTGATAGATACTAGTTATATGAGTGTTTAAGTGGATTTACTTTGCTTAATTCACGGGTTAGTGCGCGATGGTGGAGTGAAAACCGGCCGCAGAAACGGGTTCGAATGGGGGTGGGGTTGGGTGTTTTGTAATTTACACTAATGGTCCCTGTGGTTTATGAATCCTGACATTTTATGTAAAACTTCCCTTTTGAAGTTTTAAAATTAACAAAACACCCCCTTGAGTTAAATAACTTTAAGTTTTAATCATTTCTTTTCTTTCTTTTGAGTTTGATAACTTTTACAAATCATTTTTATTATTATTATTATTATTTATTTATTATTATTATTATTATTGTTATTATTATTATTATTATTATTATTATTATTATTATTATATTTTATTATTATTATTATTATTATTATTATTGTTATTATTATTATTTATTATTATATTTTATTATTAATATTATTATTATTATTATTGTTATTATTATTATTATTATTATTATTATTATTATTATTGTTATGATTATGATCATTATTATTATTAATTATCAAAACTTTATAATTGAAATCCCCGTGATTGTATTATCAACAAACGTTATTAGGAGTTAATATGAAAAATACGGATGGTTACAAAAGTTACGAGTGAGTATTATTAAAAAATATTTTCTTTTCTTCTTCCTTTCATAAAAAACTTAGGTTTGCGTGTGTGTATATATATATGTGTATATATATATATATATATATATATATATATATATATATATATATATATATATATATATATATATATATATATATATATATATATATATATATATATATATATATATATATATATATATATATATATATATATATAGGGGAGGGTTCCAATGAAAACCATATTATAATTGAAAACTAAAAAAACCATTTATTCACCATTGATCTTTTTGATCTATGGTTGAGATTAATTAATGATATTTTAGTAATTAAATGGAAGATTATGAGTGTTTAAATATGCATTAAGAGTAAAATAGGAAGAACATAAAATAATTAACTTTCTAAATTTACTCACATCTTCCCTATTTCTCTCACCTCTCACCTCTTTTTTATATTTATATAATCAAATATATTAATTTTATACTTTGGATTGAAAAATTAGATAATCATTGTTTATCTAAAATAAAAGACAATTAAACTAAAAAATATGACTGGTTATACATGCATCACACTGTGTTACGTATGCGTAACATTGTGTGTTATGTATATCAAAGCCGAAACAAAAATATGGTGAAATGTCTCACGTTATTAGCTGGGGTTATGATGGCGAGAAAAGGTTGTATGTCATAAAGAGAAGGAATGGAGAAAGTGATTATCTGAAGAGCACTCAAGACTTCCATACTCTACGTGCTGCTGATCTTTATTCCATGGGAAAAGCTCCATTCTTTAATGAAAGCAATTATAGTGAAGCTGAACTAATGAGATCTATGATACGAAGGGAGATGAGAACAAATTTCAAGGACTTCAAAACTGCTAAATCAAAGGTGATTGATGACTCTACAAGAATTGATGAAAATACTAAAGCTCCGATGAAAATAAGAGTTTATCAACATCCCAAATTCATAAGAAAAGTCCTAGTCCATGCTCCTGTTCCTCCAAATTCTTTAAAGCAATTAATTTCTTGGAGATGTGAAAAGGATTCAGGTCATGCTGTGATCAAATGTACTGACAGATCATTTAGAATCATTGATCCAGCTGACTTAATGAAATTCGGCAAAGACGACTTGATTAAGCTACTACACTGTCCCATTTCAGCTGATGAGTCTGTTTATTTCTTGTCTTGCCAATATGTCTGGATGACAGATCGAATCCTTCGAAATAAATGGTACACTTATTCTGGTACTTACAAGAGAGCAAATGTTGAAATTGACTGATGAAGTTTCACCGAGCCTAGGGAGAGATTGTAGAGGACTAATCAAGGCTCGGCAAAACAACAAACACCGAAAATAAAGATGACAAGCGAAAGATGGAGTCACGCGAGATGAAGCTCTCACGCGAAAAGAACATCCACGCGAAAGGATGAGCCGCGCGACAAGTCTGTCGCGCGAGAACTGTTTGTTTAGTATAAATAGTTTAGTTTTGGTTTTGTAATTAAGCTTTTGATCATATTTTACTCCAGTACTGTGTGTTTTTCGCACAAGACCTGTAATAGGTTATTTTGTTCAATACAAGAAGCATTTTTGATCAATTAGATTCTTCTTTCATTCCAATCATGTCTACATTCTGCATTTACATGATTGAGATCATGATTTGATTGTTTCTGGGAGAATTCCACGGTTTTACAGTAACATTGTCATACTTATGTGTAAAATAGATACACGTAACAGTGGTATATATACGTAACAACAGAGTTACATATATGTAGCAACAATGATCATACATGTGATTATGATAAAACTACCAAATCTTCACGTTCTTCATGTTCATTATGTTTTAGTGTTTGTTTTGTGCGTCGTCCTTACATATACGTACCCCAAATGCTTTCATAAAAGTAAATCCTTTGAATTAACCATTATCTTCCTCAATTCATTACTTTTTACCCTGCGTACTTCTTTCACATCCAATTCATTGCTATATTGCATGATACGTATGTGTAATCAAGGAAATCAATAAAAAATACATGTAAAAGAAAAGTTACATCGGCTACGCAACAAAGCCATTACGTATACGTAATTGTAGTGTTTATCTTCCACACTGTGTTCTTTGTCATCATCATCTTCTTCGCATTTTCACTTTTTTCTTCATTATATTCATCTTCTTTTATATAATTCTTACATTGTGTGATACATATATGTAATCAAGGAAATGGAGAAAGAAAAGACGTAGAAGCAAAAGTTAACTTCGGTATTGGTACGTATATGTCACAGAAGTGTTACGTATATGTAACACTAGTGCACGTCTATTAACTGTGTTCTTCATCGTCATCTTTACAGAGGATCATAATCTTCTTTTATGCTTACTCATATTTGACCCAAAATCAACATCATTCATAAATATGAGCAATTGATGAAGATCATCACCATCTTCATCGTTACGTGGTAGAAGTATTCATGTTCATCTTTGATTTTTAAAAATCAAATCATGTTTCAAGAGAATCAAGCACCACCACCATTTATGATTATTTTAATTCAAAAGCATAACCACCATTTGATTTGAATGATGATTAAATCATGTTCAATGGATTTTCAGAGCTAAGAAATTAGAGAAGATGAATAACAAATTAGAAAAGATATACGATGAAGAAGATCATCTTGTAAATTAAATAAATAATAGAATAGATTTAGTCAACACCTACCAAAATTAAAGGGTGTTAAAATTACCGTACTAACCTTTTAAATAAAGAAAATTAAAAATTAAAAGACAATTTTTTTATTGGTTGAAAGTGGTTTTCATGGTTTTTAATTATAGGGGTGGTTTTCATTTGATCCCCCCTCTATATATATATATATATATATATATATATATATATATATATATATATATATATATATATATATATATATAGGGGGTGGTTCCTAAGAAAACCATAATTTGCTAAAAAAACTATGAAAACCAAATCTAAACCATTGATCTATATAATCAATGGTTGATATACATAATGGCATTTTAGTAATAATCCAAAATTTAAGTTGATTATACTAGTGACATAAGGGCAAATTTGGAATAACATTTATTTTAGTTTTGGAAATAATCACCAAAATTCCTACATTCACTCTTCTCTTTCCTCTCTCATAAATTACACTTATAAAAATCCAAGAATTTACTTTATTTTTATTATCTTCATATACATCAATAATTAACTTCATCTTCATTTTGTTTTTTAAATAATCTAACAGTAACATGATGCAATCATATGCTAACTGGCTTACATATACGTAAACACATAATTTGTTTTCTTAAACAAGTCTAATCGTAAATATACAGACAAACTAAACCACGTTTATACATCTTTTTACATGTATGCAACAATTATCAATTATTGTTACATGTATGCAACAATTATCAATTAAGTGCATGTAACTATAATGCATAACTAGTACAAAACTATAACACCTCTGAAATCTAGCCCAATTAGAAAGCTTAATGTATTATAGGAACCAATAGAGGTCCGGATTGATTTGGGCTTACCAAAGAAACCTTGCAAAACGAAACAAGCCTTTTGGGCCCAATAAGCCCAATAAGGGCCCTAACTTATAACAAGGCCCATTTAAGGCCCATACGCATGTTTACGAACTAATTAAATGAGAAACCATGAAATAATGAATTATTATGTGATTCGAAATAATTATGGAAAGACCCAAATTAAAAACAGATTCGAAACCCATACCGGGTAAAAATCCGGCAATCTAACGCGTTCTAACGTCTGAATTCATTCAGAAATCCTTATCATGTCTTGTCATCCCATCATAATCATTGTTGATCTTAACAATAAAGTAAATAATGCTTGCTAAAAGATTTTTCACCAATCATGCATAAACGTCAGAGATATGTAAGTGAAACGCGAACACCGGTTTTCACCAGCATTTACTGACATCTGATACGTCAACCAAACCCCGTAACATTGTAATTATTTATCTAATCATTGTTTCTTATCCTAACCTACTAAATTGTGAGTGATACGTTTTCTAGAATAAGCGCGTTCCGAAAACGCAACAGTGACGCGCATCGATCAGGAAATTAGGTCAAAACCCGAGAATTCGTCAGATAAGGTTTTAATGCGACTAACATGGGAAGTTAATGCGCAAAATATCATTTTAATACTTAATTGCATAGAATTTGATACTAAAATGATCTTAATATCGCTCCTTCGATAAAAACGTATAAAACCGTTTAACGTGTTAGATACGCGATAATTTACAACTCGTTTGATTTTTCCGGCATGTTTTAAATATGATAAAATTATTAATCTCGGAATATTTATGACGTTTTCTATAATGGAAACTAGCGAGAAGCGAAGTTTTAACGTTACGTGCAATTTAATCGAGCGTGTGCGAACTGTTTACGAACCCGTTTCATTTAACCCTAGTATATAAATAACATAAACTTCATTCTAGGGTGCAAAACTATTTTAGGGCAGAGAGAGAGTGTGAACCGCGGCCCCCCATCTCTTTCCCTTCTCTCTCGGTCGAACTCCGGTCTCCGGCCACCGGCGACGTTTTCCGGCGAGTGTCGGCGAGTGGCACGCAAATCCGGACTCCCCTCGACGCCCCGATCACTATAGTGGTCTTGATTTCTCCCAAAACATGAAATAGAGACGGGGATCGAAGGTAGAAGTAGCGGCCGGAGGTCGATCTTGGGATTTCTGGGCTATCGGCCGCGATGATGGCTGTGGACTGTGATTCTGGCGGTGGTTGTCGGTCGTGATGGTGGTTTTGGCAGTCGCGTGGGTTGTGGTTAGAGTTTTCGGTGATCTGTGGTGATTGGGAGTTAATGTCGGCCGGGTTGCGCCGGCAGTGGTGTTGGTGGTCGACAGAGGGGGCGATGAGGATGGTTGTCAGTTGTGATGGTGGTAGTGGGTTATTGGTTTAGGTGAGCGGCGACGGTGATGGTTGTGGTGGATTGGAGGTCTCGGTGGTGATGGCGGTGTTGGATGTCGGTTGTGTTTATGGTGGTTGTCTGCTTATAGGCAGTGGCGGTGTAAGTCGAAGGTGATGGTGGTGGTTTAGTTGAGTGTGGATGGTTGTGATGGTCCGTGAACAGAAGGTTTGTGGTGATGGTGGTGATAGTGGTTGTGGCTGATGGTTGTGATTGTGGATTGTTGGGTTACCATTGATGGATGTGGCTATGACTATGGTGATGGCGGTGATGGTTGTGATAGGGTTAGCGGCGGTGAGGGTGGTTGCTTGGTTGTTGGTTGCTGGTTATGATAATGGTGTAGAGGCGGTGGTGGAGTTAGTTGTGGTGAAGGTTGTGATGGTGTTTGAGTGGTGGGATAGTGGTGTTGATCAATGGTGTTAATTGTGGTTGCGGTTGTTGATTGTGTAGTGGTTGTGTTAAAATGATAAGATAGGGTTTCGGTCAAGCACGATCAACCGAGTTCAACGGGTAGTCAACGACAAGAACATGATGAGGTCAAGAGCCATGCGAGTGGGTTAACGAGCGTGAACCAAGTGGAAGGTATAATCGCACGCGTTACGCATTTGAAATTTAATTATAAGTTACATGCGTGTTAGTTGAGCTCTAATTATAAAAATACAAAAATTATAAAGATGAAAATGAACGTTAATGGATATAATTGTTTGCTTAAAATGGTTAGTTCATACACAGACATAAGTATAAAATAATAGTTATTAAAACCGATCAAGATGTTACTATAAGTATTCAAACAAATGCGTGTGACTTGTTAGTATTTTCAAAACCACAAATATGTACATATAATGGAATAACATTATTTTTCTTAAATTGTTATTAGCATATTTAATAATACCAGGATATAATTTCCAACACTAATTATAGATTTGTCATCAAAATAAATATCATCCTTGGGAAGATAATATTACTACTGTAGTTGATGAAAATAAGACTCCATGTATAACTTAGGTAAAGATGTACATCTGTTTATAAGAAATAATTATAACACGCTAACAATTAAGCAACTTATATTTAAGAGGGTATGATTATTAATACTTGAAAACTCTAATATATATATATATATTTACATTGTGGTATAATCCTCTCTCGTATGGATAATGTCATCAATGATAATCATCTATAAAGATTGAAATCTTCAAATCAATAAATTATTGTTACAATTATTGTACTAAGAATCATTACCCGGATAAGAACATTGATTAATCTAATATGCACAAATTAGCACATAACAACTGATACTTGTACAAAAAGCTAAGATACAATAATCATACTAATTGTTAACTTTAAGTTAACTAAATAGCTCAACCGCACGAATGTAATAACATCATGCTAATTCTAAACGTGAATCTTATATGTTCTAGTTAGGATTGCTTTGTTGATGATCATCACTTTCTTTATCGAGCTCTGAATTTATATAAGGATACCAGGTGAGTATTCACGACCCCTATTTTACTTTCTTTCCTTTTTGGGGGAGAAAACATGCAAACATATTTTATAAATGGTTTTTAGTATTATTGATATCGTCTTTTACGTTAGTGCAAACATACAAACAGTCCTGACATTCTCAAACCATTAGTAATGTGTAGTGAGGTAATTCTGAGTAGTACTAATGGGTCTGACAAACCCCGCCCGGGGTAGTCGCGCTAGCTTGATTGGAGGTCAAACGGGTGCATTATTGACCTAACATTTGTCACTGTCTGGTGAGACGTGACGGGGAAACAACAAACATATAGGACATGCAAACAGTCAGCTTTGGTTCGAAACGCTAAGTAACATGATTATAGGCTAGCTACCTATCGATATGCTTTAATCACTATACCATTTTGAGTAGTTACAAACATTTCGAACAGTTACAAACATTTCGAACAGTTACAAACATTTCGAACAGTTACAAACATTTCGAACAGTTACAAACATTTCAAACAGTTACAAATATTTAGAACATTTACAAACATTCAAATAGTTACAAACATTCGAACAGTTACAAACATTCGAAAAGTTACAAACATTTTTATCTGTGATAAAACCTGTGAACTCACCAACTTTATGTTGCCACACTTTAGCATGTTTTCTCAGGTCACAGGAACGCTTAAGCTCATGATGCACGATTAAGAACGCACTCAGGACATTCATATCAGTTTCATTTAGTCGCATCGAATATTTGTTTTGGCATAGCATTTCCAGACTTTCAGTATTGTTTACATTTCAGTTTTACGCTTCCGCACTGATGTTTATTTCTTTCATGTTACTCTGATTCAAGTCAAAATTCTATTTTAAATTCATATAGTGTCGTTTGATATGACCGTGCCTGAGATATTGGTATGTCACACGCCTAACGGTAAAACCCTGTTTGTGGAAACTAAGGGTGTGACAAAAACAATTTATTAAACTCATTAGTTTACATATATGTAGATGTGGTTTCATGTATGTAACCTGATGTCATTTATGAAACAATAACACATATGTGGATGTGGTTCCATATATGTAACCTGATGTTTTTACATAATGATAACATCATATGTAGACATGGTTACCTATATGTAACTTGATTACATACACGTAACAATCATTAAAAAAAAAGCCAGAACTTAAGTTTTGAAAAAAAATTAAAAGTTACATATATGTAAACATAAATTGAGCTTCCATAGGTACGTAAAGATAATACGTAAAGATAACTTGATTACATATATGTAACAGTCTAAAAACTAGAACACAATCATTCGCTAAAATTTCAAACAAACCTAACTTGAATTGATGAATATCGATTGAAATCATCTTAAATCTGGATGCAAGCAAACAACACTATTGATCTTCTAATGCCGACCGACTTGAATTTATTGATGTTTTTTTGTCGATGGAATCATTCCTTGTTGAAGTTGCATCATCTCGAGGATGGTTTCTTATTGATCCGATCTATGGTTTCTAATATCTCTTCATCTTGTTTTGATAGCCGTCCTCCATCCATCATCGTCGATTGTTGCTTTGGAAGAAAACTCAATCACCACTATATAAATGATGGAATGGATTAAAATATTTCAGAAATTTATTATGTAAAAAGGATTGTATCATTGAATATGGAAGAAAAGAGGGTTGGAGAATAAAATTAATGAAGATGAAAAAAATAGATGCCTTTTTTTGAATTAGTCTAATTTGTTCAACAATGGAGTGAAATAAGGGATTATAGTTAACAATGACTTTTTACTATAAATAAGTTTCATAGATAATTACTTAAACACCCTTTGAAATTAATAAATATATATTATAATAAAAAATTTTGATTGGCTAGAATTTGTTTTCTTGGTTTTCTTAAAATTATATGGTTTTCTTACGATCCCTCCTCTATGTATATATGTGTATATACATATGTATATATATGTATATTGTATATATAGTATATATATATATATATGTATATATATGTATGTATGTATGTATGTATATATATGGTTTTCATAGGATCCCTCCTCTATGTATATATGTGTATATACATATGTATATATATGTATATATGTATATATATGTATATTGTATATATAAGTATATATATGTATATATATGTGTAATATACATATATGTATATATATGTGTGTATATATATATATATTATTTACACTTTCTTTTACTCCTATCAAAGCACTCGTAAAAATTACATTAACGTTGATTAGACGTCTAATATATTACTTGCTATAAATAGGGTTTCATGAGCTAATGGAATTGGATTCCTTATCCGACAACCAAATAATACATTAGTTATTGTGAATTGTTTCTATTTAACACTATCTTTAAGACAGGGAAGATGCCAGACCAGTGGAGAACCAGTGTCATAGTCCCCATATATAAGAAAAAAGGAGATATCCAAGGATGCGAAAACTACAGGGGAATAAAGCTACTGAGTCACACGATGAAACTATGGGAAAGAGTTATTGACACGAGAATTAGACGGGAAACCCAGATAGCAATAAACCAATATGGATTTATGCCAGGACACTCTACAACAGAAGCCATACACGTCATAAGACGGATAATAGAGAAATATAGAGAAAAGAAAAGGGACCTCCATATGGTATTCATCGACCTAGAAAAGGCCTATGACAGTGTACCGAGACAACTAATTTGGGAAAGTCTACGACATAGAGGGGCACCAGAGAGGTATATCAAATTAATTAAGGATATGTATGACGGGGCAAAAACATGTGTGCGAGCACCGGTAGGAGACACAGACTCATTCTCAGTGGAAGTGGGACTCCATCAAGGATCGGCATTGAGCCCATTTCTCTTCGCACTAGTGTTGGATGAGATGACTAAGTCAATACAACAGTCAGTCCCGTGGTGTATGCTCTTCGCGGATGATATTGTCTTAATATCAGAATCTAAAATGATGCTTAACGACAAGCTAGAGCAGTGGAGAGCAGCGCTAGAGAGCAGAGGATTAATGATAAGTCGCTCTAAGACGGAATACATGCATTGTAACTTTGGTGGCGACGATGAAGAGGACACCCAAATCAGTATCCAGGGCATGCCGGTCCCACAGACATCTAGGTTCAAATACCTGGGCTCGTACCTGCAGGAGGACGGAGAGATACACAGCGATGTAGCTCACCGTGTCCAAGCAGGATGGTGCAAGTGGAGAGCAACATCAGGGATCTTATGTGATAAGAGGTTTCCAGCAAAACTTAAGGGAAAACTATACAGAGTGGCGGTACGCCCAGCTATGCTATATGGAACAGACTGCTGGGCCATAAAGAAATCGCACGAGAAACAAATAGAGGTTGCGGAAATGCGAATGCTAAGGTGGATGTGTGGCCATACAAGACTGGATAGGATAAGAAACGAAGTGTTTCGACAGAAGTTAGAAGTGGCTTCTATTGCAGATAAAATACGAGAGGGAAGATTAAGATGGTATGGACATGTCAAGAGGAGACCAATGGCAGCACCGGTCAGAGCAGTGGAGAACATCAGCATAGAGGGTAGGAAGAGTAGAGGACGACCTAGGTTGACTTGGGAAGAGAGAATTAGGCGAGATATGGAACACTTGCACCTCTCTAAGCACATGATCGAGGATAGGAGTGACTGGAGACGTAGAATTAAAATTAAGGACTTTTAGTGGTCTCTGTAGCTAGGAAAGGACTTTGTTTACTTGTTACGGGGCTTGATGTGTATGTAGTACGCGTAGACCTCCTTAGGGGAAACTTGCGGCTTTCCTGATGCATGCTTGTTCATTTTATACTTCCTTTTGGTGATATCTTAATGCTTTGAATGCTTGCTGTATGAGGTGTGCTGTACCATATACCATATATCATAAATCGTACGTTTGATTATATGATTGATTATTTGATTATTTGATTATATGTTAAATCGCGAGCGTTATAGCTTTTGTATCGAGCCAGGGGTCTCTTTGGAAGCGGTCTCTCTACCTATCTGGATAGAGGAAAGACTTGCCACCACCTACCCCTCCCAGACCCTGCTCTTGAGTGGGATATACTGGGTTTGTTTGTTTGTTTGTTTGTTTATTGTGAATTGTTTGTCATATTGTGAATTGTTTGTCAAACACTTAAAAGAATCAGTCTACTCTTTCTATGCATCGTTACACTATCTATCAAGTATCAACAGTCAATATGTATAACAACATTTATATTTCATTCCTCATCTTTATAGTTAAGGTTTTCATCAAATTGACACTTTATGTCACCCAACTTAAGAAAATTATCTACTTCATGTCACCTTCATCTTTATAATTAAGGTTTCCATCAAATTGACACTTTACCTCATTCCGTAAAAGTGAACTAGTGAAGATGAAATTTAAAGCATCACTTTCTACTTTATATATTCCGAGACTTACTATTTATTTATAACTAGTAATTTACTCGTCGCGCGTTGCTGCGCCGGCGAACGTACGTGTCATGATCAAGTATAAAATATAATCGACTCAACTTGTTTCCGAACTAAATTTACGTAAAACATGGAGTAACACGAATTTGTACCATCAAATGAAAATATATTTTATTTAAATCGACTATATTTAAAACTGTAGAAGACTATATAAGGCTCGGCAAAACAACGAACGCAGAATGAAGATGGTGCTGATCAAGGTGTGTCACGCGATATGAAGATGTCAAGCGAAAGTGTATGTCACGCGAGAATGTGAAGTCGCGCGAAAAGCTGATCCGCGCGAAAAGTGTCTTCACGCGAGAACTTCTGTTTTTAGTATAAATATGCATTTTTCGCTTTTGTAGCTAAGTTTTTCAGTTCAGTTAGTTCTAATTTGCCTTGTAATCGTTCTGTGCAATTCTCACAAGATTGTAATCGCTTTGATTATCAGTGGAAGTCATTTTGATCCATTATTTCTCTTCTTCCAATCTCAATTACATTCCACATTCTTGAGATTGAGATCTTGATTGTTATTCTTGAGAATTGACCGAGTTTTACAATTGGTATCAGAGCATTTGGCTCTAGAACCAAGATTAGAAGACGTTTTTGGCTGATTTGACACATTCTTTATCTTACTTATTCACTTGGTTGATTGAGAATTCAATATGGAGATGTTATGCTATTGAAAATTCAAGAAAAGTGATCATTTGGACTGAATTTGATTGAATTTGGACTTAAAATTAAAAGAAAACTGATTAATTTGAACTAAAATGAATCAAATTGGAACTAATCAGTTAATTTGAGGTGAAAATTTGGTAAAATTCGCAAATTGGAAAACAAATTGTGCGAAAACGTTCAGGACTTTTCGCGTGCGAAACTGCATTTTCGCACAGGCAGTTTTTCTGCTTTTCACGCGAATTCGCTTAGTGACCTAGTGGAATCGCACGATTTGGAATCTCGCGCGAAAACTTTTCTCACGCGAAAGTAATTGTCGCACGGTTTGGGATTTCGCACGAAAAGTCTGGTTTACAATTTTCTGGTCAACATGTCTTCATCAACTCCTAATTTGAAGCATCTTACTGCATCTCTTCATCGTGATACTGAAATCGGCACTGGGAATAAGCCACCTAGACTTCTCAGCGAAGATGATTATGCTGATTTGTAACACCCGAAAAATTTTCTAAGCAAGTCAAATAATAATAATAGGCACAGACGAGACCATTTAATAAGATAGGCTGGTTATGGGTGTTAGACCAAGTTAACGCTTCGGGATGTGAGCTCGACGAGTTTAAAGTCCCGGGAACGCCTGATACATATATATAGACGGATCAGCTGAGCAACTCTCATTTTTCACCCAAATCTCAATTTCTAGAGAGAGAGTGTAGAGAGAGAAAGTGCTGATTCGAGGCTCGGTTGGTCAAGAGATCGAAGATTGGCGTTTGTGGGCTTCCAAACAACAAGAATCAAGGTAAGAAACATCGTTTAATTGTTCGTTTTGGTGAAAAACCCGGATTCTAGTTTTTGGGTTTTTGAAAGTGGCAAGAATCGCCCAAAAACCCACGTTTTTATGTAAGAAAACATGTATAGAGCTTAGATATAGGTTCCTGGATGATAACCCAAGGTTTTGGCCTTGGGTGTAAAAGACTGAAGTTTTAGGTTAAAATGGGCTGATTCGTAAATTTCAGATCGTTCTGCGAAATTAAGTACTCATCCAGCGAAACTATAAGTTCGTCCAGCGAAACTAAGAGTAGTTCTAGCGAAACTATAGATTCGCTGGGCGAAACTATAGTTCCGTTGATAAGTTTGCCGACAATGCTATCCAACGAAAGTTGGGCGAAACTAGCAGCAAAACTAGCAGCGAAACTGCTAGCGACCCTGCCAGCGAATTTAGCAGCGAAACTGCAGATTTTCCAGCGAAACTGCTAGCGAATATAGCAGCGAAACTGCTAGTTACTTAGCGAAACTAGCAGCGAACTTAGCAGCGAATTTAGACAGAAATTAACTCTTTTGAGTGTTAATCTACCTGCAGGCGGTGTAGTGCGACCTTCTCTTTCATAGCTTGATTGAGAAGCTAATCATTAAGTACAGGTGAGTTCTAGGACCCCTCATTTACTTGTTTTAAATGATTTTGGGGCTGGAACACATATAAACCTGTTTATTGAAATGTGTATGTTTGACCCATTTGGGTGTAATATCATGTAGTAAGTTTAAGGTATGATTGTGGACTTGGGCGTGTCGTATGAGGTCCTAGTATGAGTCCTCAAGGTATAGGAGGGACAATTAGGGCTGTTGCACTCGAGAAGATGCATAGTCGAGTCCCGGCTTTCGGGAAAAACGTGGGAGTAGGTCCTTACATGGAAGTCTCTGTAAGTGCCTGTAGATGTCTGTTGATGTAGGCTATGTATGTATGATGCCATGTATGATGATGTATGACTGATATATGTGTGTTCCTTACGATGATGTATGTATACCTTTCCATGACTTTACGTATTATGCCATCGAATGAACGAAGTATTATGTAACGTAAAGTGAAAGATAAAGAAAGAGGAACATGATGATGAATGCATGTATTAATAATGAATGATAAGGAAATATGATGATGAATACATGCATTAATGAATGAATGAACTAAGTCTTGCAAGCATTGAATTAAGGTAACGGGTCCTTCTTTGTGATTGACCCTATTCATGGTACCTCTACCGCTTACCTACTAGTACTGTGGCATACGCTCTATTGATTCATGGCCCAGTAGCTAAGACTAATCGGGGTATAGCATATGGTAGTGGTACAAAAAGTATTCAATGTGCAAGCAAAGATGAACGGGATCCTTGTCATTCGACCACAGTAATCATAGTCAAGTGCTATGAAGTGGGTAAAGCCTGACAGGATCCATATGAGAACAGAAAGATAATGATGTATAACGAACGATGAAGATAATAAAGAATATTATCTATGTGTATGTATAAGGTATGATCATGTGAAAGAAAGGAATGGTTTACAATGTAAATAAAGTATGTTTATTTTAAAGCTAGAACTCACTCAGCAACGCTGACTTTTTATGTGTTTCCAGTTGGCAGGTAGTGTTGCTGGGGATGGCACGAGGCGGCTACTCAGCTCTTTTGGGATGGCATTCTCCTTTTGATAATGCCGCCACGCAATGTGTTATGGGCCCATAATGCACGCAACACATTATGTTGCATGCAAGTGCAAGATTCCTTTAGGATCCCGATAAACGGGATTACTTAAGGAATCTTCTTTATGATGAAAAATTTAATATTTCTATACTAGAGGTCACTGTTTATGACCATTTTGTAATAGTGCTTTTGTGATGTAATGCAACATTACATGTTTTGTAATTGACGTACGTTGTATTAAATAGCAAAAGTATTTATAGTAAAAGAGAAGTTTATCTTAGAAATTCCGCTGCATGATTATATTAAGTTTATGCGAATATATGTTTTAACGTGCGATGAAAGACCAGCTGTGAGGTGCCCGGGAACGGGGCCTTACAAGTTGGTATCAGAGCCAAAGTTTAAGTTAAAACGGGTAAATTTTCAAAATAAACCTAAACTTAAACTGAAATTAGGACAGAAAGAAAGGGAATGCCATCTGAGTAGCTGCGTGCCATCAGGTATTTTCTTAAAGATTAACTGATATTATGTGCGTATGTATGTGGTATACGTGTACTGTTAGATTTAGATGCTAATGTAGTCAGGACAGGTAATGCTCAGGGTGCGAAGAGTAAAGTAAGTGGCTAATCACAACTGGCCACTGTAATTAGGGACTTACTATGCTTGACATAAACTGAGCTATTTCCTTGAATGACCGTGTTAGTATTTGAACCTTTCAGTGTGAGATAGAAAATGGCTGGTGGTAGATCTTCTAAGGCCTCACGGGGTGGAGGCAGTGGCGGACGTGGTGCTGAACCGCGTGTCACGAGAGGGAGACCTAGGATAGAGAAGGTTGTTCACGAGGAAAACGAGACCCCTCATCAGGAGGGTGTAGACGAAAGCGCCAATTTGAGAGCCTCGGTAAAAGAGGCAGTGGTTGAAGAGGTGCGTCAGGTCATGCAGACGATCTTACCATCTGTGGTGACCGAAGTGATTAAGGCTGTCAGGGAAGGTGAAAGGAAGGAGAGGAATAGGTCCTCAGGAAGACAGGAGCAACAAGAGCCAGAAACGGTTCTTTCTGATGACGAAGAGGAAGAGGAGGAGGAGCCAGTGCATGAGTCAACACGGGGTTGTAACTACGGGGCGTTTATGAGGTGCAAGCCCCCTACTTTTGACGGTTCTGGCACCGCTGCTGATGCTCACCAATGGGTGAGAGAAATGGAGGCTGTCCTCGATATTAGTGATTGTCGGGAGGACAAGAAGCTGAAGTTTGCTACCCACTCTTTTACGGGTTCGGCCTTATGCTGGTGGGACAACATAGTCCAGGCCGAGGGTAGCAGGGCCGTCGGAAGAATGAAGTGGTCCGAGCAGAAAAGGATGGTGATCGAGGAGTTCAGTCCTCGTCGGGAGATGGATAAAGTGGAGAGAGAGTTCCTGCAGTTGGAGGCGGGGACGATGACCCACCAACAGTACACCGCCAAGTTCAATGAAATGGCGCGAATGGTTTCGGATCAGGTGACGCCGGTGACTCGAAAGATCAACCGGTATATTCAGGGACTGCCAGCTGACATCCGCAGGCATTTGATTACTGCCCGACCGAGTACCTTTAGGTCGGCAGTGGATTTGGCTGGGAGATTATATGGTGAACGGGCTGTGGTGGTGAAAGCTGAGGTTAGTAAGAAGGGAGGTGGTGAGAGAAATTGGCAGGGGAAGAGGTTTGGTCAAGGTGATACTTCGACGAGTAACAAGAAGACGAGGGTGGATGACCGCCGTGTGGTCATGTCAGGAGCAGGGTTGAGGAAGTGTGGCCAGTGTGGAAGGGAGCACTCGGGGGAGTGCAAGTGGGGATCAAACATCTGTTTCAGATCCGGAAAGGCAGGGCATATGTCAAAGGATTGCCGGACAGGCAAATGTTTTAACTATGGGGAAAGTGGTCATTTGAGCAGAGACTACAAGAAGCCGAGGGCTGAGGGCTCAGGGGTGAAGAAGACGGGAGGAGAAGAACCGAGGGCAAAGGCCAGGGCATTCATGATGATGCAAGAAGAGGCTAGGACGGACCCTGACGTTGTGTCCGGTACGTTCCTGATAAACCAAAATTTAGCCTCTGTATTATTTGATTCGGGTGCCAGTAGGAGTTTTATTTCTACTACATTCTGTGCTAAACTACATGTTAGAAGTAAATGCCTCGATGAGTCCTTTGACATAGAAACTGCTATTGGTAAGTCCACTAGGGTTACGGATGTGATAGAGGACTGTGCCGTAGAATTAGAAGGTCATAGGTTTGCTGCCAAGTTACATGTGATGCCCCTAGGAGGATTTGATGTAGTATTAGGGATGGATTGGTTAGCAACCTACGAAGCGAATATCATGTGCCGAAAGAAGATGATTAGACTGACGGCGGCTGACGGGAGTCCGGTAACAATATACGACGATCGGGTTACGACGATTCCAAAAGTGATCTCAATGGCGGTGGCGGGAAAGTGTATGAGGCCCGGATGTAGTGCCTACTTATGTTATGTAAAGAATGTGGAGGAGCCAACACCACAACTATCCGATGCACCGGTAGTGTGTGAATTTCTAGACGTATTCCCGGAAGACTTCTCGGGATTGCCACCTGACCGAGAGATCGAGTTCCAGATCGACCTGATACCGGATGCTCAACCTGTCGCCAAAGCACCGTATCGCTTGGCTCCGACGGAAATGAAAGAGTTGATGGAGCAGTTGCAAGAACTGCTAGATAAGGGGTTCATTAGGCCAAGTATCTCACCTTGGGGTGCTCCGGTTCCGTTCGTAAAGAAGAAAGATGGTAGTATGAGGATGTGCATCGACTACCGCGAGCTGAATAAGTTGACTGTGAAGAACAAATATCCCTTGCCGAGAATCGATGATCTGTTCGATCAGCTTCAAGGCGCCAGTTAGTTTTCACGAATAGATCTTTGATCGGGCTATCATCAGCTAAAAGTGAAGGAACGGGATATCCCTAAAACAGCTTTTCGTACGCGCTATGGTCACTACAAATTCCTCGTTATGTCTTTTGGTTTGACCAATGCGTCGGCTGCTTTTATGGATTTGATGAATCGAGTGTGTCGGCCAATGTTGGATAAATCAATAATTGTGTTTATCGATGATATACTGATTTATTCCAGGAGCGAAGAAGAGCATGCCGGCCATATTTGGGAGGTGTTGGAGACCTTGAGGAAAGAGAAACTGTATGCTAAGTTCTCCAAGTGTGCTTTTTGGTTACGCGAGGTGTAATTTCTGGGTCACGTGGTAAATGCAAAGGGAATAATGGTGGACCCAGCAAAGGTTGAGGCCGTGATGCAATGGAAGTCACCAAAGACGTCATCCGAGATTCGCAGCTTCTTGGGATTGGTGGGCTACTATAGAAGATTTATTCAAGACTTTTCCAAGATAGCCTCGCCTTTGACAAAATTGACTCGCAAGGACGTAAACTTCGTGTGGGGTCGAGAACAGGAGGATGCCTTTGAGGAGTTGAAGACGAGACTGACACAAGCTCCTGTCTTGACATTGCCCGAAGGAAATGATGACTTAGTGGTATATTCGGATGCATCTTATTCTGGGCTAGGTTGCGTATTGATGCAATGCGGAAGAGTAATAGCCTATGCGTCTCGACAACTGAAGACCCACGAAGTCAACTGTCCCACGCATGATCTAGAACTAGCTACGGTGGTTTTCGCGTTGAAGATTTGGCGGCACTATCTATACGGGACGAAGTGCACCATCTTCACGGACCACAAAAGCTTGAAGTACTTCTTCGAGCAGAAAGATCTAAACATGAGGCAAAGGCGATGGTTAAGCTGATAAAAGACTATGATTGTGAGATCCACTACCATCCGGGCAAAGCCAACGTGGTAGCGGATGCCCTTAGCCAAAAAGAAAGGCCCGAGCCGATTCGGGTGAAGGCTTATCAGCTAATTATGACCTCTGATGTGATGACACAGGTTAAGGAGTTCCAAGACGAGTCTTTGAAAGAAGATCGTCTCAACTCCGAAAGGATGAGAGGTCTAGTTACAGAACTGGGGGAGAACACTCTTGGTGTTAAGACCCGATTTGGGCGAATGTAGATTCCTCGGTACGGGGATCTACGTGAAAAGATCATGGATGAGGCCCATAAGACTCGATACTCCATTCACCCCGGTGCTACCAAGATGTACCAAGACATGAAGAAAAATTATTGGTGGCCGGGTATGAAGCGTGATGTGGTGGAGTACGTGAGTAAGTGCCTGACTTGTTTACAAGTAAAGGCAGAGCACCAGAAACCTTACGGGAAGATCCAACCGTTGGATATACCCGAGTGGAAGTGGGAGCACATCACCATGGATTTCATCACGAAGCTACCACGTACCCCGAAAGGGTATGATGCTATATGGGTAATAGTTGATCGTTTGACGAAGAGTGCCCACTTCCTACCGATCCACGAGACGTATTCATCTAAAAGATTGGCGGATCTATTCATCAAAGAAATCGTAGCTCGTCATGGCGTGCCGGTGTCCATTGTGTCGGACCGTGACACCCATTTTACGTCGAAATTCTGGAAGAGATTCCATGATGCGATGGGGACGAGACTACATATCAGCACGGCGTACCACCCTCAGACGGACGGTCAGTCTGAGAGAACGATCCAGACACTCGAAGACATGCTTCGGGCGTGTGTGATCGATTTTGGAGGAAGTTGGGACGACCACGTGCCATTAGCTGAATTCTCATACAATAACAGCTACCATGCCAGCATTGGCATGCCACCTTATGAGATGCTATATGGTAGGAGATGCAGGACACCCGCTTGTTGGGGTGATATTAGTCAGAAGGAATTAGGGAGCGTCGAGGTGGTCGAGGCTATGACTGATAAGCTTGAAAGGATAAAGGCCTATATGAAGGCAGCCAAAGACAGACAGAAGTCGTATGCCGATAAACGACGCAGACCGATTGAGTTCCAGGTGGGTGACCGGGTGATGTTGAAGGTCTCACCTTGGAAAGGAATTATTCGGTTCCGGAAGCGGGGGCAAACTGAGCCCGCGGTATATAGGCCCTTTCCGAATCATTGCCCGTGTGGGAGAGGTGGCCTATAGCTTGGAATTGCCAGATGAGTTGAGTGGAATTCACCCAACCTTCCACGTATCTCATCTGAGAAAATGTTTAGCCAATGAAAATATGATTGTTCCACTGGAGGATATCAAAGTAGATGAACGGCTCAATTAGGTGGAGCAACCAGTGGCAATCATTGACAGAAAAGAGAAGCGACTGCGAAATAAAGTGGTTCCTCTTGTGCGTGTACAGTGGAGGCACAGGAATGGATCCGAATCAACGTGGGAGACAGAAGATGAAATGAGGCAGCATTACCCATGCTTGTTCGAAGAATAACAGGTTTCGGGGACGAAACCTAAATAAGGGGGGTGGACTTGTAACACCCGGAAAATTTTCTAAGCAAGTCAAATAATAATAATGGGCTCACACGAGACCATTTAATAAGATAGGCTGGTTATGGGTGTTAGACCAAGTTAACGCTTCGGGACGTGAGCTCGACGAGTTTAAAGTCCCGGGAACGCCTGATACATATATATAGACAGATCAGCTGAGCAACTCTCATTTTTCACCCAAATCTCAATTTCTAGAGAGAGAGTGTAGAGAGAGAAAGTGCTGATTCGAGGCTCGGTTGGTCAAGAGATCGAAGATTGGCGTTTGTGGGCTTCCAAACAACAAGAATCCAGGTAAGAAACATCGTTTAATTGTTCGTTTTGGTGAAAAACCCGGATTCTAGTTCTTGGGTTTTTGAAAGTGGCAAGAATCGCCCAAAAACCCACGTTTTTATGTAAGAAAACATGTATAAAGCTTAGATATAGGTTCCTGGATGATAACCCAAGGTTTTGGGTGTAAAAGACTGAAGTTTTAGGTTAAAATGGGCTGATCGTAAATTTCAGATCGTTCTGCGAAATTAAGTACTCATCCAGCCAAACTATAAGTTCGTCCAGCGAAACTAAGAGTAGTTCTAGCGAAACTATAGATTCGCTGGGGCGAAACTATAGTTCCGTTGATAAGTTTGCCGACAATGCTATCCAACGAAAGTTGGGCGAAACTGGCAGCGAAACTAGCAGCGAAATTGCTAGCGACCCTGCCAGCGAATTTAGCAGCGAAACTGCAGATTTTCCAGCGAAACTGCTGGCGAATATAGCAGCGAAACTGCTAGTTACTTAGCGAAACTAGCAGCGAACTTAGCAACGAATTTAGACAGAAATTAACTCTTTTGAGTGTTAATCTACCTGCAGGCGGTGTAGTGCGACCTTCTCTTTCATAGCTTGATTGAGAAGCTAATCATTAAGTACAGGTGAGTTCTAGGACCCCTCATTTACTTGTTTTAAATGATTTTGGGGCTGGAACACATATAAACCTGTTTATTGAAATGTGTATGTTTGACCCATTTGGGTGTAATATCATGTAGTAAGTTTAAGGTATGATTGTGGACTTGGGCGTGTTGTATGAGGTCCTAGTATGAGTCCTCAAGGTATAGGAGGGACAATTAGGGCTGTTGCACTCGAGAAGATGCATAGTCGAGTCCCGGATTTCGGGAAAAACGTGGGAGTAGGTCCTTACATGGAAGTCTCTGTAAGTGCCTGTAGATGTCTGTTGATGTAGGCTATGTATGTATGATGCCATGTATGATGATGTATGACTGATATATGTGTGTTCCTTATGATGATGTATGTATACCTTTCCATGACTTTACGTATTATGCCATCGAATGAACGAAGTATTATGTAACGTAAAGTGAAAGATAAAGAAAGAGGAACATGATGATGAATGCATGTATTAATGAATGAATGAAAAGGAAATATGATGATGAATACATGCATTAATGAATGAACGAACTAAGTCTTGTAAGCATTGAATTAAGGTAACGGGTCCTTCTTTGTGATTGACCCTATTCATGGTACCTCTACCGCTTACCTACTAGTACTGTGGCATACGCTCTATTGATTCATGGCCCAGTAGCTAAGACTGATCGGGGTATAGCATATGGTAGTGGTACAAAAAGTATTCAATGTGCAAGCAAAGATGAACGGGATCCTTGTCATTCGACCACAGTAATCGTAGTCAAGTGCTATGAAGTGGGTAAAGCCTGACAGGATCCATATGAGAACGGAAAGATAATGATGTATAACGAACGATGAAGATAATAAAGAATATTATCTATGTGTACGTATGATGTATGATCATGTGAAAGAAAGGAATGGTTTACAATGTAAATAAAGTATGTTTATTTTAAAGCTAGAACTCACTCAGCAACGCTGACTTTTTATGTGTTTCCAGTTGGCAGGTAGTGTTGCTGGGGATGGCACGAGGCGGCTACTCAGCTCTTTTGGGATGGCATTCTCCTTTTGATAATGTCGCCACGTAATGTGTTGTGGGCCCATAATGCACGCAACACATTATGTTGCATGCAAGTGCAAGATTCCTTTAGGATCCCGATAAACGGGATTACTTAAGGAATCTTCTTTATGATGAAAAATTTAATATTTTTATACTAGAGGTCACTGTTTATGACCATTTTGTAATAGTGCTTTTATGATATAATGCAACATTAGATGTTTTGTAATTGACGTACGTTGTATTAAATAGCAAAAGTATTTATAGTAAAAGAGAAGTTTATCTTAGAAATTCCGCTGCATGATTATATTAAGTTTATGCGAATATATGTTTTAACGTGCGATGAAAGACCAGCTGTGAGGTGCCCGGGAACGGGGCCTTACATGATTGGGCTTATAGGTTCGAGAATCATGTTATTTATACTGAACCTAAGATGTGGAGGTCGAACAAGTTTGGTCCTTATATCCTCTTGTACAAGGCATATGCTGCTATCACTATGGCCTTGACTACTGAAATTTCTCACAAGTTTAAAGAGTTCAGAGGAGCGAAGGTGTTATGGGATGCATTGGAAACTCAGATCATGGGTAACAAAGATATGAGGGAAAGCAAGAAGGATATGCTGAATCAAGAGTTTAACATGTTTAATCATGTTGTGGGTGAGTTGTTGGATGTTCAGACAGCCAGGTTTGTGAAACTGGTTACAAAAATGAAGAGTGCTGGAATAACACTGGAACCAATCATGGTTAACAAGAAGCAGCTAAATTCACTTCCTTACAGTTGGAATCACAACTGTACACTGATCAAAAGAACTAAAGACTTGTATACTCTTCCTCTGACTGATTTAATATCCACTATCAAGTCTTATCAAATGGATGATAAGCAGAGAGCTTCTAATCATTTGAGTTCTTTGGTTGCTGAAGCAACTGCTCTCTATGCTAAAATGGCTAGTAATCCTAATTACTTTGTCAGTTATACTCAGATATGACAGCAATAGCAAACAGGAAGTTTAGCATCTCCAGATATTCAACCAGTAATGAACCCTCAAGTTCAAATTCCAGCTGCTTAACATTATTCCCCCATCATCCATCAACAAATCCCTCAAACTCCAGCTCCACAGAGTGTTCAACAAGCTTATGTTGCTACCACAAATCCTTGAAAACAGACTGTTCAGATTGCTGAGGAACATCTTGCCTTATTCACCACTTTCATGTCAAGCTATGAAGCTTTCATGGCTGGTAGACTCATTGCTCCAAATATCTTCATTGATGATCTTCAATAAGTCAATCCTGATGATGTGGAAGAAAATGACATCAAGTATCAAATGGCAATGGTGGTGTACATGGCTAAGAATTTTGCTAGACGAACTGGAAGAAAGATGTTTGGAGTAAACAACTCTAGCAAAATTGGTTTTGACAAGTCCAACCTGAGATGCTACAACTGTGATAAACCAGGTCATTTTGCTAAAGAACGTACTGAACCCAAGTCTGGTGGTCAAGCTGAAGGACCCAAAAGAATGGTCACTATAGAGATTGAAACCAAGAAAGATAAAGCAAGTACTTCTGGAGGTAACAAAGCATTGGTTTCATAACTAATACTGAATATGATTGGTCAGACCAGATGGAAGGTCTTGATTTGAAGTTGTCTACAACTTTGATTGCTAAGATTGTTACTGAACCAGAAGAGTAGGAGAATTTGTTTGGTGAGTTTGTATCTGATGATCTGTTGGAAGGTGTGTTTGGTAAGAAGGAAGCTGAGAAGGAAGAAGTTAAAGGTGAGAAGGAAGCTGAGAAGGAAGAGAAAGAAGAGAAAGTTGTTAATGAAAGGATAGATGTTGCAGAATACACTGTTGAGCCTCCAGTCAAATTGTCGCACCCTCAATTTCCACAAACGGGGTTTTACCATTAGGCGTGTGACATACCAGGATCTCAGACACGGTCATATCAAACAACACTAAATGAATTTAAAAATAAATGTTTGACTTAAATCAGAATAACGTAAATGAAATGAATAACAGTGCGGAAGCGAATAACGAAATGTAAACAATACTGAAAGTCTGAAATGCTAAGTCAAAACAATGTATAATGCAAAATAAATGGATCTGATGAATGCATGTCCTGAGTGCGTTCCTTAATCGTGCATCATGAGATTAAGCATTTCTGTTACCTGAGAAACATGCTAGAGTGTGTCAACATAAAGTTGGTGAGTTCACAGGTTTTATCACAGATAAAAATTTTTATAACTGTTCGAATGTTTGTAACTGTTCAAATGTTTGTAACTGTTCGAATGTTCAAATGGTTTAGTAATTAAAGCATATCGATAGGTAGCTAGCCTATAAACAAGTTACTTAGCGTTTCGAACCGAAGCTGACTGTTTGTATGTTCGTATGTTTGTATGTTTGTTGCCTTCCCGTCACGTCTCACCAGACAGTGACAAATGTTAGGTCAATAATGCACCCGTTTGACCTCCAATCAAGCTAGCGCGATTAGACCGGGCGGGGTTTGTCAAACCCAGTAGTATTACTCAGAATTACGTCGCTACACATTACTAACGGTTCGAGAATGTAAGGACTTTCAAGTGTGTTTGCACTAAGTAACAGGCGATATCAATAATACTAAAAACCATTTATAAAATATGTTTGCATGTTTTCTCCTCCAAAAGGAAAGAAAGTAAAATAGGGGCCGTGAATACTCACCTTTATTGATGAGATTTAAATTTGAACGATAATAGATTAGGCACCAACGATGTTCTTACGAGCAACCTACGGATCGACGTCTCGAATTAGAATAAGAATGATATGAGATATGGGAATGGATTAGGGTTTCTATTAGGATTTGGATGGTAGTTTAAATAAACTAATTTTATTTAGTTTGAATGTCTTGAAATAAATATAATGAATTTATTTAAAGTGAGTATATTTGAAAATTAATAGAAATAAATCTATCAATATATTTGACCATCGGATAGGTCATTAAAGCGTGAGAAGAACAAATAACTAACTTTATTAATTTAACCATAATTTAAAAAGAATCCATTTTATAAGAAATAACAAAAAAATAATCTTTGTTATATTGTTTTATAAATATTTAAATTTAAAGAAAATTTGCAGAAAATAAGTTTGATGGTTTAAAAATAAACAGAGTTTATAAAAATGATTTTTATAATTTTTAGGAATTTTTCTGTAATTTTCAAAAGCTGAAAAATCCTTTAAAAAAATAAATGAGGGTGCCCGGGGTCGAACCCGGGACCTCATGGATTGCAAGTGTGTATGGAACCGGTGGACCAAAGGCATACAGCCGCGATAGATTTGGGTTCCAATTGATTTTAAACTTCTTTAGCTCATTTCCCCCAAATCCCCATGAACCCTAATTCACTTTGATCCAAATTGAGCCCTGATTCGTTTCAATTACAGGCTATGTTCATGGGGCTTTTATTCCCCATGATGAAACGATTATGTACATGTGTTCAATTACCTGTATTCTTTCGAATTGATGCTAAACACCACGAAGAACAAGTCGCGGTTTGTGTTGAATCCAAACGATGGACAAACGTAGATGAAAATCGAATTAACTTTGTAGATAGCTTATAAAGACGATGATAAGTAAAAGCCCTCTGTCAATTTCTAATGATATTGACCAGAAGGTGATGCTTGACTAAGTTGCAGGTCGCGAGGAAGGTGATGATCGAATTGATTTGTTTGTGTGTTTTCAGGTGCAATTGGAGATGGTAAACGATTAGTGATAGCTCTATGATCGTTTATGTTCAATTAATTAGATTATCATTGGTGTTAGTGCGCGATCGTGGCCAGGGAATCGGCCAAAAGTGGGGTGGTTGGGTTTGGTTGTAAATCGCACTAAAATTTTTAAATGGTAGTGGGTCAATAGTTCGAATCTTCCACATGATATTGTCGGGAATGTTTGATTGAGTTGAAACCGCGTTGATTGGGGTATCGTGGGTCGCCGGAGAGTGGCCGGAGGTGGCCGGAGAAACAGTGGTCGACGGGTGGGGGGCTGGGTTTTAAAATTTATACATTTGGTCCCTGAGGTTTGTATTACTTACTATTTCATGTTTAAAGTTTCTAAGACAAGTTTTAAATATTACATTTTTAACCCAAAACTTTTAGGGGTTTAGTTTTTAATAATAAATTTTATTATTAGTATTATTATTATTATTATTTTTTTTTTTAAATCTTGAAAACCTCAAAAATATTTAAAGTTATTTTATTTATTTTCAAATTCGATAACTAAGTTTCGTAGTTACTAATATAATTTTATAATTTTTTTATAAAATCATATTAATAACTATATGATTATAATGTGAATTAAATAACCATATTACCGCGCTCATATTGAAATAAAATAAATTCCATTGGTTAACATAAACGGGTTCGGGTTTCATGTTAAAATGGGTCGGATGTTACACAAATGCCAGTTTGAAGATTCAAAGACTGTTGATGTTGCTCCAGTGAAAGATCAAGTTGATGTTATGAAAGCTTTCATGGTAAAGAAGGTTGAAGAATATGAAGGAGGAAGCTCAGAACCAAAGGAATATGATGATTTATACACAAATATATGTATTGAGAAAGTTCAAAGGTACAGAGTTCATAATGAGAACTTGATAATAGAAATTGAAAAACTTCAATATCAAGCTCGAAAACACAAGTCAAATGAAAAGATTTTTAAAGAAAAACTTGAAGGTCTAAATAACACAGTGTACAATTTACAATTAAATCTTCATGATAAAGAATCTACAAATAATGATTTGACACACAGAAATAATGAACTCGCCTTAGAAATCAATAGACTCAATAGTGAACTAGCCTTGGCTAAATTGACTGTTGAATAGTTTGAACTTTCATCAAACATGGTTGAAGGAATTATCAAATCTCAAATGACACAGAAGATAAAAGGAGGAAAATGTGATGTTGGATTTTCAAACATCGCTCCTCCAATTAATCATGATTATTCATGTTTCCCTTCATCTGATGTCATTTTTGATTGTGATATGAGTTATGGGATAGGTTTTTCACCTTCCTCAGACTTAAAACCTTCAGTCAAAATAAATTTGACTGTTGATCCTATCACAATAACAAAAACTAAACATTCAACTGAAAATTTTTGTGCAGATAATGTGAAGGTGGATGGTTTGGTTGAAGAGTGGGAGAGTGATTATGATAGTGAGAATGAAAGAGAGAATTTGAAGAATAAGAATGTAAACAATTTCAAATCTGATTGTAATCAAACTTCATTGAGGAATGAAAAGTATGTTGCTTCAAATGAAACAAAATCAAATATAAATTGTAATTTGAATAAAAGTCAAAGGGCAAAAATAAAGCGAATCTTGAAAAAGATTTTAAAAATAGATTTGTTTCTAAAGGTTTAATTGAAGATGAAGATTATATTTTTAAAGAAACGAATTTTCAATTCTTTAAAAATAAACTTTATCAGAATGCTAACCATGTGAAACAAGATATGTGTAGCCCAGATGTGCAAAATACTGCTCCTTCCTCATCAATTCTGAAAATTCAAAAGTCTGGTCCTTCTCCAGCATCTATTCGAATAACAAAGCCTAGTCTTTCTCCAGCACATTCTAAGACTGGTCCAATTCCAGCCCTCTATCAATTTCTAATGAGATTGACCAGAAGGTGATGCTTGACTAACTTGCAGGTCGCGATGAAGGTGATGATCGAATTGATTTGTTTGTGTGTTTTCAGGTGCAATTGGAGATGGTAAACGATTAGTGATAGTTATATGATCATTTATGTTCAATTAATTAGATTATCATTGGTGTTTGTGCGCGATCGTGGCCAGGGAATCGGCCGAAAGTGGGGTGGTTGGGTTTGGTTGTAAATCGCACTAAAATTTTTAAATGGTAGTGGGTCAATAGTTCGAATCTTCCACATGATATTGTCGGGAATGTTTGATTGAGTTGAAACCGCGTTGATTGGGGTATCGTGGGTCGCCGGAGAGTGGCTGGAGGTGGCTGGAGAAACAGTGGTCGACGGGTAGGGGGCTGGGTTTTAAAATTTACACATTTGGTCCCTGAGGTTTGTATTACTTATTATTTCATGTTTAAAGTTTCTAAGTCAAGTTTTAAATATTCCATTTTTAACCCAAAACTTTTAGGGTTTAGTTTTTAATAATAAATTTTATTATTAGTATTATTATTATTATTATTATTTTTAAATCTTTAAAACCTCAAAAATATTTAAAGTTATTTTATTTATTTTCAAATTCGATAACTAAGTTTCGTAGTTACTAATATAATTTTATAATTTTTTTTATAAAATCATATTAATAACTATATGATTATAATGTGAATTAAATGACCATATTACCGCGCTCATATTGAAATAAAATAAATTCCATTGGTTAACATAAATGGGTTTGGGTTTCATGTTGAAATAGGTCGGATGTTACAGTCTCACCTACTTTAGGAAATTTCGTCCCGAAATTTGTTCATGAGGAGGCTGAAACGAAAAGATGAGGGTACTTGGATTTCATTTGGTCCTCACGTTCCCAGGTGTACTCTGGTCCACGCTTTGAGTTCCATCGGACTTTGACAATAGGGATACGACTGTGTTTGAGTGTCTTGACCTCTCGGTCCATAACTTCCACTGGTTCCTCGTAGTTGTGCGTCAACATGTACCTCATCTAACGGAACGACGAGAGTCTCGTCTGCAAGGCATTTCCTCAGGTTTGAAACATGGAACACATCATGTACTCTACTGAGTTCTTCAGGTAGGTTCAACTGATAGGCTACGGGGCCAACTCGTTTGACAATCTCAAACGGTCCCATGTACCTAGGGTTTAGTTTTCCATGTTTCCCGAAACGAATCACACCCTTCCAAGGTGACACTTTCAAAAGCACTTTATCACCTATTTGAAATTCCAATGGTCGGCGACGCTTATCAGCGTAACTCTTCTGTCGGTCGCGTGCTGCTGCCATACGGTTACGGATCTTCACGATCTTCACAGTCGTCTCGTGCACAAGTTCAGGACCGGTAAGTTGACTTTCTACAACTTCCGCCTAGCAAATAGGTGACCGACACTTACGCCCATACAGTGCCTCAAATAGAGCAGCTTTGATCGACGTGTGATAGCTATTATTGTATGAAAACTCAACTAACGGTAAGTGAGTTTCCCAACTGCTGCCAAAATAAATCATGCAAGCGTGTAACATGTCTTCCAAAGTCTGGATCGTACGCTCACTCTGGCCGTCAATCTGAGGATGATATGCAGTGCTCATATCTAATCGCGTTCCCAATGATCATTGTAAAGATTGCCAGAAGTGTGAAGTGAATCGAGCGTCACGATCAGAGATGATGGAAATTGGCACACCGTGCCGAGCGACTATTTCCCTTAGGTAGATACGAGTCAACTTCTCCATTCGGTCAGCCTCCCTAATTGGTAGGAAGTGTGCGGATTTCGTCAAACTATCTACAATTACCCAAATGGTATCGCATCCGCTGGGAGTCCGAGGTAATTTCATGATAAAGTCCATAGATATCTGCTCCCACTTCCATACTGGAATTTTTGGTTGTTGAAGTAAACCAGATGGTCGTTGATACTCCACCTTAACCTTAGAACAGGTTAAGCATCTGCTTACGTAAGTGGCAATGTCAGCTTTCATGTTTGGCCACCAGTAAAGGACTTTTAGATCGTGATACATCTTGTCTGAACCCGGATGAATAGAGTAGCGTGACTTGTGAGCTTCGTCCATTACCAGCGCTCGTAGGTCTCCATACAAAGGAACCCATATTCGGTCCATGAAGTAGCGGATTCCGTCAGATTTGACCTCTAATTGTTTCCCCATGCCTCGTAGTGATTCGGCTTTCAGGTTCTCGTCTTTCAAAGCTTCAAGTTGAGCGTTACGTATTTGATCGGGTAATCCAGTGTGAATGGTGAGTTGTAATGCTCGAAGTCGCTTCGGCTTAGGTGTCTCCTTTCGACTTAAGGCGTCGGCTACTACGTTAGCCTTACCCGGATGATATTTGATTGCACAGTCGTAGTCATTCAATAACTCGACCCAACGACGTTGTCTCATGTTCAGCTCCTACTGTTCAAAGATGTGCTGGAGACTCTTGTGATCAGTGTAAGTGATACACTTGGTACCGTACAAGTAGTGTCTCCATATCTTGAGTGCAAACACAACGGCTCCCAACTCTAAGTCATGTGTCGTGTAGTTTTTCTCGTGAACTTTCAATTGACGGGAAGCATAAGCAATCACCTTCTCACGTTGCATTAGCACACAACCGAGACCTTGAATAGAAGCATCACAATAAACTACAAAATCGTCTGTTCCCTTAGGCAGGGATAGAATCGGTGCCGTACAGAGTTTCTGCTTCAGAACCTGAAATGCGGATTCTTGTTTGTCATCCCAATTGTACGTAGTGCCTTTATGAGTTAACGCGGTGAGACGTTGAGCAATCTTTGAAAACCCTTCAATGAATCGTCGATAATAGCCAGCCAACCCAAGAAACTGCCGTACCTCAGTTGGAGTCTTAGGTGTAGCCCAATTCTTGATGGCTTCTATTTTTGCCAGGTCAACATGTATTCTATTCTCATTGACCACATGACCCAAAAATTGGACCTCTCGTATCCAGAAGTCACACTTTGAAAATTTAGCATACAATTATTCTCGTTTCAGCAGCTCCAGAATTAGTCTAAGGTGCTCCTCGTGTTCTTCCTTATTCTTTGAATAAATAAGGATGTCATCGATGAAGACAATGACGAACTTGTCCAAATAGGGTTTGCACACTCGGTTCATGAGGTCCATGAAAACCGCTGGCGCGTTGGTCAACCCAAATGGCATAACCAAAAACTCGTAGTGGCCATAACTAGTTCTGAACGCAGTCTTTGAAATGTCTTCATCACGAACCCTTAGTTGATGATATCCCGACCTCAGATCTATCTTGGAATAGAAACTCGACCCTTGAAGTTGATCAAACAGATCGTCAATGCAAGGTAGGGGATAACGGTTCTTAACCGTCACTTTGTTCAGTTCACGGTAATCAATACACATGCGAAAAGTTCCATCCTTTTTCTTGACAAACAGGACTGGAGCTCCTCACGGTGATGAGCTAGGTCTGATAAACCCTTTATCCAATAGCTCCTGCAATTGCGTAGACAGCTCTTGCAGTTCTTTTGGAGCTAATCTGTATGGTGCTCTCGCGATAGGTGCGGCTCGTGGTACCAAATCAATCTGGAACTCGACTTGGCGATACGGTGGGAGACCAGGTAGGTCTTCGGGGAAAACCTCAGGATAATCACGTACGACAGGGATATCTTCAATCTTCTTTTCCTCAGCTTCTTTTTCAGTGACCATAGCAAGGAAAGCTATATGACCCTTACGTAAGCACTTCTGGGCTTTCATGTAGGAGATGATTCCTGAGACTGTACCACTCTTTTCGCCCTGAACTAACAAAACTTCACCACTAGATAGTGGTACACGAATGATTTTCTCATCACAGATGATCTCAGCTTGATTCTTGGATAACCAGTCCATACCAACAACTACATCGAAGCTACCAAGTGTGACAGGCATTAGATCTATATCTAACTCATGTCCAGATAATCCTAGTTTACATCCCTTAATGATATGAGTTGCCTCAATTAGTTTCCCGTCAGCTAATTCTACAGTGTAACTAGGTTCCATATCAACTAAGGTTACATTTAGAAGCTTAATGAACTTGTTTGAAACAAAACTCTTGTCAGCACCGTTATCAAACAGTATAGAAGTAAAACAACCATTCAGAGGAAACGTACCAGTAACCACATTCTGATCATTCCTTGCCTCACCAGAACCAATCACGAAAGCTCGACCTTTGGCACCATTTCCGTTGTTGTTGTTCCCATTATTGCCCCCGTTGCCATTCTTCAGTTGTGAGCAATCCTTCCGGTAATGGCCCTCTTTACCACACTCAAAACAGCCTCTGGTTGCTTCGCCCTGTCGTGGTTGTTGAGTTTGTTGCCTGGTCATCAGTTCACCCTTGCAGTCTTTAGCAGCATGACCCATCTTTCCACATCTTTGACAACGAAATCGATCACACTGGCCATGATGATGAAAATTACACTTGTTACACTTTGGATACTTGCCAACATAGCCACTCGATCCTTGTCCACCGTTGTTGTTGTTCTGGTTGGTATTGGTGAAGTGTCGGGGTGAATCAAATTTCCTGATTTGTTACTGGGGCTGATTTAAGTTGGAAATCTTGCTAGACGCACCGTCCCATTTCCGCTTATTATCAGATGAACTAGTTGTAGTTCCAGGTTTAGGCAGAGTACCTTGGGCTACGGCCTGATCAGTAAGTTTATGAGCCAGACGAATCGCTTGCTGAATGGTGATTGGGTCTGTAGCTATGACACTGGCTTGAATTTGAGGAGCTAACCCTTCAATATACCTTTCTATCCTCTTGTAGGCCGGGGTCACCATTTGAGGACATAAGGCAGCCAACTCGTGTGAACGAGTTGTATACTCCTCTATTTCAAATCCAACCATTTTTAGGTTCCAAAACTCCATTTCTAGTTTCTGGATTTCATTTCTGGGACAGTACTCTTCCTTCAATAGTGTCTTGAAGTCTTCCCAAGGTAAGTTGTTAGTAGTTTCCAATCCTAGGGTCTGAACTTGGGAATTCCACCAGGTTAGAGCAGGCCCTTCCAAAGTGCCAGACGCATACTTGACACGGTTTTTTGCCGGACAGTTACATATTGCAAAGGCAGATTCCAGCTTCTCAATCCAACGGAGGAGGGTAATAACACCCTCAGAACCCTTAAAGGAATGGGGCTTGCAGTCCATGAACATATTGAAAGTGCAGACTGCTTGACCTCCTTGATTTTGGTTCTGGTTGATATTGTTGTTTTGATTTTGGTTCCTGGTCTGTTCGTATGCCACGAGCGCTTCAGCAACACGCTCATTTATGATGGCATCAAGCTCAGCTTGCGTCAGGTTAATGTTTCCTCGTCCACTTGGACGTCCAGGTCTTCTTCCAGACATGATTCTTCAATTCACAATACATGACAGTCACTATCGAATAATAACTTTTGATAAAAATACATTGTCTCATACTAGTAGGAATGGTGGATTTGTTTGCATATCGATAGTGAGGTTTTATGAGAACCGAGACCTTATTTTCTTGCTAAACAGTATGGCTTTTGCTATCGAGTCGGGGGTCTCATTGGAAGCGGTCTCTCTACCTAACAAGATAGAGGAAAGACTCGCCTACACCTACCCTCCCCAGACCCTACTCTTGAGTGGGATATACTGGGTTTGTTTGTTTGTTTGTTTGTTTGTTATGACCGTTATCACCCGATAGAGTTGCCAGAATTCTCATGCACGACAAATTACAATTACGTGTGCACCCGTGATTCTAATTTGCTTTTCATGGTTATTCATGGTTCCTCCCATTCGAGATAGCATCCTTGTCAAGTATCGAGTGCTATCTGTTAAGACTAGCAAAGATGATAGGGCATGTTGGAAGTAGAAACAAGTACGATAGAGTTGGAAAAGTAATGTGTGTTGTTCTCCTTGTTTGTCATCGTTAGGTTTGTCGTGTGTGTTAGAAAAGAGTTTCGTGTTCCCAAGTGGTAATGTTAGGTTCAAGTTGTCGTTGCTTCAACTCCGAGAGTGAAGAAACAAATGTAGATGTTGGAAGTAAGCGAGCTGGACTCTCTGCCCCCTCTGTTAGTCGAGGATGATACAGGTGATATAGATAGTGCGGGTAATGTTTGATTGTTCAGTAATGTGATGTTAGCATGCCGGGAGAATGTTCGTACAACAGTTGCAATCAATGTTTGATCGTTCAGTAATGTAATGTTAGCATGCCGGGAGAATGTTCGTACAATAGTTGCAATCATGTAAGAGTGTCTGTGCAATACTAGTGTTGTGTCTAAGGCTATAGTCTAGATGCAGATGTAATCCTAGTTCTCTATAACCTATGGCTCTGATACCAATCTGTCACACCCTCAATTTCCACAAACGGGGTTTTACCGTTAGGCGTGTGACATACCAGGATCTCAGACACGGTCATATCAAACGACACTATATGAATTTAAAAATAAATGTTTGACTTAAATCAGAATAACGTAAATGAAACGAATAACAGTGCGGAAGCGAATAACGAAATGTAAACAATACTGAAAGTCTGAAATGCTAAGTCAAAACGATGTCTAATGCAAAATAAATGGATCTGATGAATGCATGTCCTGAGTGCGTTCCTTAATCGTGCATCATGAGATTAGACATTCCTGTTACCTGAGAAAACATGCTAGAGTGTGTCAACATAAAGTTGGTGAGTTCACAGGTTTTATCACAAATAAAAATGTTTGTAACTGTTCAAATATTTGTAACTGTTTAAATGTTTGTAACTGTTTGAATGTTCAAATGGTTTAGTAATTAAAGCATATCGATAGGTAGCTAGCCTATAAACAAGTTACTTAGCGTTTCGAACCGAAGCTGACTGTTTGTATGTTCGTATGTTTGTATGTTTGTTGCCTTCCCGTCACGTCTCACCAGACAGTGATGAATGTTAGGTCAATAATGCACCGTTTGACCTCCAATCAAGCTAGCGCGACTAGCCCGGGCGGGGTTTGTCAAACCCCGTAGTACTACTCAGAATTACCTCGCTACACATTACTAACGGTTCGAGAATGTAAGGACTTTCAAGTGTGTTTGCACTAAGTAACAGGCGATATCAATAATACTAAAAATCATTTATAAAATATGTTTGCATGTTTTCTCCCCCAAAAGGAAAGAAAGTAAAATAGGGGCCGTGAATACTCACCTTGATTGATGAGATTTAAATTTGAACGGTAATAGATTAGGCACCAACGATGTTCTTACGAGCAACCTACGGATCGACGTCTCGAATTAGAATAAGAATGATATGAGATATGGGAATGGATTAGGGTTTCTATTGGGATTTGGATGGTAGTTTAAATAAACTAATTTTATTTAGTTTGAATGTCTTGAAATAAATATAATGAATTTATTTAAAGTGAGTATGTTTGAAAATTAATAGAAATAAATCTATCAATATATTTGACCATCGGATAGGTCATTAAAGCGTGAGAAGAACAAATAACTAACTTTATTAATTTAAACCATAATTTAAAAAGAATCTATTTTATAAGAAATAACAAAAAATAATCTTTGTTATATTTTTTTATAAATATTTAAATTTAAAGAAAATTTGCAGAAAATAAGTTTGATGGTTTAAAGATAAACAGAGTTTGACAGGATCTCAGCCTCTCAGTTGATCAATTAGATTATGTTCGCAGCGGATTTAGCACATTAATTAGCAATTAAAGCAAGAACATAAAAGATATTTCAAATTAAAGCATAAACATAGAGAGAGAAGAGTTCTGCGAAACAATAAATGTTCTATTGGTCGCACGTTTCGGCAATTAAAACAGTATGGTTACCCATCCTTTTATAGGCGGCAAAAGGATGGGCATGATGTCCTTTTTCTGACATCACTGAATATTCAAATTACAACTGACAAAACATAAAACTACTGAAGATGTCAACAGCTGACATCTTCTTACAAAAGTTCCTAAGTGCTGACAAAAGTAAACTACTGAAATCCTACAACGACTGAAGAACAAACTCTTCAGTCGTTTATAACTACTGATACTATAACAACTGAAGAACATGCTCTTCAGTTGTTGTACAACTACTGAAAGTAAATAAACTACTGAAAAGAAAAAAACCACCACAACAACTGAAGAAGACTTCTTCAGTTGTTGTGACAAACTCTGAGTCTTCAGTACTTGGTCTTCAGACTTGGCTTCAGATGATATAACAACTGATGACTTCAGTAGATATCATCAGTTGTTGTCTTCAGTCTTTGTCTTCAGACTTTGTGCTTCAGTAGAAGGTCTTCAGTTCCTTAGTTCTTCAGCTTTTGATGCTTCAGTACTTGGTCTTCAGTACTTGAAGTCTTCAGTACTTATAAGATCAGTACTTCAGACTTCAGTATTTGGTCTTCAGTACTTTGGAGTCTTCTTCAGCTGATGTTCTTCAGTTCTTTGATCTTCATACTTTGTTCTTCAGACTTTGTCATAACAGCTGATGGAGCTAAGATGCTCTCGAGTTTGACATTAAGAGAACACAATAGCTGATGAGAGTCTTCAGCAGTTGTAGTAGTGGCATGTGGGACTTAGAGGTTTTCCTGATCTTGGCTCATTGGTTCTTTTGGTCCAACAAACTCCCCTGAACCAATGCAGCCAAAACCTCTAATTATTGGATGTCCCACTTATTGATGGCATAAAGATTGGTCTATTTCCTTCTAGATCAGATTAGAAGTTGACCCAGATAAGCACTGGCCAGAGAGGTAGTCTCAAGTGTTTGTTTGGCTAAGTATGGATGGGAGCTCTGTCTTGGGGAATTGGACACAGAGCTGTTGCCCCATCCATGAGATCTACCTCCCACGTACAAGCCGGTAGGATTCTCTACAGTAAGCCTGAAGAAAGATCATTTGTTCTTCTTTGGACAGGTCTTCAGGCTCACCTTCGAACAACCCCTCCCGACCGTACAGCTCTGAGATGAACTTGACCTGTCTTCCATTTTTGAGCTCAAGTGTTGTGATTTGCCTATATGCAAACTCATCAGGGTGTTTACCCTCTAACAACAAAGTGAGCTCATTCCTACGGAAATTCTCAAGCTTCTTATAGACCAGACCCTTCCTAACCACCCTATTATCTAGCATTGAGAAGGGTGATTGGCCGGCTCTATAAGCTTTCTCGAATTCATCCACTATTTCCCATGGTGTTATTACAATAGCCACAGAGATCTCTTCATCTACGATTCTCTTTAGTTGGCTTTTGTATCTCACAGGCATGTCCTTTTTGACTATCCTGTGAGCCACCCTTGGGTCAGGCCAAGTTCTCACCCTCTCCCTTTCATATTGAAAGGTTTGTTTGAGGGTGAATAATCTCATAGCTTCTCTCTTCATGTTCATTATACAGGTCGAAGCAACATAACTTTTGTCAATGCTTTTCAGCATTTCCTCATCATGTCTCTTTTGTTGCTCCTCCTCTTCTAACTTTACCTTCACAGTGTCCTGCTGTGAGGTGGGAGTGATGGTTTGTGGTTTAGCTTTGGGTAGAGGTATAACTGCTGAAAGTGGCAGGCTATCCTCCTCATCCTCCTCTTCTTCATCTTGCAGCCTCAGCACCCTTCTCTTCTTCTTCAAGGGTGGATCATTGGCTGCGGGTTTTGGTGGTAAAGGAGTTGGTTTTATGGGTTGTGGTTGGGTTGTTGGTGTGGGAATGTTGGCAGGCACTGCTAGCAGCCTAGAGATAAGGGCTGGTTTGGTTAGCTTAACTAGCAGTGTCCTGTTCCCAGCACCGGCTTCAGATAGGGCCTCAGCGACCAGTCCCTTAGTAAATTCACCAGCCGAACATATCTTGGTGGTTATTGCCAAGATTCTATCCCTTGTCCATGCCTTGACATCAAGGACTGGTCTGCCCAGGTACTTCGAAATGAATCTACTCATAGCCTCGAGTTTCTTTTGATCCTCTTGGCTATAAGTAGACCATCGGTAGTTTATCTCCTTTCTCTCCATGTTCCTGATCTCTTGATCTAGCAAAGCAGTGTCCTTGTCAAAGCCTTGCCTGAACAGCTGTTCAATGACAGAGTTCATTGAACGGCTATGCTCAGCATCAGCCTCCTTGACAAGGGCTGCTAGATCAGGATCAGCCACCTTCTTTCCCTCTCCCTTATTCTTATCAGTGATACTGAAATCCTTTTGGATTTCAGCCACTTCTATCTGCTCTACCTCCCTCACTTTCCTCTTCCCTTTCTCCCTCACCCTACTACTCTCCTCAGCCATCTCCCTCTCTACCACCACCTCTTTTTCTGCCTCTTTCTCCTCCTCTCCCCTCTTCCTCTTGTCTTGCACTGATGTCTCCCCCTTTTTGGGTGCATTGGTTGGGGTTTGACTATCAGCAAGAGCCTTAGATATGGCAACCTCCACCATGGGTTGTATATATGTGGGAAGCCTCTCATCCAGGGTTTGAATGACTATATCTTTAAGGATTGGTGTGATGAGAGGCAGGGATTTCTGGAGGATAGCATCCAGCTGCTCAGGGGGGTTCTGACCCTGAGAGCTAGTGCCAGAAGCAGGGGCTGGTGGCTGAGTTTGTGGGAGTGGCTCAGTGTCTGTGAGACCTTCAGGTGAAGGTGCCATCTGTGGGGTAGTGGTGGCAGATGGACTTCTATCCTGAGTCATTTGAGCAAGCAGCTCTTTGAGTCTGCTTATCTCATCCTCAATGATAGTGTTTTGAGCTACTACATCATAGAAGAAGCTCAGGTCATCATCAGCATAAGCTGAATCACCTGACCTCCTGACATTGTCAGGATGAACATGTCCTGAGTGTGGCTCAGTAATGACATGTGCCCCTTGTTCATGGTACTGGGGGCTTCTGGCCTCCGGATTGGATCCATCATCGGCCATTGCCTCTGGTGAGGTCTTAGTGATGTTACCAGCTTCACCCTGCTCAGATGTTGATGCAGAGGAAGTGGCAGCCTCACCAGATTGTTCTCTCTCCCTAGCCACACTGGGAGAGTGAACTGATTCTCTGTGCTGTGGGCTCCGATCAGCACTTGTGCCCACCCCCTCTTCGGTTGGAGTCTCTCCAGTTGTAATAGGTTTCTGGGGAGAGGGTGGAGTGCTCAGATCGGTCAGCACTTTGGCTATTACCAATGTTGGGCTTAGTGGGGCGGTCTCCTCAATATGTGGGCTTGAAGCAGAGTGCACATGGGGAGGACTGTGCTCTTCAATGGCAGTCTCCTCAAGTGAGAGAGACCCCAGTAATGTGGTTGCCCCAAAATTGGTTGCATCAGGCTCCTGTTGAGAGGAAGCCTGTGCGGTTGTGGTGGGTGGAGTCGTGGTACCTGCTGGGAGAATCGAACCAGCAGGCACATCCTGCCTTTGTGTGGCAGGGGCATCCTCAGGGGACTCATCTCCCTGAGTAGCCTTCTTTGGCTTCTTTTTGGCTGTTGGCTTGGTGGGGACTTTGGATTTGGAGGTAGAGGCTGTGGGTTCCTGCTGCGTGGGTTTTCGCAGCCGGCCAGCCTGTTTGAGTGTTTGGTCAGTGTTGTGCCTGGAGTATACCTCAGCTTGAACAGCCATGGCAGGGACCCCAGTGCCAACTAGTAGGGGTGTTCACGGTCCGGTTTTCGCGGTTTTTAGATCAAACCGTAACCGAACCGTTAGTAACGGTTTTTTATCACTTAAAACCAAAACCGAACCAATCAAAAGTAAAAACCAAACCAAACCGAACCATTGCAACCGGTTTGGTTCCGGTTTGGTTTCGCGGTTTGGGCTTTTATAGGCTCATTTAAGCCAAGTCTTTGAGCTCTCAAAAACAGCATGTCTTTGAGCTGTCAAAAACAGCCCAAAAAGCTATCAAAATGCAACCTTAAACAGGTCCAAAATCATGCCTAAATACGGCCTTAAATAGGTCCTAAAACATGCCAAAACACAGCTCTAAACCTGTGTACAAACTTTAAGTCTTTAACCTTGAATTAATAGTTATGTATAAATATATATATATATATATATATATATACACACACACACACACATACATATATGTGTATATATTGATATATGGTTCGGTCCGGTTTTTTACGACCGGTTTTTGGTACAAACCGTAAACCAAACCATTCACAACGGTTTGAAAATTTTGAAACCAACCAACCGAAAGTTTAGAAAAAAAACCAACCGTGAAATCGAACCGATGACCGGTTTGGACGGTTTCGAGGTTTGAAACCGAACCATGAACACCCCTACCAACTAGTCCCTCAGCCTGAAGCTGGTATTCGATCATGGCCATTATGAACCGTGGATACAAGTTCCAACGGTTAGAAAAAGGTTTTGAGGCCATGTCCTTGAGTTCCAAAAATAAAAGATCAGTAAAATTTAAAGGTTGTTTCTCAAGGATAGAATACAATACCTGCTGCCACCTTGTGGACATCTGGTCCCACGAAGAGGTCTTGGGAGCCAGACACACGTTCACCATGTGGAAGATCAAACGTTGAGGGTCAGGGAAGTGTTTCTTCAACAAGGTGGAGGCGGAGAGGTTACCCTGATAGTCATGAGATGTGAAGGAGAGATCCAGGGTACCTTTGGGGTAGGAGGTTGGATGAGTGGCATCCTCCAGCTCTAGGGTTTGGCGTAGAGTTTCTGGAGTGATAACCACGGGTTTGCCGTTGACGGAGGACCGGAGGGAGACCTCGGCATTCTGCTCGCCGGTTTGGACAGTGACATTTGTCCAAAACTCCGTCAAGGAGTCGGTGTATAGAGTGGGGTTCAAGAGAAAAGCCGTTTTGTATGGGGAGTCATGCATAAGATCGACGGCTTGGTGAAATTTGGGCCATAATGGCGATTTGGTGAGATGGGCGACACAGTTGTGTCGAGGTTTCAGTTGCATGTTCGCCATTAATGGTGTATGGGAATTTCAGAGGTTTTGAAGGATTAGGTCAAGTGAGGAGTAAATGCTCTGAAGGTGGGGTATTTATAGGGTAGGGCAAAGGTTGAAAGAAAACTACTGAAGGTTTTGGTGTTAGTTATCAGTTGTTGTAATAACTGATGACGTGGTTTTAACCTTCAGTGGTTGTAACATCTGAGGACTTGGTATTAGTCTTCAGTAGTTGAAACTACTGAGACCTTGGTTTTGTCCTTCAGATGTTGTGAACGTCTGAAGAATTACTGTCAGTCGTCAGTAGTTATAAACTACTGATGACCTAGTATTCTTCTTCAGACGTTGTAACAACTGAAGACTTGGTGTTAGCCTTCAGTAGTTGTTAACTACTGAGATCAGTAGTTGTGAACTACTGAAGACATGGTATTGCTTCAGTTGTTGTAAACAACTGAGGACTTGGTTTTAGCCTTCAGTAGTTGTGAACTACTGTTGTCAGTAGTTATGAACTACTGAAGACATGCTTTTGTCCTTCAGTTGTTTGTGTATGAAACATCAGCTGTTGTTATCAGCTGATGAGAAATGACTCATCAGCTGTTTCCGTCAAATCAGTTATTTCATACTAGCCTCCACACTTACTCATCAGCTCTTTGGCTGATTTTCAGATGTTTCATTGACCCTTCAGCTCTTGTGAATATTTATGCCTTCAGCTCTTGTGATCAGATGTTCACAAGTGCTGATGAAATATTCTTCAGAGCTGGTGAACAAATTTTGTCTTCAGTATTTGTGTAAGGTTACACATCAGTACTTATGAGCAAAATTTGTTCTTCAGTACTTATTTATTTGAAAATCATACATCAGTAGTTGTAATCCACCTTACTACATCAGTTGTTTTTCAATAAATAATGTACATCAGTACTTTGAGTCATTTTAGTCTTCAGTAGTTGAGAAAGAGCTGAAGACTAAATTACTCATCAGTACTTGTATTTGACCTTTGCTTTTCAGTAGTTGTGAACTGAGAGTACCAGCATAGGTCAAATCAATCAAGCTGCAGCATACCAAGCCTTAGTACCAAATTTTGGAATGTGGCACTATCTAGAGGCTTAGTAAAAATGTCTGCAAGCTCATCAGCACTAGGTACAAACTTAGGATCAATCAGACCTTTCTCATAGCAATCCCTGATAAAATGATGTCTGATCTCAATATGTTTGGTCCTTGAGTGCTGGACTGGATTCTTAACAATACAGAGAGCTGAAGCACTATCCATTAATAATGGAGTCTTAGTCTCAGTAATGCCATAATCCAGAAGTTGGTTCTGAAGCCAGAGTATTTGAGAGGTACAGCTTGCAGTAGCAATATACTCAGCTTCAGCAGTGGATGTAGCAATGGATGTTTGTTTCTTACTCTGCCAAGAAACTAAACAATTGCCTAGGAATTGGCAACCACCAGAAGTGGATTTTCTGGTGACTTTGCATCCTGCATAGTCACTATCAGAGAAAGCAACTAATTTGCAAGAATGCCCAGCTGAATACCAAAGACCTAGTGATTGGGTACCTTGCAGATATCTAAAGATCCTTTTGACTGCAATCAAATGGGATTCTTTAGGTGCAGCCTGAAATCTAGCACAAGCACATGTTGAAAACATGATGTCTGGTCTAGAAGCTGTAAGGTACATCAAGGACCCAATCATACATCTGTAAAGGGTTTCATCAACCGCTTTACCTTTCTGATCTACATCTAATTGTGTGATGCTGCTCATGGGAGTAGAACAGTGCTTACAGGATTGTAAATCAAACTTATTTAACAACTCTTTGGTATACTTGGACTGATGGATGAAGATTCCATCATCCAGTTGTTTGATTTGCAAACCCAGAAAATACTGTAATTCTCCCATAGCACTCATTTCAAATCTCAGCTTGATAAGCTTTGTAAATTCATCACACAACTTTGGATCAGAGGATGCAAAGATGATATCATCAACATAAATCTAAACAAGAAGCTTATGTTGTCCCACAGTCTTGATGAATAAGGTTTTATCAATGGTGCCTCTAGTGAACTTATTTTCTAGAAGAAAGGTTGAGAGTGTCTCATACCAGGCTCTAGGTGCTTGCTTCAGCCCATAGAGAGCCTTATCAAGCTTGTACACCCAATCAGGATGTTTATTGTCCTCAAAGCCTGGTGGTTGACACACCTAAACCTCTTCTTTTATTTTTCCATATAGGAAGGCACTTTTGACATCCATTTGATAAACCTTGAGACTGTGAAAGGCAGCATAAGCTAAGAACAGTCTGATTGCTTCTAGTCTGGCCACAGGTGCAAAGGTCTCATCATAATCGATGCCTTCCTCCTGTGCAAACCCTTGGACAACCAGTCTGGCCTTGTTCTTGACAATTTGGCCCTTCTCATCTGTTTTGTTCCTAAATACCCACTTGGTGCCTATAGCACACTTATCTTTGGGTAATGGAACAAGCTCCCACACTTGCTGTTTCTTGAATTGAAGAAGCTCAAGCTGCATAGCTTCCACCCATCCATTGTCTCTTAAAGCAATATGATAGTTCTTTGGCTCTTGCTGACTGATGAAGAGAGCATAGAAGCAGAAGTTGGACAATTGATTCCTGGTTGAAACTCCAGCTTGGATATCACCAATGATTTGTGAAGTGGGGTGATTCTTGAGCTCTTGATAAACTATAATATCTGTGCAAGTGTTTGTAGACCCATCAGCAGCAACAGATGGTGATGGAGATTCCTGAAACCATGTAGAGGATGGCAGCTCAAATGAAGTAGAGCAAGCAGAAATCTCATCAGCATTTGTAGTGGATGGAGCTGCTGAGGCTACAGGAGCATCAGGTTCAATGAACTTAGGCAGATTGTCACTGATCCTGAAGAGGTGAGTACTGACTTCATCATCATCAGTACCACCAGGTGGAGATCTGTTGACAGGCTCAACAGATGGAGGTTGATAAGGAACATATTGCAGTATGTCCAGATCAAACAACTCCACAGGGTTTTGTGGAATCTTGTCCTTTGGAGATTCATTGAACTTAACATGCAAAGTTTCTTCAACCCCTTGGTTCTACAGTTGAAGACTCTGTATGCTTTGCAAGTTGATGAATAACCAACAAAGTACCCTGCATCCACCTTACTAGCAAACTTATGGAGTGGGTTGCTAGTGTTGAGAATAAAACAAGGACACCCAAAGGCTCTAAAGAATGAAATAAGAGGAGCCAAATGATGAAGAACTTCATATGGAGTCTTCATCAACCTCTTATTTACTAAAGCTCTATTTTGTACATAGCAAGCTGTATTGACAGCTTCAGCCCAAAAGGTCAGTGGCAACCCAGAGTCAGCCAACATTGACCTTGCTGCTTCAATGAGGGTCCTGTTCTTTCTCTCCACCACTCCATTCTGCTCAGGAGTTCTAGGAATGCTAAACTGCCTTCTAATTCCCTTGGACAGGTAGAAGTCATCAAGTGTGTGGTTTCTAAATTCTGTTCCATTGTCACTCCTCACACACTTGACCTGTAGGGAGTACTGCTTTTCTACTTGTAACACAAAGTTCATGATTGTCTTTGCTGCTTCATCCTTGGAGTGCAAGAAGAAAGTCCATACAAACCTGGAGTAATCATCCACAATTACCAGGCAGTATTTCTTCTTTGCCATGCTCATTACTCTGACAGGACCAAAGAGATCCATGTGCAGAAGTTGTAAGCAGGCAGTGGACTTTGGTTCTTCTATTGAAGGGAATGAAACTTTGTGTTGTTTTCCTTTCAAGCAAGTAGTGCAGTCATCTTCACACTTGAACTCCTTCAGAGGCAATCCTCTTACTAAACCATGGCTTATGAGCTGATTCATGTTCTTGAAATTTACATGACCCAGCCTTCTATGCCATAGTGTAGACTCTTGAGGAGATGCCTTGGAGAATAGGCAAGGATGGCCTTTTAGATCCATCTTTTTGGAAAGATCTAAGGCATACACTCTTCCTGTCCTGTTGGCCTTCAGGAGAGTGTGTTCATCCAATGGCTTGTCAATCAAACTCAGAACTTTGGATGACAGAATCCGACAGTTCTGGCTTGTGAAAAGGGCAACATGGCCTTTGTCACACATTTGACTGACACTCAAGAGGTTGTATTTGAGATTCTCCACATGGTTAACATCATCAAACCTTATTTCCCCGTTGGAAACAAAGCCTTTTCCGATGATGTAACCCTTTGCATCATTGCCAAAAGAAACAAATCCCTTCTTTCCTTGAGAGTAGTCATTAAGAAGGGAGCTGCTTCCAGTCATGTGCATGGATCCTCCACTGTCTACATACCAGATGCTTCTATGGCATGTTGAAGAACCCTGCAAACACAACCATGTGTTAGTTTGTCTTTGAGACCCAAACCTGCTTGGTTTTGGGTCTGTTCTCAACTGCAGGTGCAGCACTAACAGTTGTGTTGTGTGTGACAGCTTGAGGTGAAGAAGATGGTACAGAAGAGGAATCCTTTGGCTTGGACTTCCTTTTCTATGGTTTCAACACAGGAGCATCTAAGTGGTTGACTCTTCCCACTAGCTGCTGAACCATCATCACCAATTGTGTCTGATTCTGTGATAAGGCTTTCAGCTCTTCAGACACATTGGAGTTTGCTGATGATGAGTTCCTATGTTGTACCATCTTTTTCTGAGCAACCTCAGCTGTTGCCTGAGTTATCCCTACCTTTTTAGATTTAGCTTTGGGCTTAGGGATATCAGGGTTGGATGTTGCTAATACAAACTTGGTTTCAAACTCAGTCTTCATTTTATTGATGCTCTCAGTAATTTTCTCCTTCTGTTTGAGTTTGGAACCCCTTTTGTACCAGCAATCATCAGTAAGATGATTGAACAAGCCACATATCTCACATGGCTTTTTCTACATCTTATGCTGATCATCAGCTGAAGAGGATTTAACTGCTGAAGACTTGTTCTTCAGCTGTTTGTCATCAGTACTAGCAGTTTTCTTCTTAGTGCCTGCTTTCCTGGTATCCTCTCTAGCTGCCTTCAAACCTTTCCTACTGTTAGTTTTCTTCTCTTTAGTGCTAACAGTATTTGAGGTTTGAACTTCAGATGTTGTCACTTGCTCTCCAGTACCTTCAGTACTTCTAGTGACAACTTCTGAGTTGATCAGCCTTTTGGTCATGTGACAGTCTATCTCTGATGATGCTGATTCAGAGGATAGTAAGTCACATGATGAGAAGGATTGGTTATTGCTCTCCCCAACAGATTCAACTTCTGCTCTTGAAATGAAGTCTGTGGGAGGAGCAGTGTGATTATAACCAATGCCAAACTTCACATTGGAAGCTGTTTGCTTGCTAAGAAGCATTTCAAAACCCTTGCATGATTGCACCCATCGATCACACTCAACTTGGGTGGTTGCAAGAGTTTCCTTGAGATCTTTGTACTTCTCTAGAAGTACATCTTCCCTAGCTTTAGCATCTTTGATTTGGCAGTTAAGCTTGTAAATCTCATCATTTTATCTTTTAGAACAACCTCAAAATCAGCTTTTCTTTTGGAAATGGTGTGCTCAAACTCAAGATTTTTATCTATTAAAGCTACATTTGCTTCTCTAATAGAAGCAAATGCTGCTATGCATGACTCTGAACAAAGCTTGGCTTTTGCCTCAGTGGATACCTGAGACGAGGCATTAGAGAAAGATTTCCAAAAGGTTGGTCACCACCATGTTGACCAGCACCTTGGAGTAGTGGTTCCTGACCAGATAGCTCTTCTGGTAGACTACTCCAGTCAACAGCAGTTGGGGTGAAAAAGCTTTGTTGTTGAGGTTGTGTGTGGTGATGAGATTGGGAAGAATGAGGCTCTGGAAGAGCATGAGGTGGTTGAGCCGGGGGTGCTTGAGTTTGACCAGGCTGAGGCATGTAGTAACAGGGGTAAGGATAAGGCATATGACCCTGTGGCACAAAATAAGCAGGTGGTGCCTGTGCCTGAGATGGATGGGTAGAACTGTAGGAAGGTTGCCCTTTGTGCTGTGAGCTATTGCTGGGAAAAGTCACAAAGGGTGCAGATGAGTTAGATCCAGATGATCTACACTCTCTTGCAAAGTGTCCAAGCCTTTGGCACTTGTGACACCTCAACTTGCTCTTGTCAAAACCAACTTTGGTTTTGCCAGAGAGTCCTGGGCATTTCCTACCAGTTCTTTTGTAGAACTTCTGAGATCGGATATTTATCATTGCCATTTGGTTCAAAATATCCATCTCTTCCAGATCATCATCTGGAATGCCCTTCAAATCCTCCATCAGAAAACACAAGTTGTCACCACCACCTCCTGAACTACTAACACCAACAAAAGCTTGTTCTGAGTTGGTAGAGAAATCAATATGCTCATCATAAGAACTTTCTGATGAAGCATATTCTGACTCATGACTTATCAAGGCAGCATTACCTTGGACAAAGTCATCAGCAAGTTTGCAAGAAGATGACAACTTCCTCTTTTGCTCCACCTCTCTCTCAAAAGTGAGTAATTTCCCATGAAGTTGGGTGAGAGATAGAGTATCAAGGTCAGCACTAGAGCGTAGGACAATAGTATATGTGTCCCATCTCTCAGGCAATGACCTGAGGAACCTGTTGTTCATCTGGCTTTTGGAGTACTCTTGTTTAACCATCTTCAGCTCAGAGATTAAACAAGAGAACCGCTCAAACTGCTGGGTCAGAGTCTCACCCTTTCTATATGAGAAAGTCTCATATTGTTGGGCAAGGATTTCCCTATTGTTTGCTAAGACCGAATCAGTTCCTCCAAATTGTTCCTTTAGAGCAACCCATAGGTCATGAGCAGACTCATGATGCAAGAGCCCTGAATATATCTCATTTGGAATGGCCATGGCTAAAATTCCATGGGCTCTGGCATCAATTTCGAACAGCTTTAGATCTTCGTCCGAATATTGTTCAGGTTTCTTGGCAACCTGTTCATTAGACTCCGGGACGCTCACCATAGGCTTGTATGGCCCATGCACCACTGACTTCCAACAACCAGCACTGTTGACAGCCAAGTGGTGTAGCATACATCTTTGCCATATGTTATACTCGTTCCTAACCAGCATCGGAGGCTTGGTTGCGGAACCAGTATTGTGAGGATCATTGGTTGGTGTTGTCATCTCAGGTTTTGGTCAAAAACAAGTTTAAACACGACAAACGTAACTCAAAACCACCAAAAGACCTCAAGATATTGGCCGGAAACAGCAGAAACTCACTCTCTATGGCTATTTCTTGCAAATTGCTAATTCGATCAAACTGAGAGATCAAAAGAGCAGTTTCAAATGATCAATAGTGAAATCGATCAATGATTAACCTGCTCTGATACCATTTGACAGGATCTCAGCCTCTCAGTTGATCAATTAGATTATGTTCGCAGCGGATTTAGCACATTAATTAGCAATTAAAGCAAGAACATAAAAGATATTTCAAATTAAAGCATAAACATAGAGAGAGAAGAGTTCTGCGAAACAATAAATGTTCTATTGGTCGCACGTTTCGGCAATTAAAACAGTATGGTTACCCATCCTTTTATAGGCGGCAAAAGGATGGGCATGATGTCCTTTTTCTGACATCACTGAATATTCAAATTACAACTGACAAAACATAAAACTACTGAAGATGTCAACAGCTGACATCTTCTTACAAAAGTTCCTAAGTGCTGACAAAAGTAAACTACTGAAATCCTACAACGACTGAAGAACAAACTCTTCAGTCGTTTATAACTACTGATACTATAACAACTAAAGAACATGCTCTTCAGTTGTTGTACAACTACTGAAAGTAAATAAACTACTGAAAAGAAAAAAACCACCACAACAACTGAAGAAGACTTCTTCAGTTGTTGTGACAAACTCTGAGTCTTCAGTACTTGGTCTTCAGACTTGGCTTCAGATGATATAACAACTGATGACTTCAGTAGATATCATCAGTTGTTGTCTTCAGTCTTTGTCTTCAGACTTTGTGCTTCAGTAGAAGGTCTTCAGTTCCTTAGTTCTTCAGCTTTTGATGCTTCAGTACTTGGTCTTCAGTACTTGAAGTCTTCAGTACTTATAAGATCAGTACTTCAGACTTCAGTATTTGGTCTTCAGTACTTTGGAGTCTTCTTCAGCTGATGTTCTTCAGTTCTTTGATCTTCATACTTTGTTTTTTAGACTTTGTCATAACAGCTGATGGAGCTAAGATGCTCTCGAGTTTGACATTAAGAGAACACAATAGCTGATGAGAGTCTTCAGCAGTTGTAGCAGTGGCATGTGGGACTTAGAGGTTTTCCTGATCTTGGCTCATTGGTTCTTTTGGTCCAACAGAGTTTATAAAAATGATTTTTATAATTTTTAGGAATTTTTCTGTAATTTTTAAAAGCTGAAAAAGCCTTTAAAAATAAATGAGGGTGCCCGGGGTCGAACCCGTGACCTCATGGATTGCAAGTGTGTATGGAACCGGTGGACCAAAGGCATACAGCCGCGATAGATTTGGGTTCCAATTGATTTTAAACTTCTTTAGCTCCTTTCCCCCAAATCCACATGAACCCTAATTCACTTTGATCCAAATTGAGCCCTCATTCGTTTCAATTAAAGGCTATGTTCATGGGGCTTTTATTCCCCATGATGAAACGATTATGTACATGTGTTCGATTACCTGTATGCTTTCGAATTGATGCTAAACACCACGAAGAACAAGTCGCGGTTTGTCTTGAATCCAAACGATGGACAAACGTAGATGAAAATCGAATTAACTTTGTAGATATCTTATAAAGACGATGATAAGTAAAAGCCCTCTATCAATTTCTAATGAGATTGACCAGGTGATGCTTGACTAAGTTGCAGGTCGCGACGAAGGTGATGATCGAATTGATTTGTTTGTGTTTTCAGGTGCAATTGGAGATTGTAAACGATTAGTGATAGTTATATGATCGTTTATGTTCAATTAATTAGATTATCATTGGTGTTAGTGCGCGATCGTGGCCAGGGAATCGGCCAAAAGTGGGGTGGTTGGGTTTGGTTGTAAATCGCACTAAAATTTTTAAATGGTAGTGGGGCAATAGTTCGAATCTTCCACATGATATTGTCGGGAATGTTTGATTGAGTTGAAACCGCGTTGATTGGGGTATCGTGGGTCGCTGGAGAGTGGCCGGAGGTGGCCGGAGAAACAGTGGTCGTTGGGTGGGGGGCTGGGTTTTAAAATTTACACATTTGGTCCCTGAGGTTTGTATTACTTATTATTTCATGTTTAAAGTTTCTAAGACAAGTTTTAAATATTACATTTTTAACCCAAAACTTTTACGGTTTAGTTTTTAATAATAAATTCTATTATTATTATTATTATTATTATTATTATTATTATTTTAAATCTTTAAAACCTCAAAAATATTTAAAGTTATTTTATTTATTTTCAAATTCGATAACTAAGTTTCGTAGTTACTAATATAATTTTATAATTTTTTTATAAAATCATATTAATAACTATATGATTATAATGTGAATTAAATGACCATATTACCGCGCTCATATTGAAATAAAATAAATTCCATTGGTTAACATAAAATGGTTCGGGTTTCATGTTGAAATGGGTCGGATGTTACACAAATGCCAGTTTGAAGATTCAAAGACTGTTGGTGTTGCTCCAGTGGAAAATCAAGTTGATGTTACGAAAGATTTCATGGTAAAGAAGGTTGAAGAATATGAAGGAGGAAGCTCAGAACCAAAGGTATATGATGATTTATGCACAAATATATGTATTGAGAAAGTTCAAAGGTACAGAGTTCATAATGAGAACTTGATAATGGAAATTGAAAAACTTCAATATCAAGCTCAAAAACACAAGTCAAATGAAAAGATTTTTAAAGAAAAACTTAAAGGTCTAAATAACACAGTGTACAACTTACAATTAAATCTTCATGATAAAGAATGTACAAATAATGATTTGACACACAGAAATAATGAACTCGCCTTAGAAATCAATAGACTCAATAGTGAACTAGCCTTGGCTAAATTGACTGTTGAAAAGTTTGAACTTTCATCAAACATGGTTGAAGGAATTATCAAATCTCAAATGACACAAAAGATAAAAGGAGGAAAATATGGTGTTGGATTTTCAAACATCGCTCCTCCAATTAATCATGATTATTCATGTTTGCCTTCATCTGATGTCATTTCTGATTGTGATATGAGTTATGGGATAGGTTTTTCACCTTTCTCAGACTTAAAACCTTCAGTCAAAATAAATTTGACTGTTGATCCTATCACAATAACAAAAACTAAACAATCAACTGAAAATTTTATGCAGATAATGTGAAGGTGGATGGTTTGGTTGAAGAGTAGGAGAGTGATTGTGATAGTGAGAATGAAAGAGAGAATTTGAAAAATAAGAATGTAAACAATTTCAAATCTGATTGTAATCAAACTTCATTGAGGAATGAAAAGTATGTTGCTTCAAATGAAACAAAATCAAATATAAATTGTAATTTGAATGAAAGTCAAAGGGCAAATAATAAAGCGAATCTTGAAAAAGATTTTAAAAATAGATTTGTTTCTAAAGGTTTAATTGAAGATGAAGATTATATTTTTAAAGAAACGAATTTTCGATTCTTTAAAAATAAACTTTATCAGAAGGCTAACCCTGTGAAACAAGATATGTGTAGCTCAGATGTGCAAAAGACTGCTCCTTCCTCATCAATTCTGAAAATTCAAAAGCCTAGTCCTTCTCTAGCATCTATTCGAATAACAAAGCCTGGTCCTTCTCCAGCACATTCTAAGACTGGTCCAATTCCAGCATCATCCATTCTAAAAGTCACAATAGTTAAACCAAATGAACAAGCAAAGATGAACAAATCACCCATTTCCTCGAATCTGTCTAAGATGAACAAGCAATTATTAAATGAAGCAAAGATTCGAGAGACTGTGCAGAAAGTTAAACCAAACAGTCAATCTGACTTTAGTTTTTATGATAATTTTCATAATTGTCATCCACAGTTTGTTTTCCACACAAAACAAAGGAAATGTTATCAGTGTGGAAACATAAATCATCTTGTAAATAATTGTCCTTTTCGACAAAAATCACTAAGCAAACAACGATTTCATAATTCTATTGCTCACAATAGAAAATTGTTTTTTACTCGTGGAAAATTTTCAAAACCAATGAAATCAAAGGTTGAATATGCTAATGATGTCGAAAAGAACAAGAATTTGAAAAATGATTTAAAAGAAAACATCAAATTGAGAAGTGTTAAAGAAAAGACTGATGTGCAAAACAAATATAACAATCTCAAATCATTTTGTCTAACTGCAACACAGAATGTGCTCAAGTCATGTTTGACTTGGGTACCAAAGACTAAGTAATTCTTTTACTTATGCAGGGACAACCACAAAAGAATATTGAAAGCATATGGCATGTAGACAGCGGTTGTTCAAGACATATGACTGGAAATTTATCTTTACTTCAAGATGTCCAGTCATATAATGGTGGAAGAGTAATTTTTACAGGTGACAAAGGAGGACGTATTACTAAACGTGGTACAGTTACAAATGGTGTCCTAAGTTTTGAAAATGTGAATTTTGTTGAGGAATTAAAACATAACCTGCTAAGTGTGTCTCAAATTTGTGACAAACAGTATTCTGCACACTTTACTAACAAAGAATGTTTAATCATAAAACCTGGTTTTGTAATTCCTGATGAATGGGTTTTGATGAGGACTCCGAGAGACAATGATACTTATCTTCTTGATATGCATTGTTCTAATTCTTTAGTAACCGCTTCTTACTTATTATCCAAAGCCTCGGAGAATGATTCCATGTTATGGCATCGTCGGTTGGGACATGTAAATCTTAAAAACATGAATAAACTGGTACGTGGAAATCATGTCGTTGGTTTACCCGAAAAATAATTTCAATTAAATGAACATTGTCTGTCATGTTCAAAGGGTAAACAACATAAACTTCCTCACAAACCAATTGCACGCAACTCAATCGAATCAATCTTACAACTCTTACACATGGGTCTATTCGGTCCAGTGAGTGTTTTAAGTTTGGGTCGAAGATCTTATTGTTTGGTTGTTACTGATGACTTTTCAAGATTTACTTGGGTGTTTTTCTTAGCATCTAAGGATGAAACTCCACATCTTTGATCAAGTTCATTAATTTGGGGGAGAATCAGACAGATAAAAAGGTAAAATGCATCCGAAGTGACAACGGAATAGAATTTTGCAATCAGACGTTGAATAAGTTTTGTGAATCCAAGGGCATTGCTAGACAATTCAGTGCTGCAGGCACTCCACAACAAAATGGAGTTGCAGAACGAAGGAATAGAACACTCATTGAAGCTGCTAGAACTATGATATCTGATGCCAAATTACCATTGTTCTTTTGTGCTGAAGCAGTAAACACTGCATGTTATGTTCAGAATCGTGTTCTAATAAATAAAAGATTAAATATGACTCCTTATGAAATATTTTATAAACACAAACCCAAAGTCAAATATTTTAAAGCCTTTGGTTGTTGCTGTACTTTTGTTACATACAACCGAATCAACCTCAAAATTTTCTGAAAAGACTGATGAATGTTACTTTGTGGGATATGCAGCTAACAAGGTTGCATATCGGGTTTATAATAAAAGAACAAGACAAATAATTGAGTCATTTAATATTGATTGGCACGAGCTTAATATAACTGATACAGGTTCAGCTCCTTCATGGGTCTATGATTATGAATCCTGGTTCATAAATTTTAAAATTTCTAAACCTTCGTCTGCAGATACTAATTCTCAAGCATTATCTTTGGAGAACAAAATCATTGAGGAAATTCCATCTCTTATATCTGATGATTCTGCAATTCCATCATCATCCAAGAGTATTCCTACTGCTTTGTGCATGTGTCTGAAAGTTCTGATTTACCATACAATCTTTCAGAACAAATCCCCAATCAGGAGCCGGAAGAATCACTGAATTCACCATTGTCTTCATCTTCTTCAGAGACTACTGATACTCCAATAGAAGTCATTCAAGTTCCATTTGAAGAATCTCCAAATGTGTCTACTGCTTCTAAAAATCACACTTCAGATGACACGTTTGAAGAAAATATTGTGTATCAGTATAGAAACTCTGAAGAAGTGAATGAAAATGTTGAACACATTACTAACTTGGAAGATGAGATTGTTGCAGATGATATTCCTCAGTTAAGAATCCATAAAACTCATCCAACTGAAGCAATCATTGGTCCGTTGCATGAAGGGGTAATTACCAGAAGTCGTTCAGGGGCAATCAACACATGTCTGTATACTTGCTTTCTATCACAAATAGTGCCCAAGAATGTTGAAATGGCACTCAAGGAAAACAGTTGGATAGAGGCAATGCAAGATGAGTTGATGCAATTTAAGAAGCTGAATGTTTGGCAACTTGTAGAACTTCCAAAGGATAAGCTTCCGATTGGAACAAAGTGGATATTTAGGAACAAAACAGATGAAAAAGGTGTTATAGTTCGGAACAAAGCACGTCTTGTAGTGCAGGGATTCTATCAAATTGAAGGATTGGATTATGAAGAAGTGTATGCTCCAGTTGCAAGACTTGAAGCAATACGCATTTTCTTAGCCTTTGCTTCATACATGAATATCAAGGTGTATCAGATGGATGTCAAAACTGCTTTCTTATACGGGGAAATGAAGGAAGAAACCTATGTTTGTCAACCTCCTGGATTTGAAGACCCAGATCATCCTAATTATGTTTACAAGTTGGATAAGGCATTGTATGGTTTACATCAAGCACCTCGTGCTTGGTATGCAACTCTGACTGAACATTTGCTTGCAAATGGTTATTCACGAGGAGCAATTGATCAAACCTTATTCATTCGTAAATCAGGCGATGACATCATTCTGGTCCAAATCTATGTCGATGATATCATTTTTGGATCTACAAATGATAGTATGTGCACGGAGTTAGAAGAAGTGATGAAGAAGAAATTCGAGATGAGCTCTCTTAGAGAAATTTCATTTTTCTTGGGTATTCAAGTTAATCAATCTGAAACTGGTATTCTCATTCATCAAAAAAAAATATGTTCAGACTATTCTTGAGAATACAAGTTTCAGGATTCCAAAGTAGCTCAAACTCCTATGTCTTCTTGTCCTACTCTCATTCCAGATCCATTAGAAGAATCAGTTGATCAACATCTGTACAGATCAATGATTGGTTCCCTCATGTATCTCACTGCAAGCAGGCCGGATATCATGTTCCCTGTTTGTCAGTATGCCCGCTATCAAAGTGATCCAAAAGAATCACACATGAAAGCTGTCAAGCGAATTTTCAAGTATCTCAAGGGTCAACCAAAACTTGGTCTTTGGTATCCTCGAACTTCCGATTTTAATTTATTTGCTTATACAGACAGTGATTATGGTGGTTGTAATTTAGACAGGAAATCGACTACTGGAGGATGTCAATTTTTGGGTAACCGACTCATTTCCTAGCAGTGTAAAAAGCAGAACACTGTTTCCACATCCACTGTAGAAGCTGAATATGTGGCTGCATCGAGCTATTGTTTCCAGCTTGTCTGGATTCAACAAAAACTTCTCGATTATGGTCTCAACTGTCACACCCTCAATTTCCACAAACGGGGTTTTACCGTTAGGCTTGTGACATACCAGGATCTCAGACACGGTCATATCAAACGACACTATATGAGTTTAAAAATAAACGTTTGACTTGAATCAGAGTACATAAAAGAAATGAATAACAGTGCGGAAGCGTAAAACTGAAATGTAAACAATACTAAATGTCTGAAAATGTTATGCCAAAACAAATATTCAATGCAACTAAATGAAACTGATGAATGAATGTCCTGAGTGCGTCCTTAAGCGTGCATCATGAGCTTAAGCATTCCTGTGACTTGAGAAAACATGCTAAAGTGTGTCAACATAAAGTTGGTGAGTTCACAGGTTTTATCCCAAATAAAAATGTTTGTAACTGTTCGACTGTCTGTAACTGTTCGACTGTTTGTAACTGTTCGACTGTTTGTAACTGTAAGCGTTTCACATGGTTTAATCAACCAGAAATGTGTCAGAAAAGCTTTTCACATGATTTAATCAACTAGAAATGTGTCAGAAAAGCGTTTCACATGATTTAATCAACCAGAAATGTGTCAGAAAAGCGTTTCACATGATTTAATCAACCAGAAATGTGTCAGAAAAGCGTTTCACATGGTTTAGTATATAAAGCATATCAATAGGTAGCGAGCCTATAAACAAGTTAGTTAGTGTTTCAAACCGAAGCTGACTGTGTGTGTTTAATGCCTTTCCACCACGTCTTAACCGACCGTGGCAATCGTTAGGTCAATTTAGCACCCGTTCGACCTCCAATCAAGCTAGCGCGACTAGCCCGGGCGGGGTTTGTCAAACCCATTAGTACTACTCAAAATTACCTCGCTAATCCATTACTAACGGTTTGATACTGTAAGGACTTTCAAATGCGTTTCCCACTAACATAACAGGCGATATCAATAATACTGGCAACCATAACAAAAATAGTGTTTGCATGTTTTCTCCCCCAAAAAGGAAAGAAAGTAAAATGGGGCCGTGAAACTCACCTTGTATGTGATATGAAAAGAGATGAACAAAGCTTTGACGAATGAGAGCGACGCATGATCAAACACCTATAATTAATTGTAATCAAAGTCTTAAAAACGTTCAACGAGAGAAAGGTACATTCGGTCGGTTTGGGTCGGTTCGGTTCGGGTCGGTTCGAGTCTGACACGACACGCACAAAAGGCATATATAAATATATATATTCTTTTACATACAAGACACACACTCGTACATAGTATATAATACACACACCTATCCATATATCTATCCTCACGACTCAATACATACATACTTATTCATGCACACGGAATGTACCTACATACATATTACGACACGACTTGACACACAAGGATTTGTCTATATACCCCAACCCATGAGATTACATACTCAATTATATACGTACATCTTAGTACATTATTATATTAACACTCTTATACCCAATATATAATATATATAAATTCCAACACCTTACACACACTAATACTCAAAATGCAAACACACACATTTCACATTGAATACACACTAATTTAGATAATATATGAACTTATGCACACACAATTCATACATACATGTATACATATATCACAGCCACATACACCATACATATATACACTTTTAAACACATGATGCCTACGTACACAGCAACCTTGGGCTGCTGTGTTTGCTCTCAAAATTCCACCTAAACATAAAGTATGAAGTCCTAAATATATACACACCAATGCACACAAGCAATACATATATATATATATATGTACACAACAAACATATAGCAAGCACATACACACAACTGAAGGTTGCTGTTCAAATTCCTCTCGGCCACACACATATTCACCATATACATTCTCACACTCACATATACCTAAACAACACTCACATTCAAATACACATGGTCACATACTTAAACGCTGCTGCGTTTGATCTCTTCCTCGGCCCGCACGCACACCGAACATCACCGTACACGCACCTTACATACATATATATTCTGCAATATATATATATATATATATATATATATATATATATATATATATATATATATATCCCAACACACACATACATTCACGTACATAGCAGCCAAGGCTGCTGTGTTTGCTTCTTGTGGCAACACCCACACATACAATACATATATATATGCTTACACACACTACCACATATATACGCACACCACAGGTGCACACACGACAGCCGAAGGCTGCCGTGTATGGTCTCTTTCGGTCAGCAGCCCCAAACACACACACACATATACATTCAGCACACGTACATATATATATATATATATATATATATATATATATATATATATATATATATATATATATATATACTTACGGGCTGTCATACATACATGTATATATGTTCATTTTCATACACGCATACAGAAATATACGTACACGCACACAGCCATATACATACACGCACACTGAAATATACATACACGCATACAGCCATATACATACACGCACACAGAAATATACATACACGCATACAGCCATATACATACACGCACACAACAGCCTTCGGCTGCTGTGTTCTGTTTCTCGACCCACATACCCACGGGTACATACATACGCATATATACAACATATATACACACTGATTCATACATACGCATATACATAAGCATCCAACAGTTGCGTACGAAGCCACGAAAGGGCCCGATTCAACCCAACCAATCACGACTATAAAACAAAACGAAACAAAACGAACGGAGTTCACAACGCCCGGTTACCTTCGAAACGAGTACACGACGAGGCGACGGCGATCGACAACACAGCCGGAATCATAGTCCACGGCCTTCATCACGGCCGATAGCCCAGAAATCCCAAGATCGACCTTCGGCCGCCACTTCTACCTTCGATTCCCGTTTCTATGTCGTGTTTTGGGAGAAATCAAGACCACTACAGTGATCGGGGCGTCGAGGGGAGTCTGGATTTACGTGCCACTCGCCGACACTCGCCGGAAAACGTCGCCGGTGGCCTGAAATCGGAAGTCGCAGGGGAAGGGGATGGGGGAGCCGTGACCTGCTCTCTCTCTTCCTCTCTTCTCTGTTTTTTTTCTTTTTCGTGATGTAGATGAGGAAACTATGAGTGGGCTTCACCAATTATTAAAGGATCCATGCATTTCACGATAAATCCCTCAACTTCACTTAATTTACATTATTAAGTAAATTGAGTTTAGTTATTAAAAGTTAATTATGTTTAATTGGTGTTTAGGGTTAATTAATAAATTTTATGATCCTTTAATAATAATCGAAATGATTTAGTTAAATTTATCCGACATACGCTAGATAACTGTATCGATGTTGACTTAAAAAAAAGAAAAAAAATCGAGTTGTCACATTATCCCCTTGTTGAAGAAATTTTCGTCCCGAAAATTAGAACATTAGGTTCAGTCAAATGTGTGAGATTCGGTTAGGGTTGGTGGTTAGTAACGTGTTTGACATGTTTGACAGAGTTGTGACATCATCCCCTTGTTGAAGGGAATTTTGCCTCGAAATTAAGGGAAAAGGTATTTCGAGAATGAATACCTTAAGAAGTAGGTGCCTGATCCTTGAACAGTTGTGGGTACTTTTCCTTCATCTGATCTTCGCGTTCCCAGGTAAACTCTGGTCCACGCTTTGAGTTCCATCGGACTTTGACAATAGGGATACGACTGTGTTTGAGTGTCTTGACCTCTCGGTCCATAACTTCCACTGGTTCCTCGATGAAACGTAGTTGTTCGTCAACATGTATCTCGTCTAACGGAACGACGAGAGTCTCTTCTGCAAGGCATTTCCTCAGGTTTAAAACATGGAACACATCGTGTACTCCATTGAGTTCTACAGGTAGGTTCAACTGATAGGCTACGGGGCTAACCCGTTTGACAATCTCAAACGGTCCCACGTACCTAGGGTTTAGTTTTCCACATTTCCCGAAACGAATCACATCATTCCAAGGTGACACTTTGAAAAGCACTTTGTCACCTATTTGAAATTGCAATGGTCGGTGGCGTTTATCAGCATAACTCTTCTGTCGGTCATGTCCTGCTGCCATGCGGTTACGAATTTGCACGATCTTCTCAGTCGTCTCGTGCACAAGTTCAGGACCGGTAAGTTGACTTTCTCCGACCTCCGCCCGGCAAATAGGTAACCGGCACTTGCGCCCATACAGTGCCTCAAATGGAGCAGCTTTGATCGACGTGTGATAGTTATTATTGTATGAAAACTCAACTAACGGTAAGTGAGTTTCCCAACTGCTGCCAAAATCAATCACGCAAGCGCGTAACATGTCTTCCAAAGTCTGGATCGTACACTCACTCTGGCCGTCGGTTTGAGGATGATATGCCGTACTCATGTCTAGCTGTGTACCCAATGCTCGTTGTAATGATTGCCAGAAATGTGAAGTGAATCGAGCGTCACGATCAGAAATAATAGGATTTGGCACACCGTGCCGAGAGACTATTTCCCTTAGGTAAATACGTGTTAACTTTCCCATTCTATCAGTCTCTCTGATTGGTAAAAAGTGTGCGGACTTCGTCAAACGATCTACAATTACCCAAATGGTATTGCATCCGCTGAGCGTCCGAGGTAGTTTTGTGATAAAATTCATTGATATCTGCTCCTATTTCCATACTGGGATTTCTGGTTGTTGAAGTAAACCAAATGGCCTTTGATATTCTACCTTAACCTTAGGACAGGTTAAACATCTGCTTACATAAGTGGCAATACCAGCTTTCATGTTTGGCCACCAGTATAGAGTCTTCAAATCTTGATACATCTTATCCGAACCAGGATGAATAGAATATCGTGACTTGTGAGCTTCATCCATTACCAGCTCTCGTAGGTCTCCATAGAAAGGAACCCATATTCATCCCATAAAGTAACGAATTCCGTCAGGTTTGACCTCTAATTGTTTCTCCATGCCTCGTAGTGATTCGGCTTTCAGGTTCTCGTCTTTCAAAGCTTCAAGTTGAGCATTACGTATTTGATCGGGTAATCCAGTGTGAATGATGAGTTGCAATGCTCGAACTCGCTTCGGCTTAGGTGTCTCCTTTCGACTTAAGGCATCTGCTACTACATTAGCCTTGCCCGGATGATACTTGATCGCACAGTCGTAGTCGTTCAACAACTCGACCCAATGACGTTGTCTCATGTTCAGCTCCTTCTGTTCAAAGATGTGCTGGAGACTCTTGTGATCAGTGTAAGTGGTGCACTTGGTACCGTACAAGTAGTGTCTCGATATCTTGAGTGCAAACACAACGGCTCCTAACTCTAAGTCATGTGTCGTGTAGTTTTTCTCGTGAACTTTTAATTGGCGAGAAGCATAAGCGATCATTTTCTCGTGTTGTATTAGCACACAACCGAGACCTTGAATAGAAGTATCACAATAAACTACAAAGTCGTCTGTTCCAGGTAGGGATAGAATCGGTGCCGTACAGAGTTTCTACTTCAGAAGCTGAAATGCGGATTCTTGTTTGTCACCCCAATTGTATGTAGTGCCTTTATAAGTTAACGCGGTGAGAGGTTGAGTAATCTTTGAAAACCCTTCGATGAATCGTCGGTAATAGCCAGCCAACCCAAGAAACTGTCGTACCTCAGTCGGAGTCTTAAGCGTAGCCCAGTTCTTGATGGCTTCTATTGTTGTCGAGTCAATATGTATCCCATTCTCATTGACCACATGACCCAAAGATTGTATTTCTCGTATCCAAAAGTCATACTTTGAAAACTTAACATATAGTTGTTCTCATTTCAACAACTCCAAATTCAGTCTAAGGTGTTCCTCATGCTCTTCCTTATTCTTTGAATAAATACGGATGTCATCAATGAAGACGATGACAAACTTGTCTAAATAAGGTTTTCGCACTTGGTTCATGAGGTCCATGAAAACCGCTGGTGCGTTGATCAACCCAAAACAGCATAACCAAAAACTCATAGTGGTCATACTAGTTAAGTCTTCTAGAAATACTTCCGGGAAGTCTCTGACAACTGGAATATCTTTAACACGCTTCTCATCCGCCTTCTTCTCTGTAATTAGTGTCAGTAGAGAGAAATCCCTTTTCTTTAGACATTTATACACCTTCACGTTTGAGATGATGCCAACCACAACACCAACCCTGTCATCTTCTACTGTAGGTATTCCATCACTAAGAAGAGGTAACTTAATTAGTTTGTTTCCACAAATGATCTATGTTTGGTTTTTGGACAACCAATCCATTTTGACCACAGCATCGTAGCTCCCATGGGTAATAGAAATCAGACTTATATCGAATGATTGTCTAGACAGACCTAGATTACAACTGCCAAGCACATGGGTGGCGGTTATAGTTCTACCATCGGTAAATTTTATGGTAGGTTTTTGGAAATTAAACCGGTAAGAACTACATCTAGCAGTCCACTCAAGTTACTAAGTATGAAACTTCTATCGATACTCGAATGAGATAATGCTGGAGCAGAACTACCATTTCTGTTGGTTTCTTATCTTCTTGAGCCTTGGGAGGTTTCCCTTTAATGCATAGGTTTTCTGCACTCATAGCATCCTTTTTGTGATTCTTGTGGCGGAGGAGACTTGGCTGGGATGTTCACACGATGGTTCTTGAAGGTATGGCCAAATTTCTCTACAGTGCTCTCAAATGTTCTTATGGCACGAGTCATTGGGAGGGATAGTTACACCTGTTGCTTATAATGGAGAGGCTGAGATATATTGGACGGGGTCATCATAATGTCTTGCTTTTTGGTCCTACGCCAAGCGTAGTAAGCCAGAAAAATCCGATTGGATTCTCACCACCAGGGAGACAAACAAATATAACGTACGCTTAAACATGATAGATATCAAATGAAATGAATGTTGGAACGCTGAATTTACCGAGACTCTAAGTCTTAAGATCAATCCAATGAGCAAGGACTACGCGCGCCAAGAATATTATCACTTTATTGCAACTTTTGAAGATCTGGCACAATGTAGATGGATAGTGTTACACGAACACTGAAATGCTAAAAAGAGCACGTCTCATAGAGACTAGGGCTAATGTCATAACACGAATCTCATTAAGGCTCGGGGTAGATGAGAACTTTCATACTAGTAGGAATGAAGGATTTGTTTGCATATCAACAGTGAGGTTTTATGAGAACCGAGACCTCATGTCTCCAAGTATAGAAATGAAAATTTGTACTAATTATGACCGTTATCACCCGATAGATTTGCCAGAATTCTCATGCACGACAAATTACAATTACGTGTGCACCCGTGATTCTAATTTGCTTTGCATGGTCATTCATGGTTCCTCCCATTCGAGATAACAAACCTTGTCAAGTACCGAGTGCTATCTGTTAAGACCGGCGAAGATGATAGGGCATGTTGGAAGTAGAAACAAGTACAATAGAGTTAGAAAAGTAATGTGTGTTGTTCTCCTTGTTTGTCATCGTTAGGTTTGTCGTGTGTGTTAGAAAAGAGTTTCGTGTTCCCAAGTGGTAATGTTAGGTTCAAATTGTCGTTGCTTCAACTCCGAGAGTGAAGGAACAGATGTAGATGTTAGAAGTAAGCGAGCGGGACTCTACGCCCCCCTCTGTTAGTCGAGGATGATACAGGTGATATAGATAGTGCGGGTAATGTTTGATCGTTTAGTAATGTAATGTTAGCATGCCGGGAGAATGTTCGTACAACAGTTGCAATCAATGTTTGATCATTCAGTAATGTAATGTTAGCATGCCGGGAGAATGTTCGTACAACAGTTGCAATCATGTAAGAGTGTCTATGCAATACTAGTGTTGTGTCTAAGGCTATAGTCTAGATGCAGATGCAATCCTAGTTCTCTACAACCACTGGCTCTGATACCAATCTGTCACACCCTCAATTTCCACAAACGGGGTTTTACCGTTAGGCTTGTGACATACCAGGATCTCAGACACGGTCATATCAAACGACACTATATGAGTTTAAAAATAAACGTTTGACTTGAATCAGAGTACATAAAAGAAATGAATAACAGTGCGGAAGTGTAAAACTGAAATGTAAACAATACTAAAAGTCTGAAAATGTTATGCCAAAACAAATATTCAATGCAACTAAATGAAACTGATGAATGAATGTCCTGAGTGCGTCCTTAAGCGTGCATCATGAGCTTAAGCGTTCCTGTGACCTGAGAAAACATGCTAAAGTGAGTCAACATAAAGTTGGTGAGTTCACAGGTTTTATCCCAAATAAAAATATTTGTAACTGTTCGACTGTCTATAACTGTTCGACTGTTTGTAACTGTTCGACTGTTTGTAACTGTAAGCGTTTCACATGGTTTAATCAACCAGAAATGTGTCAGAAAAGCGTTTCAAATGATTTAATCAACTAGAAATGTGTCAGAAAAGCGTTTCACATGATTTAATCAACCAGAAATGTGTCAGAAAAGCATTTCACATGATTTAATCAACCAGAAATGTGTCAGAAAAGCGTTTCACATGGTTTAGTATATAAAGCATATCAATAGGTAGCGAGCCTATAAACAAGTTAGTTAGTGTTTCAAACCGAAGCTGACTGTGTGTGTTTAATGCCTTTCCACCACGTCTTAACCGACCGTGGCAATCGTTAGGTCAATTTAGCACCCGTTCGACCTCCAATCAAGCTAGCGCGACTAGCCCGGGCGGGGTTTGTCAAACCCAGTAGTACTACTCAAAATTACCTCGCTAATCCATTACTAACGGTTTGATACTATAAGGACTTTCAAATGCGTTTCCCACTAACATAACAGGCGATATCAATAATACTGGCAACCATAACAAAAATAGTGTTTGCATGTTTTCTCCCCCAAAAAGGAAAGAAAGTAAAATGGGGCCGTGAAACTCACCTTGTATGTGATATGAAAAGAGATGAACAAAGCTTTGACGAATGAGAGCGACGCATGATCAAACACCTATTATTAATTGTAATCAAAGTCTTAAAAACGTTCAACGAGAGAAAGGTACATTCGGTCAGTTCGGGTCGGTTCGGTTCGGGTCGGTTCGGGTCTGACACGACATGCCCAAAAGGCATATATAAATATATATATTCTTTTACATACAAGACACACACTCGTACATAGTATATAATACACACACCTATCCATATATCTATCCTCACGACTCAATACATACATACTTATTCATGCACACGGAATGTACCTACATACATATTATGACACGACTTGACACACAAGGATTTGTCTATATACCCCAACCCATGAGATTACATACTCAATTATATACGTACATCTTAGTACATTTTTATATTAACACTCTTATACCCAATATATAATATATATAAATTCCAACACCTTACACACACTAATACTCAAAATGCAAACACACACATTCACATTGAATACACACTAATTTAGATAATATATGCACTTATGCACACACAATTCATACATATATGTGTACATATATCACAGCCACATACACCATACATATATACAGTTTTAAACACATGATGCCTGCGTACACAGCAACCTTGGGCTGCTGTGTTTGCTCTCAAAATTCCACCTAAACATAATGTATGAAGTCCTAAATATATACACACCAATGCACACAAGCAATACATATATATATGTACACAACAAACATATAGCAAGCACATACACACAACCGAAGGCTGCTGTTCTAATTCCTCTCGGCCACACACATATTCACCATATACATTCTCACACTCACATATACCTAAACAACACTCACATTCAAATAAACATGGTCATATACTTAAACGCTGCTGCGTTCGATCTCTTCCTCGGCCCGCACGCACACCGAACATCACCGTACACGCACCTTACATACATATATATTCTGCAATATATATATATATATATATATATATATATATATATATATATATATATATATATATATATATATATATATATATATCCCAACACACACATACATTCACGTACACAGCAGCCAAGGCTGCTGTGTTTGCTTCTTGTGGCAACACCCACACATACAATACATATATATATATGCTTACACACACTACCACATATATACGCACGCCACAGGTGCACACACGACAGCCGAAGGCTGCCGTGTATGGTCTCTTTTGGTCAGCAGCCCCAAAACACACACACACACATATACATTCAGCACACATACAATATATATATATACACTTACGGGCTGTCACACATACATGTATATATGTTCATTTTCATGCACCCATACAGAAATATACATACACGCATACAGCCATATACATACACGCACACAGAAATATACATACACGCATACAGCCATATACATACACGCACACAGAAATATACATACACGCATACAGCCATATACATACACACACACAACAGCCTTCGGCTGTTGTGTTCTGTTTCTCGACCCACATACCCACGGGTACATACATACACATATATACAACATATATACACACCGATTCATACATATGCATATACATAAGCATCCAACAGTTGCGTACGAAGCCACGAAAGGGCCTGATTCAACCGAACCAATCACGACTATAAAACGAAACGAAACAAAACGAAACGGAGTTCACAACGCCCGGTTACCTTCGAAACGAGTACATGACGAGGCGACGGCGATCGACAACACAGCCGGAATCACAGTCCACGGCCTTCATCGCGGCCGATAGCCCAGAAATCCCAAGATCGACCTTCGGTCGCCACTTCTACCTTCGATTCCCGTTTCTATGTCGTGTTTTGGGAGAAATCAAGACCACCACAGTGATCGGGGCGTCGAGGGGAGTCCGGATTTACGTGCCACTCGCCGACACTCGCCGGAAAACGTCGCCGGTGGCCGGAAATCGGAAGTCGCAGGGGAGGGGGATGGGGGAGCCGTGACCTGCTCTCTCTCTCTTCCTCTCTTCTCTGTTTTTTTTTCTTTTTCGTGATGTAGATGAGGAAACTGTGAGTGGGCTTCACCAATTATTAAAGGATCCATGCATTTCACGATAAGTTCCTCAACTTCACTTAACTTACATTATTAAGTAAATTGAGTTTAGTTATTAAAAGTTAATTATGTTTAATTGGTGTTTAGGGTTAATTAATAAATTTTATGATCCTTTAATAATAATCAAAATGATTTAGTTAAATTTATCCGACATACGCTAGATAACTGTATCGATGTTGACTTAAAAAAAAGAAAAAAAATCGAGTTGTCACATCAACATACATGACACACCAATTTGGTATGACAACACGGCAGTCCTGAACATCGTTAAAAATCTCATTCAACATTCCAAAACTAAATACATTGGCATCCGAATCCATTTTATCCGTGATTGTTTTGATCGTAAACTTATTCATTTAAAACAAGTGCCGTCAACTGAAAACATTGTTGATTTATTTACCAAGGCATTTGATCATTCTCGATTTGATTTCCTTGTGCAATCATTGGGAATGATTAACTTTGGATAAATTGATTTCTTGAATCTTCACAAAAAGATTTTTCATTTTTTTAATAGAGAATAAAATTGTAATTGTTTTCTTTTACTTTAAAAAGAATAATCACAATTTTAAGGTGAGATTGTAGAAGACTATATAAGGCTCGGCAAAACAACGAATGCAGAATGAAGATGGTGCTGATCAAGGTGTGTCACGCGATATGAAGATGTCAAGCGAAAGTGTATGTCACACGAGAATGTGAAGTCGCGCGAAAAGCTGATCCGCGCGAAAAGTGTCTTCACGCGAGAACTTCTGTTTTTAGTATAAATATGTATTTTTCGCTTTTGTAGCTAAGTTTTTCAGTTCAGTTAGTTCTAATTTGCCTTGTAATCGTTCTGTGCAATTCACACAAGGTTGTAATCGCTTTGATTATCAATTGAAGACATTTTGATCCATTATTTCTCTTCTTCCAATCTCAAATACATTCCGCATTCTTGAGATTGAGATTTTGGTTGTTATTCTTGGGAATTGACCGAGTTTTACACAAACACAATTTACGTTAAAATGTATAACAACTCAAAATGTACATCAAAATAAGCAATCTCAATTACATTCCGCATTCTTGAGATTGAGATCTTGGTTATTATTCTTGGGAATTGACCGAGTTTTACACAAACACAATTTACGTTAAAACGTATAACAACTCAAAATGTACATCAAAATAAGCAAGTGCGGGAAAGATATAGGCGACATGATAAAGCATAGATTACATTCGCTCTATCATATTTCCTAGCAAAATTTACATCAAAACATAGAGTAACTTGAGTTTATACCAACAAAATAAAATTATAATATTTGACCCAACTCGCTCCAAACAAAATTTACACATAAAAATATACACGTAATATTATATAATAAAGTTTTTAAGATAGATATAATTTGAAATACTACTACTATTATAAGAGAAACTAAAATATGAATTAATTAAGAAAGCATATAAAGTATAGTAAATGTTAGACTCGAACCCAGGTCTTATGTATAGTGAAAAAGCTCACAAGCCAGCAAGCTAGATAACCTTGCATGTCTCAGTTTTGCTATATAATATAAAAAATTAAAAATAAAAAAATCCCCACCTATATAATATATAACAAAAAAATCAAAAAATAAAAAAATAAAAAAATAAAAAAATCAAAACAATCCACCGACATAGTGGATTAATTAGAATAGATAATAGATAATGATACCAAATGCAAGATGTTTTTAAATAAAAAGTAAAATTTTAGATATTATTGTAAGTTTCAATTAAACTAGGGATGATACACAGACGTGCGTTGCGCGTCTTTAAAACTAAAAAAATCGAACCAAGGCTCAGTTAAATGTATATTGTTTCTACCATCATGAGCTTTTTTAAAAAAGACGGAGTTTGTTTTAAATAAAAGACATAAGCGAACATGATTATTGATCTCAAGTTAACGTTTGGTTTCTAAAAAAATAATTTTTTGGCTCAGATCTGGGTTTCGGTTAGCATGGCTGCAACACAGGTTGCAGGTGTAGAACACCACACCTGCCGTCACCGAGTATGTCACGCCAATTAACCACTCAGCCACAGTCATCATAGCAATAACCAAGAAACCCGAAGCATACAAAAATAACACGTCAACAATTTCAAACAATCAACTAAAAGTAACAGAGGCACACAGATCTCAGATGACGTGTCGTCATCATTATCGACTCATAAACACCGAAACATGGTGTATTATGATAAATGATGTGGATTGGAAAAGGTTCAGCGTACCTATCCCTGTTTCCCGGTCGAGAATCACCACCGTAGGTCAGGTAATGAAAACTTCGATTCTCAAAACAGCAAGCTTCACATCAAAATGTAAGGATAGAATTAATAACTTGATATGACAAAAACACAAACTTTGTTTACATGAATATTAAAAACATTATGATTTAAGATAAAGATTGTTATAACATAGATTTTCATGTAAATAGTATAGTTATAATTTATTACCATCAATCTCGTTTTCTAGGGCCTGTAAATGAAAATGTTACGGGAAAAAATAAATAAGGCTTATGCACGCATGTGAGTCTCTCACTATATGTAGATTACATATAGCTCCCCTTTAACTCAACAAAATTTCTATATGAGATGTCTCAAACTAATGGCTACTTGCACATGTGCGCTTATGGTCACATATACAAACTTCTTTTTATCATGCTTTATCAACCTACAATACTAATCGCCTATCATTTACACTTCATGAAGAAACCTGTTTGCCAATTTATGGATTGAATCAAGAATCATAGACATACACTCACATACATAAACCAAATGAAAAGTAGCATCTAGTTATATATGGAGCAATAATTAGTCCCATCAATAGTTAAGATGTTGTTCAGTTACCCTACCAAATTAGTTGGGAAAAAGCATCCGCATTTATAATTTCACAAGCACTTCCAATTTCTACAATGAAGTCCACTAAAAGACACAAACATAATGCATGCAAGAAACTTTAGTAAATTTCATTTAATTAAACAATGAATTGACAACTATGAAAAAGAATGCAAACTAACAATAACTAAAGCAAGTTAATTTGACAAACATACCAACATTGGCAAGTATTTGCTTCCTCCCACTGCCAGGAGGCCTCCCCCTGTTCTTTTTCGAGGTCGGTGTGACCGAACCAAGTGAATCACCAACCGAAGACGCAGGCGTGAGAGGTGGAGCCATATGGTCCATAATTGACCCATGCCCACCATACTTCCTGGGCCTACCTCTCTTTTTCTGCACAACAGAGTCAGACCCACTTCTAATGGTGGTAATGGAGACTGTAGCCACTGCACCACCACTTCCACCACCACCACCATTTCCACCACCACCACCACCATTGCCACCACTCATGTTGATGTCATGAGGAAAATTGGGAGATGGGTTGTGTTGAGATGGGAGTGTTGAACCCATGGGTGCTACTCTCATGCTGCTATGGCCATGGAGAGACAATTTAGGGTTCTCTTAGGCTTTGAAACCGGTTCTCTTGCTAACATAGACAGACCTCCACCTCCAGTAACATAGCCACCACCGCCGACCTCAGCCTACACCAACGCAGCCACCACCACCGACCTCCGCCTCCACCAACGCAGCCACCACCGCCAACCTCCGCCTCCCCAACCTCCGCCTCCATTTCAACACAAAACCCTCTGTTCCATTTCATCATATTCATGTCAAGAACTCAAACCCTAAGATAGAACCAATTCATATTCAGGTTAACAAGCTGTTTGATTCATTTGTAAGAGATTGAAGTCATTTTGATCAGTTATTTCTCTTCTTCCAATCTCAAATGCATTCTGCATTCTTGAGATTCAGATCTTGGTTGTTATTCTTGGGAATTGACCGAGTTTTACACAAACACAATTTACGTTAAAACGTATAACAACTCAAAATGTACATCAAAATAAGCAATCTCAATTACATTCCGCATTCTTGAGATTGAGATCTTGGTTATTATTCTTGGGAATTGACCGAGTTGCAGGATTGGATTTGGGTGGTTTTTCTCTCAACTCACTATGAATCAACACTCAGCAAGCAGTCTTATGAAGAGTTGATCACAATATATCAAGTAACAAGCAGTAAGAAAATTTAACACAGCAAGTAAATTTTCATGGTACTTTTATATATTGCTTCTCAACTCAAAGGATTACAAGACACTTGGACTCAAATCGCTTACATAAAGAGTTACAGGGAGAAGATATATATAATACTACCTACAGCCGGGAATACTTTGATTCTAGCTGGACACCTCTAACCTTACATCTATACTACAAGACTCTAGGTGAGGTCTTTCAGACATTTTGTCTGAGAGTTGGTAGTCAGGACATGTCCCTGACTTACCTTTTGTCACCAACTAAAGTTGGTAACATGTACTATCATAAAAAGGTGAACAGTAGAATAAAGTATGGTCAACAACATGGCTCTTTAGGAAGATGCCATGCTGTATCAGAGGTCTGCAGCGGACTGTCAGGGACCATACTTTTATCTGCTGGTCATAGCAATGTCTTCCGAAGGATAAAGTACTTCGGAAGAATAACTTCTTCCGAAGGTACTTATACTTCGAAAGACTGCTTCTTCCGAGGCTTGGAGTCTTCTTTGTCTTCGGAAGCAGACTTTGTCTTCAGCTCTTTCATCAGACTTTGTCTTCGGAAGCTCAGACTTTGTCTTCAGCTCTTTCATCAGACTTTGTCTTCGGAAGCTCAGACTTTGTCTTCAGCTCTTTCATCAGACTTTGTCTTCGGAAGCTCAGACTTTGTCTTCGAAAGCTCTTTCAGACTTTGTCTTCGGAAGCTCTCTCAGACTTTGTCTTCGGAAGCTGTCCTTCAGACTCTCGGAAGATCTCTTCTCAGCTTTGGAAGCCTTTGAATGTAGTACCAAAAATTGACTATGAAGTGATTTTGGTTGCACCAGCCTTATCATGATCCAACAAACTCCCCCTAGGCTGATGCTACCAAAACTTCACTTCTCTCTTCTTCTCAAAGCTCTCAGCACCAAGGAAAGCAGGTGTTTATCGGTGTCTTCATTCTTTCCTGCTGTGGTGCTGAGAATCTTGTACAGATCCTTGGTGGACAGAACCTCTACTCTGTCACCTTGGATTATGTGCACCCTCTGTTGTGGCCCTCTGAAAAGAGTTAGTTGATGGGAAGTATAGTCATATTCCCATCGAACTATTGGTTCCAATTCAGGACCTTCCACCATCTGTAGAAAGGCTGTGCCTTTGGTGGTTGATCTTTCCTTGTCTTCCACTCTTTTCAGCTTCAACTCTTCTTCAATCTTGGCTCTTCTACTTCGTTCAGCCAAGTGGAGACCACTGATATGGTTTCTGATGTGTGCAGCAGTCTCAGAGTTGGAGGGATTGGAGAATGGCTTCTCTGCAAGCTCAGCAAGATCAAATCTGCTGAGATGCAATAGAGAAGTGGCATTAAGCCTGTTGGTTTCACCATTCTCCCTTTCCACAACAAAGTTGTGAGAAGGTTCATCGAACCTCCACTGGATTATTGCATTTCTAGGTCCAGGAGATTGACCAGAAATCCTGTCCTCTTTCCTGGTATCCAGCAGAGTCACCAGTCTCCTTCTTAGCCTCTTCTCCTCAGCATTGAGGGTATCGGAGTTAAGACCAAGAAGTCTTGCAGCCTGGCCCAAGGTGTCTCTAGGCAATTCAAGAAATTGGCCTAGGGTGAGGGAGCTTGAAGAGTTATCAACATAGGTGATGTTGATAACCTCTCCCTCACAGGAGATGCTGCTCAAGGTAGTGCAGTTGATGAGCCTCGTCTTGAACTCCTTTATTTCCTCAAAGGAGAGATGTTGAGGAGGCTGAGGGGATGGTCTTGGTTGTTGTTGGTTAGGCTTAGGTTTAGTGGTTTTGGGTTGACTCTTGGGTTTTAGGATGGGTAGTTTGGGTGGTTGAGGTGATGTGGTAGGTTTAGGAAGAGTTGTGGGTTGAGGGGTGAAGGTTTCATCAGTGGGTTCTGTTTTAATGGGAAAAGGGGTTGGTTCTGGTGTGGGTTGTGGCTGTGGTTGAGTGGCTGGGGTGAAGACCATTCCTTTCATCCTCCTATACATTTCCTTCCTTTTCCCCAAACGGATGTTAGCTTTAATTTCACTGACTATCCGCTGGAGTTTCTTTCGGACATAGGTCCCACCTGCCTACCAGAGAAGCCATGAGCCCGGAGGTAGTCCTTCATCCAGGCTTTGTCAGTTGACTTCTTGGTAGCAGTGACCTCCTTCTCTTCCTCCCTCTTCCTTTTCACCTTCAATTTCTCCCTAGCAGCCTTCTTCCTTTCCTTCTCCATTTGATCCTGCTCTTTGTTGTGGAGCAGCAGGATCATGTCATCGTCATGTGGAGACAGTTCAGGAAGACTGAAGCCTCTTGAGAGTAGGAACTTGATCCTAGCCTCTCTCAGCTTCAGGGCTGCCTCCCTTTGCTCTTGTTCTTCCTTCTCCAAGGCCAACCTGGCTTCTTTTTCTTGTTGTAGCCTGGTTGACCTCTCCAAAGTCACCAACTCCTCTAATGGTAGCAGGAGTATCTCCTCATTGGTAGCTCCTAGATTGATGAGCTGGTCAATGAGTGCTGTTCTTCTCTTCTGGTTGATTTCTTCCTGATTGGCTACAGCTGCCTTAGAACTAGCAGCTAGCAGCTTCTCAGTAGGAAACCGACCTTTCTTTTTGGCCTTCTCAATCTTCTCCTCCTCCTGAAGCTCTTCCGCAGTCAATTTTCTTTTGCCTTTGTCTTTGATGGTGCTTGACTGTGGTGGTTCTTGGATGGAGGGTTGTGATTGAGAGAGAAGTTCAGCTGGTGCTTGGGTTGGAGGAATTTCAGAAGTGTCCTCCCTGCTCACCTCAGATGCTATTTCAGCAATGACATCTGTGATGGTCAGTTCCTCGGACATCTGAAATAAGCCTTCCGCAGCTTCTATTTCGGCCTCGGAAGACTTGTCTTGTTCTTCCGAGGCTTCCATGTAAGCTTCAGAAGCTTCAGCTAGAGCTTCGGAAGATGAGACTGTTGCAGGTTCTGTCCCAACTGTTTCAGTTGCTGGGCCATCAGTCCACATTTCCCCTTCGAAGCTAATCTCAGGTTCCATGAAGACCTTAGGTTGACCAACTTCCTCCACAGTGGTAGAAGGTGCAGTCAGTCTTTGAAGCTCCTCAGCCCCAAAGTATGCGAGTGTGGTGTCGGGGCTGGGCTGTTCTAGGGATGATCTCAATACAAACTTTGTGAAAAGTCTGTAGAGATCTTGAAGCATCCTTGAGTCAATCTCCAGAAAGGATTGAGATGACTCAGGTAGTGTAATGATTTGGGAAGAAATGAGTTGGGTCTGTGGTTCCTCAGATGTTTGTCTCTGAACTTTCTCCCCCTTTTTGGTAGCATCATCTTGAGAGCTAGATGAGCTAGAGGAAGAAGCCATTAAGACCTGAATTGGTACATGCCTAACAGACCTCTCCGTCTATTTCTCAGCTAGTTTAGCCTTGAGAGAGTTAATCTCAAGTTGCTGAGTGGCAGTCCTTGATTCTAAGATCTTCACCTATGATTCCAGGTTGGAAACCTTAGAAAGCAAGTACTGAAGTGTTAGTTGCATACTTCCCTCATCTTCATGAGAAGAATCATGGGGAGATGAGATAACATACCTAGTATGCTCACTCTCACCACCAGATGTGGTTTCTTGGCACCCTGGTTTCCTTTGCTCAGAGTCATCTCTTTCAGAGATGTCAATGGGAAAAGTTGCCGTAGACTCAGTCCTAATTATGTTACCACTGTCCTGAGAGCTCAATGAGAGACTCTGAGTAGTGGCAGCTGAGTCTACATGAGTCCCCTCCACATCAGTGGGACTCACCTCAGTAGCTGGCTTCTGATGGGGGCTAGAGACAAGGGATCCCTCTTGGCTCTGTTGATCTTTCAGCGGGTGTTGTGGATCAACTTCATGGCCATGGAGAGATGTAATCTCTTCATCAGTTCGGAGTAAAAGGTCAGTGAAAGAGAGGGTGGTTAATCCTACTGACCCGGGACTTAGATCAATGTCTACAGGCATTGAGCCTTTGGTGGGGCTGTCCTTAGAAGGCTGCACAGGGGAGTGTAGAGACTCACCCTGTGGGCTTAAGGCTTGGGGTTCGGGCTCAGGGGTTTGAGACTGAGGAGGCTCAAAACCCACATTGAGGTCAAAAGTAAAGGATGGTGTGACCTCTGACTGAGTGGGAGCCCATGATTCCACTCTAGTCCTTTGGGTGTGAACAGGAGGAGCTTGTTCAATCAGAGTAGATTGAACAAGGGTTCGTTTGGGGCGTCTCTGATATGTAGCTTTGATGGGTAAAGAAGGTTTTGGTATTGTGGTGGATGCTGCTGGTGTGGGTTCATCACCTGTGGGGATAACAGGGATGTCACCAGGAGCTATGCGCTCAGTCATCTCTGGAGGTAATGGAGTGTACCGTCCAGTGAAGTTGGTGGACATCTTCTTCAGTATCTTGAAGATGGTAGGCCTCATGTGTGGAACAGGAAGAACAGCTGCGCAGACAAGCTTGCTTGGTTCCATCTCACAGTTGATTATGTGTTGAAGAAATCGGGGATACATGAAGAATGTATCCCTGCTCAGATTGGCGATTAGGTTGTTCAACACAAATCATGAGTAGTTGAATCTGAGACCTCTCACCAACCCATGAACTAGGCATCCTAGTTCATATGGGATTTGATCCCAACCCCCTGATTTGTTTGAGAGGCAATGTAGGACAATGTGCAGCAGGAACTTCCAATGGTAAGAGAAGTTGAACTTGTATACTGTAGACCTGCTAACATCGCCTCCATATCCCATGAGGATATAGGTGCCTTCCACGTCTTCCTTGGGGAACTCAGTAGGAGCCCCATCATCGTGAAGCTCGAGATGCTCCCTGATGAGCTGTTCATTGATGACCAACTCTTGGCCACAAACTCGGGTTCTCAGGACTCGAACCCCATTCAGTACTGCAGTTTCACCGTTGCTCCAAAATTCTGACATATGGTTGGAGTATACGGTGGGGTTAACTGTTAGTGCAGTGAGGTAGGTGGATTCGGTGAGAAAGGTGATGATTTGGGTGAAGTCGGCATCCCTTGACGAGTCAAGTAACGCGACTTGGTTGTGCTGAGGGTTTAGCGCTATTGGAGAAAAGGTAAGCTTGAAATTTTGGGTGAAATTGAGGGTTTGACAGTGAAGGGAACAGTTAGGGCTGTAAAGTGGTAAAAGAAGATGAAATTGATGAGTCAAGATTATTTAAAAGGGGTGAATAGTGGTAGTGGTGGTAATAGGGTAACTGTTTTGGAGTTACTGTGGGTGGTATGGTGGTTTACGGCGGAGAAATGATGTTGGCGGCAAGGATAATTTTAAATAATCTGACATCATCAACAAAATCTTTACTTTTTACAGAGTGGGGCCCAAAAGATATCCGTTACATATAAAAGCCTTTACTTCCGAGGGTAAAACATTTCCGAAGGTAATTTTCTTCCGAAGGCAATTTTCTCTTCCGAAGCATGATATTGCTTCCGAAGGTGAAATTGTCCTTTGAAGACACTTTATCTTCCGAAGCAAGGCATTGCTTCCGAATGTAAAGTTGTCTTTCTGAATGGAGAGTTGTATAAGTTTCGGAAGTAGATCTGATGTAAGATCAAGCGCTTCTTCCGAGACCAAAAACTCTTCCGAGAAGAAAATTTCCATTGAGGAATTTGACTTCGGAAGATATTCAGGAATATCTTCCGAGAGTTAATTCCTCTTCGGAAGGAATTTGCACTTGGAATAATTTAAAGATCTTTTGTAACAGGGCTTAAATTGTATTGACATAAGACATTACTCATTTAAAAAGGTCTTCAAAAGAGGTAGTTATTCAATGTTTATCATTCCAATTGCTGATATGAGATACTTAAATCTTTGTTCATCAAATGTCTTTGTGAACAAATCAGCATATTGTTCATTTGAGTCAACTTTGATTAACTTTATCAGCTGTTTCTCATGAATATCTCTAATGAAATGATACCTGATATCAATGTGTTTTGTCTTGGAGTGCTTCACCGGATTCTCAGTAATGGAGATAGCACTGTTGTTGTCAATATGGATAGGAGTAGTCATGAAGTTGAATCCATAGTCTAACATCTGATTTTGAATCCATAGCAGTTGAGCACAACAGCTAGCAGCAGCAATGTATTCAGCTTCAGCAGTTGATGTAGAGACACAGGATTGTTTCTTGCATTGCCATGAGATAATCCTTCCACCAAGAAATTGACATCCTCCTGATATTGATTTCTTGTCAATGTTGCAGCCACCATAGTCACTGTCAGAGTATCCATAGAGATTGAAATCACTATTTCTTGGATACCAGAGACCTAGTTTAGGTGCTCCTTTGAGGTATCTGAGGATTCTCTTTGCAGCAGCTAGGTGAGACACCTTTGGAGCAGCCTGATATCTTGCACAAATGCATGTGGCAAACATGATATCTGGTCTACTTGCAGTGAGATACATCAGAGAACCAATAATTGCTCTATACTGATGTTGATCAGTATCCTCTCCCTCAAGGTCAGGGCAAAATTATGGTTTCTGGGTATGGGTGTCTTGGCTGGTTTACAGTCCTTCATTTCAAAACTTTCTATGATGTCTGAGACATACTTAGATTGACTTATGAAGAACCCTTCCTTCATCTGTTTCACCTGGATTCCAAGGAAAAAGTCCATTTTTCCCATGGAACTCATCTCAAACTTCTGCTTCATAATGCTTTCAAAGTCCTTGCACATTTGGTCATTTGAGGAACCAAATATGATGTCATCAACATAGACTTGTACTAGCAAAATGTCTTCTCCACTCTTTCTGATGAAAAGAGTCTTGTCAATGGTACCTCTAGTGTATCCATTCTTTAGGAGAAACTGAGACAAGGTCTCATACCACAGCCTAGGTGCTTGGTGCAGCCCATATAGAGCTTTATCCAGTCTGCACACATAGTTGGGGTGCTGTGGGTCTTCAAATCCTGGAGGTTGACATACATAGATTTCCCTATCTATATCCCCATATAGAAAAGCACACTTGACATCAAGTTGGTAGACTGTGAAATTCTTGGATGCAGCATAAGCAAGGAAGATCCTAACTACCTCAAGTCTTGCAACAGGTGCAAAGACATCAGTATAATCAATTCCTTCCTCCTGGGTGTACCCTTGAACTACTAGTCTTGCCTTGTTCTTGATAATCAATCCTCTATCATCTTTCTTGTTCCTGAATACCCATTTTGTGCCTATGGGTACTTGACCAGATGGTAGTGGGCATAGATTCCAGACCTTTTGTCTTCTGAATTGAAGCAGCTCCTCCTGCATCGATTCAACCCAACTACTATCCTTTAAGGCATCTTCTACCTTCTTTGGTTCCATCTGAGACAGGAAGCATGAGTACAAGCAGACATTCCCATGATGAGTTTGTCCTCTTGTTCTCACACTCTCAGAGACATTCCCTATGATGTTCTCAGTTGGATGAGTGTTGTGAATCCTAAGACGAGGAATCACTTCCAGTTGCAGAGATAAGTCTAGGTTAGACATATTCTGATCAGGAACTGGATCACTCTACCCAACTGCTGTTTCAGAGTCATTCAATGAGGACTGATTGAATGATTGAGAAACATCATCAATGGTTGGTTGTGAAGTAGTATTAACAGTTGCCTGTTCCTTCAGAATACCACTTCCCTCAACCTGGTGTTGTAGTGGATCACCTGAAGAACTTTGAGGTTGATCAAGTGATTCACTTGTTGAAGCTTCACTATTTCTGGAGATAGTTACACTGTCAGATCTGTGAATAGTTGAAGCTTGTTACCCTTCAGCTCTTGGAGAATTTGGAATAGGTCTGGGAAGCTCATATAGTTGACCTGCATCAACATCAGCATCACTTTGAGCACCTGTTCCAGCTGAAACATTCTCACAAGATGGTTTAGAATAGTTTGGAAACAATTCTAAATCAAAGATATACTCAGGTCCATTCCCCCTAACACAAGGAGTGTGCTCATTAACAACTATGTTGGATGACTCCTCAAATTGTTGATTCTTGATATTGTATACTCTATAAGCTTTAGAGCTAGAAGAGTATCCAATAAAGATAGCATCATCCGACTTCTCAGCAAACTTTGCCAAGTTGTCCTTTGTGCTAAGTATGGTACACCTGCAGCCAAAGGACCTTAGAAAGCCAATGAACGGTGGCCTCTTGTTCCATAACTCGTAAGGGGTTTTTCCATGGGGCTTTACTACAAGAACCCTGTTCTGCACATAGCATGCAGTGTTGACTGCCTCTGCCCAGAATGTTAGAGGCAGCTTTGAATCAGCTAACATAGTCCGAGTAGCCTCAATAAGTGTCCTATTCCTCCTCTCAGCAACACCGTTTTGTTGAGGAGTTCTGGGAGCACTATATTGTCTGGCAATCCCTTTTGAGTCACAGAATGAGTCAAGAACGAAGTTCTTAAACTCAGTCCCTTGATCACTTCTAATGATCTTAACCTTGTGATCAATTTGATTTTCTATTTTAAGAATAAAAGATTTTAAAGTTTCAGCAGTTTCATCTTTACTTCTTAAAAAGAATACCCATGTAAATCTTGTAAAATCATCAACAATCACAAGGCAGTATGATTTCCTTCCAATGCTCATTATACTTGTGGGACCAAAGAGATCCATGTGCAATAAGTGTAATGGAGTAGTGATAGAGTTAACACATTTGGATTTATGAGATGATCTGTGTTGTTTCCCTTTCAGGCATGCAACACAGTTATCTTTGCAGAAAAATTCCTTTTTAGGCAAACCATGTACCAAGTTATTTTTTGCTAATTTATTCATTGTTTTAAAATTCACATGACACATGCGTTTATGCCATAGTGTTGACTCATCACTATCAGCTTTGGAAAGAAAGCATGATACTTCACCCATAGGAGAAGCATTGTTCATATCTAGCTTGTACATATCCCCTTTCCTGGGAGATCTGACATATGACACATGCGTTTATGCCATAGTGTTGACTCATCACTATCAGCTTTGGAAAGAAAGCATGATACTTCACCCATAGGAGAAGCATTGTTCATATCTAGCTTGTACATATCCCCTTTCCTGGGAGATCTGAGAAGCACCAATTCTGGAGGAATTGTCATCCCTGGTCTAAGGATAATGCACTCATGTTCTGTGAAAAGCATCTGATGCTTCTGGTCACAGAATTGAGAAACACTTAACAGATTGTGTTCAAGCTGTTTGACAAAGTGAACTTTGTCAATGTTTATTCTGCCATTGGATATACTTCCTCTGCCAGAAATATATCCTCCGGCCTCACCTCCAAATTGGACAGGCCCTCCATCAAAGTTCTGGAATTGTTGAAGGAGAGATCTGTTCCCTGTCATGTGCCTGGAGCATCCACTATCTACAATCCAGATATTGTTGTTCTTGTCAAATGGATGTCCCTGCACATAAGATGAGATGGTTAGTTTTGTTTGGAAGCCCAAGCCTTGCAGGTTTTGGGCTCTTCCAAAGATAGTGACATAATTGAACCGAAAGATATGCAATGGGGTTCAATAGAGGTCATTGTTGAAGAAGAGGTTTGGGCTGCAGCATCTTCCTTGATCTTCCAATCTATCCTTTGGTTGATCTTTGAGGATGAGCTTGTTGAAGCTTTTGCAGCATGGTCTTCTTCCGAAGCTTCTCTCTTTTCGGAAGAAGTCTTCACCACCTTTTCTTCCGAAGTAGTCTTCTTCTGAGATGGCTTCAAGGGAGCCTTCTTGTTCTTCCGAACCTTAGAAGGTTTGGCTTCCGAAGCCATTTTCCCTTCGGAAGAAGCAGTTTCTTCCGAAAGCAACTTGGCTTCCGAGACCAACTTTCCCCTTTTCATCATTTGGACCTTTTGAAGTGGTCCAACTGATAAACCTTCTCTGACTCCTTCTTGTCTAACATTATTTGCATAATGTGTGCTTGCTGGATTGTAGTAACAATCTTTAGCCATGTGGTTGTGCAGACCACACATTATGCAGGCAATGTTAGTCTTCTGGGAACTTGCAGGTTGCTGTTTCTTGGGTTTCTTCTCGTCATCAGCAACTTTCCCTTTCAACTTCTAATCCTTCAGTAGGACAGGAGTGCTGGTACTACACTCCTTTCCTGAATCAGGAGTACCTACCACTTGAAATCCGGCAGAAATGAAGACACCCTTTTGCTTAGGGTCAAACTTAAGCTTGGACTCTGCAACCTTCTTGGCAGTCCTTCTAGCAGCTTTAGCTCTGCTTCTTCTTGCCTTGGTGGTCAGGATTTGATCATCACAGGTGGAGATGGGTGTATCCTCCTGTTTCTCCCCTGTAGAGGCCACTATTTTCACTTCATCCTCTAGTTCCAATGAAGAAGGGTCAGCAGTTGGAACCTCTTGCTCTTCAGTACCACATCTAGGTAGTCTAATAGACTCATAAGAGTGTGGTGGAGCTATTTCACTGGTTCCCAACCCTTCTTTGTTTTGATAAAACATTTTGGAATGAGAGGTTGATGCAAGAATAGTTTGGAAGCTTTGCTCAGCAATAGCTTGCTTCCTGGCCTGAGCCTCAGCTGTGACTAACTGGGCTTGAACTTCAGAGAGTTTGGAGATCAAATCTTTGATTTGAGTCTTATAGTTAGTCTTTTCATGTTTTAAAAGAGATACAATTTTCTCCAACTCATCAATTTTCCTTTGATAGTCAGATTCAGCTCTTTTAAAGTCAGATTTTAGCACATTTAAAGACTCAACCTCAGATCTGATTTCCGAAATGTAATCCTTATACAATTTAACTTTAGCAATACAGGCAGCAGTACAAAGATGTTCATATACCTGATCATCGTCTATTCCGGCCATGAGTGCTTGAGCGGGAGTCACATCCTGTACCATGAAGCTCCAGTCAACTTCCTGAGCAACAGCAGCTGTTTCAGTTGACTTCTCTTCATGCTTGGAAGTAGTGGGATGTGTGGAGGCCTGTGGGGTTCCCGGGTTGTTCTTGGGAGCCTTGCATTCCCTAGCAAGGTGACCAAGTTGGTTGCAGTTGTAACACCTTGCTTTGCTCTTATCAAACCCAAACTTGCTGTTGACCGGGTTTTGAGGGAATTGCCTTCCAGTTCTCTTGAAGAACTTCTTCGCTCTGTAAGTTAAAAGAGCAATCTGCTGGACAATGTCCATATACTCCACATCATCTGGACTGAAGCACTCAAGATCATCAAAGCAGTATTGAAAATCACCAGAGTGTCCACTTCCAGAGACAAAGGCACAACTATCCTGAAAGGAGTTATGTTGAACCTTTTGAGACTTTGGAGTCTCAGGTAGAGTGATGAAGGGTCCAGTATGTGAGTTGTCAGGGTAGCACAGCAACTGATGTTGTGGTTCCATGCTTTCCCTTTCAACCACATGAAGGGCTGAACTCAGTTGGTTATTGGAGTGATCAGAGGAGTTCTGCATATTCATCTCCATCTGAAATGCACTTAGGATACCATACAACTCTGTGAGAGAAAGAGTCTTAAGGTCTGAAGTTCTCTTAATGACAACACAGTAGTGAGTCCATAGTTTAGGAAGAGAAGACATAAACTTCCTTACTATGTCTCTGTTCTCAAGAGCTACTCCAATATCCGCCAGAGTATCTACTAGCTCAACATACCTGAAGTATTGTTGAGTCAAGGTCTCACCAGCCTTGAAAGTAAAGTTCTCAAACTGCTGTTTCAAGAGATCTTTCTTGTTCTCTTGAGTTTCCTTGGATCCCTCATACATCAGCTTCAATGCTTCCCATAAATCTTTAGCAGTCTTGCACTTCTTGAAGCGCCTGTAGACAGAGTTGGGGAGAGCAGTTTGGAGACAAGTCATAGCCCTTTGATCTAGCTCTATTCTCTTCCTGTCTTCCTCTGAGTAATCATCAACATCCTTTGGAATGATGTGATTACCAGTGGCAGATGTAGTGCTTGGTATGAAAGGACCATTGACAATGGAGTCCCACATCCTTGAATCTTGACACTTGATAAAGCCTTCCATCCTGATACACCATGTGTCAAAGTCTTCAGGGGTGATCATAGGGGACTTGGTCAAGGTACCAGTTTCCATATCAGCCTTGGAGAGAGCAGCCATTTGAGTGAGTGGATTGTGGTGAGGAGTGAAAAACAGGTTGATTAGGATGGTAAGATCTCACAATCAAGAGCCTGGAGCTCTGATACCAATTGCAGGATCGGATTTGGGTGGTTTTTCTCTCAACTCACTGTGAATAAACACTCAGCAAGCAGTCTTATGAGGAGTTGATCACAATATATCAAGTAACAAGCAGTAAGAAAATTTAACACAGCAAGTAAATTTTCAAGGTACTTTTATATATTGCTTCTCAACTCAAAGGATTACAAGACACTTGGACTCAAATCGCTTACATAAAGAGTTACAGGGAGAAGATATATATAATACTACCTACAGGCAGGAATACTTTGATTCCAGCTGGACACCTCTAACGTTACATCTATACTACAAGACTCTAGGTGAGGTCTTTCAGACATTTTGTCTGAGAGTTGGTAGTCAGGACATGTCCCTGACTTACTTTTGTCACCAACTAAAGTTGGTAACATGTACTATCATAAAAAGGTGAATAGTAGAATAAAGTATGGTCAACAAAATGGCTCTTTAGGAAGATGCCATGCTGTATCAGAGGTCTGCAGCGGACTGTCAGGGACCATACTTTTATCTGCTGGTCATAGCAATGTCTTCCGAAGGATAAAGTACTTCGGAAGAATAACTTCTTCCGAAGGTACTTATACTTCGGAAGACTGCTTCTTCCGAGGCTTGGAGTCTTCTTTGTCTTCGGAAGCAGACTTTGTCTTCAGCTCTTTCATCAGACTTTGTCTTCGAAAGCTCGGACTTTGTCTTCAGCTCTTTCATCAGACTTTGTCTTCAGCTCTTTCATCAGACTTTGTCTTCGGAAGCTCAGATTTTGTCTTCGGAAGCTCTTTCAGACTTTGTCTTCGGAAGCTCTCTCAGACTTTGTCTTCGGAAGTTGTCCTTCAGACTCTCGGAAGATCTCTTCTCAGCTTTGGAAGCCTTTGAATGTAGTACCAAAAATTGATTATGAAGTGATTTTGGTTGCACCAGCCTTATCAGTCTTCAGCTCTTTCATCAGACTTTGTCTTCGGAAGCTCAGACTTTGTCTTCAGCTCTTTCATCAGACTTTGTCTTCGGAAGCTCAGACTTTGTCTTCGGAAGCTCTTTCAGACTTTGTCTTCGGAAGCTCTCTCAGACTTTGTCTTCGGAAGCTGTCCTTCAGACTCTCGGAAGATCTCTTCTCAGCTTTGGAAGCCTTTGAATGTAGTATCAAAAATTGACTATGAAGTGATTTTGGTTGCACCAGCCTTATCATGATCCAACACGAGTTTTACACAAACACAATTTACGTTAAAACGTATAACAACTCAAAATTTACATCAAAATAAGCAAGTGCGGGAAAGATATATGCGACATGATAAAGCATAGATTACATTCGCTCTATCATATTTCCTAGCAAAATTTACATCAAAACATAGAGTAACTTGAGTTTATACCAACGAAATAAAATTATAATATTTGACCCAACTCGCTCCAAACAAAATTTACACATAAAAATATACACGTAATATTATATAATAAAGTTTTTTAAGATAGATATAATTTGAAATACTATTACTAGTATAAGAGAAACTAAAATATGAATTAATTAAGAAAGCATATAAAGTATAGTAAATGTTAGACTCGAACCCGGGTCTTATGTATAGTAAAAAAGCTCACAAGTCAGCAAGCTAAATAACCTTGTATGTCTCAGTTTTACTATATATAATATAAAAAAATTAAAAATAAAAAAATCCCCACCTATATAATATATAACAAAAAAATCAAAAAAAAAATAAAAAAATAAAAAAAAAATCAAAACAATCCACCGACATAGTGGATTAATTAGAATAGATAATAGATAATGATACCAAATGCAAGATGTTTTTAAATAAAAAGTAAAATTTTAGATATTATTGTAAGTTTCAATTAATTAAATTATAGTAATTATAATAATCGGAACGAAGAATATAATGCGAATGTTGTAAGCGCGCGTGGTGTACTTAAAAATTTGAGCAAGGGGAAGTTGATTTTGTTATCAATAGTATTATAGCTTGGTCACTTGCTTTTATATTTAAACATGGGTGAAGCAAAAGAAACAAATATAGTTTGGTTGAGTACTTGTAACTTTTTTTCTCCGTAAAAGATCTAACATTAGGAATTAAATTTAATAGAAATAATTCTTATATTAACTAGTAACTAATAGCTATAATAAATGATGGTGATTGGTTGGGATCTGCTGAACGCCAATTAAAGTTCTATCATGTGATAGTCGTTTGTTTATTTTATTTTATTTTATTTTTTTGAACTTTTCTAACTTTTCTTTATGTACATACATGTTAAAATGAGTACGTAAATAAGTTGGTCTCCCAACCTATCAATACGGTATTTACTTTTGAATGATGGTGATAGGTTTGTGTTCGCGTCCCTCTAGCCCTCCCTTTGGTTGGTTTCTTTGGATTTTTAATTTTTAAAAAAAAAATTAAAACAAGTTCATTTTAAATATTATGTTGTTGCGTTTGATTGAAAGACGGTGATGCCACGTTGCTAGTTAAGGCTTTGGCGTATCTTGCGTACTACTGTTAAATTTAGAGGTTACAAACAAAACCGAATCGATTTTAAACTAGTCTGAAAGAAACCAAACCAAGTAAATTAGAAATTAGTTCCATATGTTGAAATCAATCAAAACCAAACCAAATAGAAAACAACTAGTTTTAAACCAAAGCAATATCCTTTTTCTTGTCAAAGCCGATTTCAAACTAAACCGATATCATTAAGAACCGGTTGCAACTATTGTTGGCCTAAACTAAAATAAATTGAACTTGGACCATTTGGGGTAAAAACCAAAATGTGCACCTATATTTGCATCTATAGTACATAATAAAATAAGATTCATGTACACATATAATCATTATATCACATCAAAAAAATTGTTTTCCTCCATATCTCTTTTAACAAATACGTAAACCACAAAAACAAACAATTAGTTTGACTCTTCTTTTATACTAAAACATTAATTAAACGGACATATTTAAATATATAGTTCTCTTTAGTTTTAATTATTCATTGATTTAGTTTTTTAATGATTTTACATATTTATGTTTCAAAATGCTTTTAAAGTTATTTAGTTTTTAAATATTAGTAAAGAGTATAATTACTATCTTATTTGAATGATTTAAATTTATATTTTTGTATTTTAATACTTAATTTATTTATATTATTATTTTAAGAGTAACGAACATGTAACTAGCGTTCATATTAGTAAAGAGTCGTGTAATGTAACCATCTTATTTGAATGATTTAACTTTATTTTAGTATAGATACTTTGATCGGCAAATGTTCATATTTATATATTTTTAGCGGGACATCTATTTTATATAATACATTTTGTTATTGCAACTAAAAATATACACTTACATTTTAATAATCAAGTTGTCAGTGAAATCATTTACTTAAGCATATGTTTTATATTGTTAAAGTGAGCAATTCAACATCCGATAAATAATTTAACAAAATGAATTATTCATGTAAGAATAGAATATATATGACAACAATTTTTTTTAGTATTATAAATATGTTTATAATATACATGAGTATTTAAGTATACTTTTTAAGAGTAATGATTAAAAAATTCACGATTATTATGATATCAAATCTTTAATCCATAAAGTCATATAATTTCATTTGATTTGTTTTAATATTTATTTATTTATTTTATTCTAAAGAGACTTACTCTTTTAACTTCATTTAGTTATAAGTATCTCTTTTAAGTTTAAATATTATTGTTTTATTATATTAAATTCTTATCTATACGAAATTTCAATCACATATTATTTTATAATAGTTTTACAATTATAAATCTTAACTTTTAGTATTTAATTTCAAATTTTATATATCTAATAAGCGTAATACATGAGTTTTTAACTTAGTTTGATTAGGATCCGACCCATAACCGGAATCGGTTCTCACATGGTCTAAAGTGAAATCGGACTGGACCCGAAAATACATGTCGGTTTTTACGTGGTTCCCATTAAACGATATGCAATCGGTTCTTACCTAGTTCTGTTACAGAACCAATTCCAACCCTACTCGATCATACCCGATTCCATTCCCGGTTAATTATAGCTGTTTTTTTTTTATTTTGTCTTTGCGAATATAGCTGTTATGTTACCAATTTTTTAAATCAATTTAGGACCCTTTTTTGAGATTTTGTGAACCAATTTGCAATTCTAAATTATTATAAATAGATGTTGGATGAATTGGTTGAGTACCTAGCCTGAAAACACACAAAATATTCACGTATTCTACATTTCTACTTTAGATATGATTCCATCGCAATTATCTGTTGGTCAAGATTCTACAATCGGGACTACAATTGTTCATGTTCTTTCAAATAATTGGAATTCGAAAGTTTGAGGCAATTAGGATTTGGTTCAGATGAGTTATAGGTCTTAAAAGGCTGGTTGCTAGTTTTGTTTCATTTTATTAGCAAAAGAGCCGAACTCGACTTTGAATAAACATATAGTAAAATATTGCAAGTCTTTGAAAGAGAATCTGAGATCCAGGCAAACACATTTGGATGGTGACGGTGGAGTATTTCATTACAACGTAAAAAAGGTTAGCGACCGAATGATAAAGTTCGTGATTCAAGAAGCTTTGTCGTTCAACCACTTCGACAATCCATGCTTGACAAACATGAACATGTGATGATTGGTCGGCTTCACAAGGTCTACCTGAACTATACATTTGCGACACCATTTATTAGGTAGATCTCAATTTATGAAAAATGATGAAACGTATGATTACGTTTGAATTTTTTCCGTATCCATGTACAAGAGATTATTTGTTTCAAATTTTAGATTAGAGTAAATTTAAGGATTGGTCCTTGTGGTTCAACCAAAATCTTGGATTTGATCCATAATCTTAACAAGTTACACATATGGTCCCCAATCTTTAATTTATCTTTCATTTTTAGTCCAAATATTTGACTTTCCTTAAATCCCAAAAGTTAATTTATTTATAGCAGGGATATTAGTGTCACTTAAGTAGGTTTATTTTCACAAGAAATATTATTAGAGAAGATTACACGTCCATCGTACCCGTAAGTGACGAGGCCTTTTAGCTCCATTTCAATCATCCTTATCCTAACTTTGAATAAGATAAATATAAAGAATCTATCAGCATCAAAACTACTTAATAAACCACACATAAATAGACTCTATGTCATGAGTTGTGTAATTTTATACGCGCTAATTATAACTTTGATGAAAAAAAGAACAATGTAAGTTAACTCTTGATTAGACATCTATCTCATTTGTAAATTTACGATAGATTTTTTGCTCTTATTTTGGCCGTGGTGTTGTGGACTACAGAGACTCAACAATCAAAGATATTTGGAGCGGATTCGATACACAGGACGACGAATAGGACGAGTTACAGATAAACACCACTCGCTTTACTCGTCGAGCGATTCTAGTCCAGCCTAACAATCAAATAACTATCCTACAATTCTAATACTAGGAACTGGTTTTGTTTTGGGTAAATCAACTATGCATGAAAGAAATAATATAAGCATAATTATGAAGAAAATTAAGAATCTAGTTAATATATAAGCTACTGCATGGAGTCATGAGATAACTGTGCATGAGACATGCATATTACTATTGCATGGAGAATTGAACCCCTTATATGGACATTATCAAATCGATTCAATGGCCAACAATGACAACATAATCACAGCAAAATTTGCACCCAATTAAAGATTTAAAGATACTTATCGTCTTATTTGCTAATCAATTAATATATCCAAATTGAACAAAGAATTGTAGGACAAGATTCACCGTAAAAACCAAATAACACGACACGTATAATTATAACACCAAGAACAACACGCTTCAACTCAGTTATTGAGCTTGATAAAACAGTGATTTTTATATGAAAAAATGTCATAAAATAGTAATCAAATTTTAAAGGTGTTATAATTTGATTACTCATACATATTTTTCTCGAATTTGGCTCCTAAACCATCAAATTGAGCTATTATCGAATTTCTTATGTTAAGAAAATAATGGAGGAGAAGACGTAGGGGTCATAATTTTAATATATATGATATTATATTAAAAAACTTGTTAATAATATTAAAAAATAAAAAATTACCTAATATTCATGCCACCGTTCCACGTCAGCATCGAGAAAAAGAAAAAAATATTTTCTACTTGAGGCAAAAAGAAAATCATGCTAAAAAACATGTTAAAACTTATAATGTAAATAATATATGAAAATTGAGTGACCTAATTGTAAAACTTTTTAAAATTAAGTTATTTAATTAAAATAATTTTAAAACTTGTTTACTATTTTACAAAGTTACTATCTTTCTATATTGATAAAATAGTTGTATTCTTATTACTTGTTATTTCTCACTTAAACACTTTGGATGACATTTTGTGTATGCCGGTCACTAGGGTGGAGCATACGCAAAGAACAATTTTGGGAATGTTATGTTGATTAGCAACTTCCAATAAATTATTTCAATTTTTTTTAAATCATGTGTCGAATTCATTATTATACTCCACCTTAATGAAAACTCAACATCACTTTTGAAAATAACTATATTTCATACATGTAATTACTATGAATGAAATCCTTTGCTAAATCTTTTACAATCATGTAGTAGAAAATATTCGACACATATATTCTGACTGAATCTGCAATGAGAAGCTTAGATCTTAATTTTGCGACAAATCATTTATGCCACAACATAGTGATCACTAGAAGTATTCGTGGCATAAAATACTGACACAAGTATTTGTAGTAACTTTTTATTTTGTTAATGTTTGTTAAAATTTGTAGGATTTGGGATACATTTATAAAGAGCAATAACAAAAAAGTAAAATATCCACACTCCCATTATACTAGTACAAAAAGATTCAAAAAAGGCGGTTGTTAAAATATGAATCGTAGTAAAAGGTAACATTTCTTAAACAATTTAAAGAAGCTTGCGGTTGAATTTTCAAAACCGCAATAAAAGGGTGAAATTGTTGTGATTTAATAAATTTAATTAATTTATGAACCGCCGTATAGGTTATAAAATAAAATTATATTTCATTTAATTTAAAAAATAAAGATTTGATATAAGAACCGCCATATTAGGTTTATGGTTTTTATAATCGTTTTAATTTTTAAAATCGCTTTATTAGATATTTATTATATTTTTTTGTGAACCGCAATAAAAGGGTGAAATTGTTGTGATTTAATTAATTTAATTAATTTGTGAACCGTCGTATAGGTTATAAAATAAAATTATATTTCATTTAATTTAAAAAATAAAGATTTGATATAAGAACCACCATATTAGGTTTATGGTTTTTATAATCGTTTTAATTTTTAAAATCGCTTTACTAGATATTTATTATATTTTTTTCTTTATTTTATTTTTTGAACCGTCTTATTAGCACATACCTTTTCGTTTTTTAATTATTTTATTTTTAAAACGCCTTATTACCATATTTTTTAATTATTTTATTTTTGAAACGCCTTATTAGGTATATTATGTTGAAAATATAAGGAGAGGAATGTGGGGTTGATTATCTTTGAAACATTCTTTTTAAATTTTGAAAATTTAATCGATATATACGTATTCAACTTCTAATCTGAATTTGATTCGATTCACTTTATACATTCCAAAAGAGCATTCTACTTCAAAGTATCTCTTCTTCATTTATTGGAGCTCGATCCCACATTCAAGATTCAAGCTATTTTGTTGCTTTTATTTATTTTGTGGATCTTCAAGGTAAGATGATTAATTGTCATCTTGTAGTTTAATTTAAACTATTTTATTATATTTTTACATGCATTCATTTAGATCTAGAAACCTTTTAGTTCATACCCGTCTGAAATTAATCTATTAGAGATTAATTTTAGATTGTCCCTTCTCGGGACTGCTTTTTGATTGTTATATCTCATTAGGATATATATATACATTTTAACGGATTGATTGTTCAGAAAATCGATATATTTCTCTTTACTCCATCAAGCTTGCTATTTAAGCAAACTTGAGGAGTTAAAGGGGAATGCTGTCGGTTTTCGAAACAATCAATCCCTTAAAATGTATATATATGAGATAGAACAATCAAAAAGTGGGTTAGGATCCACCACCTTAGATTAAATTTGTACAATTGATTCATATCATATATACTTATTCAATTTATATCTCTTTTTTGTTTGTTTATTCATTTCAGATGGATCGTAACAATTGGATGTATGAAATTACACGTACTAACAAGAGATTTGTGATGGGATTACAAGTTTTTCTTAAGATAGCTGAAGAGGATCGTGTTAAAAAAGGGAACGAGTCCATCCCGTGTTCTTGTATGGAATGTAAAAATTTTACCGAATTCAAGGAAATAGAAGAAATTGAGTATCATTTGTTTAAGAATGGATTTATGTTTAATTATACTTGTTGGTCAAAACATGGGGAATTGATTGGTAGTAGTAGCACAACGTCAGTACATTTGGACGCTAATTGTAATGACGAGAACAATGATCCCCTTATTGATGATGACAGTTATAATTTAAATGAGGGCAATGATAATGTAAATGAGATGTTCAATGATATGAAAACTAATATATCCAATAACGATCAAGAAAAACTACAACAGATATTTGTCGATTCAGAAAAACCATTATATGCTGGTTGTGAAAACTTTTCTAAGCTTAGTGTTGTGTTAAAACTGTTTAACTTAAAGTTAAACTACGGATGGAGCGATAAAAGTTTTACCTGTCTATTAGAGTTATTGCATGACATGCTTCCCAAAGACAATGAGTTACCTATATCGGTATACCAAGCCAAGAAAATAATGTGTCCAATGGAATTAGAAGTTGAAAGAATACATGCATGTCCGAATGATTGCATGTTGTATAGAAAGGAATTTGAAAAAACTCATAAGTGTGTTATATGTGGTGAATCACGATACAAGCATAAAAAGGAAACTGATGAATATGCTGATGATGTGACAAAAAACGGACCACCAGCTAAATTATTATGGTATTTCCCCATTATACCGAGACTAAAACGATTATTTGCTAATCCAAAAGAATCAAAGTTGTTGCGTTGGCATTCTGATGATCGTAAAGATGATGGAAAGTTAAGACATATGGTGGATTCACCTCAGTGGAGAAATATTGATTATGATTTTCCTGATTTTGGTAACGACCCTAAAAATATACGGTTTGGTCTTAGTTCAGACGGTATAAATCCTTTTGGAACCATGAGTAGTCGTCACAGTACCTGGCCGGTTCTTTTATGCATTTACAATCTTCCACCATGGTTATGCATGAAAAGAAAATACATAATGATGTCATTGTTAATTCAGGGTCCAAAACAACCTGGTAATGACATTGATATTTATTTATCTCCTTTGATTGATGATCTTAAAACCCTATGGAACCCAGGTGTAGATGTGTATGATTCTTATGTGAATACTAACTTTAAGTTGCGAGCCATGGTTTTTTGCACAATAAGTGATTTCCCAGCATACGGTATGTAACGCCCCGAAATTTCCCGAAACGAGCCATTTAATAATAATGGGCTTTTAAGGGTTAATTTAAGAAATAAAGGGGTAAATTAGTGGGCTATGGATCAAATTAGCCTTAATGGGCTAGGCTAAATGGGTTTAAGGGCCCTAATCAGCCCTTAAACATGCATGAACAGCTCCATCTTCACCATTTCAAACCCTAGCCACCAAATTCGTAGAGAGAGAAAGTATAGAGAGAAAGTGAAGAAATTCAAGATTTGGAGCTTGAAGGTTTGAAGGATTGAAGTTCTGGTGGATTGGAGCATCAAAACACAAGGAAAGAGCAACAAAACAAGGTAAGGCCCTCTGTAGATCAAACCCGGATTCTAGGGTTTTGGGGTTTTCAAAAGTTTAAAGAAACACATAAAGGTCGAATTTTTACATATGAAAACGTGTAAAAAGCTTAGATTTGAGTTCATGGAAGGTAAACTAAGGATTTGGACGTAAAAAGTTAAGATTTTGGGTTAAAAACGGGCTGGATCTGAGTTTTTGTTCATCCAGCGAAACTGGGCCCCGATCCAGCGAATTTAAGTATTCATCCAGCGAAACTGTGCATTTATCAAGCGAAACTAGGAGAATCCTAGCGAAACTACAGTTTCGCTACAGCGAAACTATAGTTTCGCTGATAGCTTCGCTAAGTACTTAGGCTGACCTTAGACATTGCGAAACTAGAAAATTCCAACGAAAGTTGGGCGCTCATGCCAGCGAATCTGTCCAGCGAAACTGACAGAGGTGCTGCCCAGCGAAACTGGTAGCGAAACTGCCAGCGAAACTGTCAGCGAAACTACCAGCGAAACTGTGGGCGAAACTATGAAGAAAATGACGTTTTTGCATATTAACTTTCGTGCAGCTAGAGTATTTAGGCTATAGCTTAAGTGACTTAAAATTTAAGTTACTTGGACGAGTTCAGGTGAGTTCTAGACCCCTCCTTTACCCGTTTTCAATGTTTTGGGGTGATATGCATACTAAAATACATACTTATATGAGAACGGTTTTTAAGACCTTTTATCAAGAAAAATAAAATTTCCTAAAGTAAAATATGCTATTTAAATAGTTCAAAATAATTTTTGGGCGCGCTGACCTGGCAGCCCGGCCCCAGCCAGGGGCGTTGCCCCTTGGACCCCACTAGGGGCTGTGCCCCTAGAACCCCGCTATCAGGGGCTGCCGCCCCCGAACCCCCGCTGTCCCTCGGAGGGCCAGTTATCTGGTTTATCTCTCATGATTGATGAAAAGTGAATGCTAAGATTAAGAGTTTACTTCTTATTATGTATTGTGTTGTGTTATATTATGTATAACTTAAACATGACAGTGAAACATAAAGAAAGGTTATGAGGCCCATAACATGTACCTTGATAAAGTGATAAAGTAAAGCCTTGCAAGCAATTGATAAAGGAGGGTTGCATTCGTTGTACCCTCACCAGTGATAAAGTGATAAAGTATGCTCGAACAGGCAGGTCAGTAAGTCCTAAATTGGCATGACAATAATGGCCTGATCGGGTACGGCAGTAAGTCCTTAATTGGCATGTCGGTAAAGTCCTAGGCGAGCCTAGGCATCGATAGTGACAGAGAATTGACGGATAAAGAAGAGTAATAAATAACAATAGATGATAAAGTAATGATAAAGTGATAGCCTGTGTGTATTTATATTTTGATAGACAATGATTATTTTCAACTGATAAAGCTAATATCTCTTACGAAAGTTATTTAGCAAAGTAAACCTAGAATTCACTCAGCGAAGCTGACTTTTGTATGCATATCAGTTGACAGGTAAGAGTTAGAGCTTATGGGATGTGAGCATGGAATGAAAGCTTCTTGGCACTCAAAGACTGGCATCCCCGATGAAGAAAAGCTTAAAAGGACCTTTAAATAGTTTTGATGTTTAAAGACAATGTTTATAATTTAATTTAACTACGTTGTAATGGGTTGAATTACAGTATATTTTTCCGCTGCAATATATATTTTTATATATACGAGTAAATGATTGCTTTAAATCTATGTTTGCTATGAATGACCAACTGTGAGGCTTCCCTGAGAAAGGTGGGCCTTACACGGTAATTTGTCAGGATATAGTATAAAGGGTAAACATGCTTGTCCTGTATGTGAAGATGAAACATGCTCCATAAGATTAAAACATTGCAAAAAAACCGTGTATATGGGGCATCGACGATTTCTTCCGCGAAATCACCATTATCGAAGACTTACAAAAGAGTTTGATGGAAATACTGAGCATAGAATGGTTAGGAAAGATCTTGATGCATTTAAACGAGTAGAAAATATAAATACCATTCTGGGGAAAAGAACTTGTATAGAAAAAAGGAGCAATTGGAAAAAAAAGTCAATTTTTTGGGATTTACCTTACTGCAAAAGTTTGAAAGTTCGACACTGCCTAGATGTTATGCATATTGAAAAAATGTTTGTGATAGTTCGTTGGGTTTACTATTGAATATTCCCGGAAAAAGTAAAGATGGGATTAATGTTCGTAAAGATATGGAAGAAATGGGTATACGTAAAGAGCTTGCCCCTGTTGAGAGAGCCAAAAGTATTTATCTTCCACCTGCGTGCCATACCATGTCAAAAGAAGAAAAAATAAAGTTTTGTCAATGTTTACACGATATTAAAGTTCCATCTAGCTATTCTGCAAACATTAAAAGACTGGTGTCGATGAAAGATTGTAAATTACTTGGTATGAAGTCTCATGATTGTCATGTTTTGATGACGCATATGATTCCTATTGCAATTCGTGGGTTGTTATCGATGGAAGTTCGTCATACAATCACAAAACTCTGTTTGTTTTTTAACATGATTCACTCAAAGGTTATTGATCCTGAAGTGTTGGATAGTTGGGAAAAAGATATTTATATTACCCTTTGTGAACTAGTGATGTATTTTCCACCATCGTTTTTTGATATAATGGTTCATCTGGTATCTCATATCGTAAAAGAAATAAAGGCATGTGGTCCTGTATTCCTACGATACATGTACCCTTTTGAAAGATACATGGTCGTGTTAAAAGGTTATGTGAGAAACCGTAATAAACCTGAGGGTAGTATTGTTCAAGGGTATACTTCTGAAGAAGTGACTGAGTTCTGCACAGGTAAATATTGATATCACGACCTTCATAATATTTTATATTTTAGTTTATTATAATTGTTATAATACTCAATGTATCTACAGGTTATTTAGAAGGCCTCAAAAGTGTTGGTGTTCCAAAATCTCGCCATTCAGGTCGACTAGCAGGTGTGGGAGTCATTGGTATGAAATTAATTACCCCACCAGGACATGAGGTATAAATTGCTCATTTTACTGTTCTACAACATATGACATGTATTGATCCGTATATTAAGGAACACATGCACATATTGCGGTCTACACATCAAAACAAGTCAGCTAATTGGTATACAAAACAACATAATGATAGATTTTCTGAATGGTTAAAGAACAAGATAAAGAAAACTTGTGGTCAACAAAATATTGATAAAACTGTGGAGATGTTGGGCAAGGGTCCAGATTTTAGAGTAATATCTTACCAAGGGTATGATATTAATGGGTATACATTTTATACTAAGAATCAAGATGATAAAAGTGCAACGCAGAATAGTGGAGTTACACAAATAGCCTCAAGAACATCAGTCGACAGAATGAAAATAGCCAAAGATTCATATTACGGTGTCATACAAGAAATTTGGGAGTTATCGTATTCATCATTCACGGTTCCTTTGTTTAGATGTAAGTGGGTTGATAATCATAAAGGTGTAAAAGTGGACGAACATGGTTTTACACTTGTGGACCTTACAACAGATGCATATAAATCAGAACCATTTATTCTCGCAACTCAGGCCACACAAGTATTTTTTGTCAAAGACCCTTGCAAACCAAGATCTCATATACTGTTGCAAGGTAAACAACGTATTCTTGGTGTTGATAATGTTGATGATGAGGAAGAATACAACCAGTTTGATGATCTACCACCATTTTCCATTGGTATTCAACCCGGCATTGATGGTGTCATCGTTGGCACCTCATACTTACGATCTGACCACGAGGAAGGAATATCCATTGATAAATCAGCACATACCAAATGATCAAGGTTGGCACCTCATACTTACTATAGAAATTCTATTTTACTCATAAATGGAATATCCATTGATAAATCACCTCGTACTTATATTTTTATTTGTAAAAGTGTTTCACTTTAAAAAAACGTTGGCACCCAAAAAAACAATTAACAAAATATATAATAAAATCTGAGGACACGTGTGATCAAGAACTAAATACGTGGACCAAGGTGGCAGAAATTGAATGCTAATTGACAACTAAAGTATCAATAATTATATTTTAATAGAAAGTTAAGAACAAAAGTTTATCATCATATGCTTTTTTTTCCTAAAGTTTATCATCAAAGGTTTTTGTTTTCAATTAATCCGTAAACGAATACGGCGGTTATCAATTGATCATCCATTTTTTTCAATCCCCGCTAAGATATCCCGTCACTCCACCACAAATCTTCCCACAAACCCCTCTGCGAATAATCATTTTTCATCCAAGGCTTTTCTTCGTTTTATCAAGAGAATAAGGTTTCACGACGGTTCAATTTCAAAGCTAGGTCGGTCGTCGTCGAGTGGTTGAAGTTGCTACTGGTTGGAAAAATACATCAATATCCAAGGTACATCATCTTTTACATTTTGAAATCATCCTATTATTAGTTTTGTTCAATAATCAAATTTACATTATCAGCAACCGTATGTGGATTCATGTATTGGCTTTTGTTCCAGTGGATGGAAAAAGAATACACGATATGAACTGAATTGAAGATGACAATTTGTTTTTTAAAGAGCTGTGGTAGGTTCTAACCTGTTAAAAAAGGCATTATCTTGGCAAAATAAGCTTCCATTATATAATATTGAAGTAGTAATGTGAGGATTATGGCATAAAACAATGGTTGTTCGAACTTAGCTGTAGGTTAGTTTCTTTACATAAATGTTGATTGATATAGACATTGAAGTCTACTTTTTTACATGCTCTTTCCTCTTCTACTTAGTTAATGAATATGATGGCTGGAAGTTATGTTCATGGATTAATTTGTGATAAATAAAGAATATGAAAATAGTTTGTTATTATGCAATGTTTTACTAATTAATTTTTATGCATAATATGGTTTTGTTTAGTAGCAGCTATGTAATTTGGTAATACCGAACTTATCAACTGTTTTAATGCAAATCAAAAGATACAGCAATATTACTATTTACTTGATTATCTTTTTTGTGAATAATCTTTCATAGCTGCTAATTAGGTAGGTTTCTGCTCATCTTTTTCATGTCAAATGCAAATCAAAAATGCAAACTGAATTTTTATTATGTAGGCTACTGCTTATCTTTTTCATGTCAAATACAAATCAAAATTGCAAATTGAATTTTTTTTCATTATTATTATGTTTTTCTATAGCAATCACCAATAAAAATGTCTGACAAGAAAAAGAGAGGAGTTTCCAAATGTAAAAAGAAATTTTTGCATCCTGATGATTTTAAAGTTGAGTTTAACGTGAACGGCATGGCAGTTGGTGACAATGCCGCGAAATTTATGTCCTGGATTGGTGTAGAAGTTAGAAAAAAGATTCCATATGATAAAGTCGCTAAAGATGTACACTCTAGACTATACGATGATATTTGGGAATACGCTAAGGTATTGTATTATTTTCTTCCTTTTAATAAAAATAAATTTGTTATTTTTTGGTTTAACTTTTTTTAAATATCTAGCAATCATGGAAAATACCAGACGACCACGGAAAAGAAGTTACATTATCAAAGGAGAAGGTTATAATGAAAAATTTCCACCACACTCTTAAAGTCAACTACGTTCAAAAGGATAAAATGCCTTTTCAAGATTACGATTATCTTGACAAGCAACTTTGTAAATCATTTGTTGAAAAGACTAACAAAAAAGAGTGGAAGGTTATATGTGTATTATTTATTTATTTATTTATTATTATTATTGTTATTATTATAGATTATACTTAACATTCATTGTAATTTTTTATAAAGGTAAAAAGTCAGAAGGCAAGGATTAGTGCAAAGAAAAATATTGATCCTGCACGTGTAGGACGTTGTGGATTTTCAGGATTGGAGCCAAAAGTTCCAGGTAGATGGGATCAACTTGTTACAAGTTATCCACATTTAGCTATTCTTCGAAGTCATCGTTCGAGAACCTATGCAGTTAGCAGAGCATTTCACAACCCGGTAACAAAATTATATGAAATTGGACCAGACAAACAATCTGACGGTGAATTGAAAGGAACACTTAAAGATTTGGTTAGTATTTGTCTAATTATTGTATATGTTTATACTTCTCATATTTTTTAGCCGTGATATATTTTTTTGAACAGTATGCAAAAGAAAAGGAGATGAGGGAAGATGGTTCTTATTATGATTTAACAAAGGATGTAGTTATAGAGGTTCTTGGGAAGGGACGCCAACATGGAGGGCGTACAAGGTTATTTTCGGATGTGATTGGTCCTACAAAAAGCTTATATTCCGAATTAAAAAGAAAGAAAACAAAGAGTGAGGCTGTAAAGACAATGATTGTGGAGAGCCCTAGTATTTGCGGTTTGACCAATGTGTGTGGTAGTTCGTATGACGATTTACTAAAAATCAAGGTAATATATATATATATACACACACACACACACACACACACATATATATATATATACACACACACATATATATATATAGTTTATTGTAGTAACTTATTTCCTTATTAGTATGTATTTAATATTTATTAAAAACCACTAACATGTTTGCAGTCTATTCAAAAATGTGAACTTCTAGGGCCTAACAACCATGGCATTGTTATGGTTATAGCTAAGGGTCGAGTTCATCCTACTCCTGATAGGACTCTACACGGACACCCAATGATAGATGGTTTCATGAAAGTTCAAGTAGATAGAATTGAAGAAGGTTGTGCATTAATACCTCTCTGGTCGGAGTCATGTATCCCTGACGAAGTAGAACATTTAGGGGATGCAAAAGGATGTTTTATTCAGTGGCCCATGAAATCAATAAAGGTATCTTTCTATATAAATAAAAATTGATTGTTGATTTTATTTTTTAATGTATTAATACTTAGTTTTACAATGTATAGATTTTAAACACAAATTCTTTTGGGCAACATAATAGTGTCTCTGTGCCTCATAATAGTTCTCCACAAATTGTAGAATTTTCTCATCATTTTTCGAGTACACATTATAGGCCACAGGTACTCTTTAATTTACATTATTTCTTTTTGTTTTGATCCTCTACTTGATGTGACTCAATTTGACCATATATATATATATATATATATATATATATATATATATATATATATATATATATATATATATATATATATATATATATATATATATATATATATATATATATATATATATATATATATATATATATATATATATATATATATATATATATATATATATATATATATATATATATATATATATATATACACACATGTGTGTGTGTAAACATGTTTATATTTGACTCATTAACTCTACACTTTACAGAAATTGAAGTTTTGAAGTTGATGTCTAAAGAAGGTCAAGAAGTTTAAAACCGGATGACTCTTTGGTTAGATGTTTTTGTTGTTCTTGTTTTTTGTTAGACGCTCTTTGCTTAGTTGGATTTTGTTACACTTGTTTTCTTTTGTTACATTACTTGCTGGTTAAGTGCTTTTTAAAATATAACTTTGGTTTATTATATGTGTATATGTATATTTCAATTGTTTTTTTGGGTTTTTTCGTCAGAGATGTATACATTAATCTTATTGGTTTGCATATGACTTTGTGAGATGCTATGAATGGTAATTAGTTGGTAAGTATATAAATGGTAAATGATTAAAAATAGCCAAAAAAAACAGTTGCAAAACATGAAAAAAATTAAAAATACAATCGCCTTAAAAGGGACCAAAATTGGTTGACAAAAAAAGCTATTGATTCTTAAATAAGACCAAAAACAACTATGGATTGTAAAAAAAAAACTATTACGTAGTTACCAAAAACAACATAGTTGGTGTTAATATAAGACCAAAAACAACTATGATTGTAACAAAAAACAGCTCACATAAAAAATAGCTATTACCAAAAACAGCTATCAAGCTATTACCAAAAACAGCTATCACATTTTACGCCGGTTATATACCAAAAACAACAACCAAAATATACAGCGTAAAAGTAACCGCCTTATTATGCCTAAAATCGTCATATTTGGTTATCTTTTTTGTACTAGTTAATTACAATCTAATGACTAACTCTACGAAGAGATCCGCATGAAGCCACAAGTAAAGCCATCAAAACCCATCTCAAATCTTCGTAAATTTAGCAACGACAAAATAATCACTAATGTTGATCATGATATGTTAAATGTCACCACAAATCCTCACAAATATCATTTACTACGGTTATGTGTAATACGTAATCAAATTTGGTTGCTATATATTGATCATACAAATATTAACCATGGTTTATATGTAACATTGATTGATCATAAACTTGATACTCAAATAGACACTAAGAAAAACATGAATGTAGATAACTTGTATAGGATAAAGCAAAATAACAATTAACACATAAAGCAAAATAACAATTAACACACAGGCATATAGTGACATTAATACAACACATACATTCGTGGTCGACCAAATTATCGCATCATGACTTTCTTCCTAAGTGCGTAAAAGGAGAGCCAAACTAGCAGTAGAAGTGTCACAACCGATATGAGTGACATAAAGATAGCGACTCCAACATGATGACAGAAGGAACCTGTAAACTTTCTGGATCCAAATATGTATCAAGAACAATAGATTGTGTATCAACAGAAATATCTCAAACGATAACAATCAAAGAACAACAAATCAAGAGACTAACAAATACAACTTCAGCTGTGAAAACTAACACCAGTTTAGCTGTACAAGCAACGATGAGTTGCTTGTATCTACTGAATGTTCAGAAGATCAACAAAGAAGAAGATGATTGAACTCAAGATCTCGAGAATGAAGAAAACCCTAACAATGGAAATCTCTCGAATGCTTTGATCTAATCTTCACGGAGAGAGAGGACACATTATATATTCAGCAACCTTTCAGCATAGCCCATCAACAATATAAGAATGACACCAACACCCCTTGAAGAATATAAACTCTCACAAAAAAGGAAAAAACATTAATTAGTATTGAATTGACAAACAATGAAATATATAAACTTTAACACCCACCCTCAATTCAATGCTTAGAATAAGTCAACAAGACCTAATTTCCCACACAAAAACTTGTGTTGACTAACTCCAAGACTTTTGGTAAAAACATCAGCAGGTTGATCATTAGTATTTATTTTTACAATTTTAAAAATACCTGCTAAAACTTTTTCTCTTAAGAAAAATAAATCAATTTCAAAGTGTTTGGTTCGTTCATGAAATACAGGATTAGCAGTCATCAATATAGCAGCACTACTATCACAAAAAATCTCAATAGGAATAGGACAAGATACCTTCATGTCATCAAGAAGCTTCCTAATCCATATTAATTCACAACCAGTAGAACACATTGCACGATATTCTGCTTCAGCAGAAGAACGTGACACCGTATTTTGTTTCTTACTTTTCCATGAAATGAGATTACCACCTAAGTATACACAAAAACCAGTAACACAACGACGAGTAGCCAAACACTTACCCCAATCTGAATCAGAAAAACCTTTTAATAGAAAATCAGATTGTTGTTTAAAAAATATCCCTTGACCTGGATTAGATTTCAAATACCTCAAAAGTCTTAAAGCAATTTTGAAATGAGATTGAAGAGGTTTATGCATATATTGACTTAAACATTACACAGTATACGAAATATCAGGTCGAGTCAATGTTAAATAGATAAGTTTTCCAATTAAAGTCTGATAAACAGTAATGTTTTCAAGAGCTGAATCTCCACTGTTCAAAATAGAACCATCTGACACTACAAGATTCTGTTCCATAGGAATAGCTACAGGCTTGCAGGCAAGCATACCAAACTCTTTTAACAATTCCAAGCAATATTTTCTCTGATTTAGACACAAACCTTGAGATGTTTCAATAACCTCAATTCCAAGAAAAATTTTAACACTCCCAAATCTTTAATTAGAAAACTTTGATTTAGCATTTGTTTAACCTTTTTAATTTCTTTTTCACAATTTCCAGTTATTACAATATCATCAACATACACAAGTAGAATCACAATTTTTGACTCAACAGATTTAACAAACAAAGACACATCATTCATGCTTTGATTAAAACCAATAGACTTAAGAGTAGATGTAAGTTTTTCATTCCACTGTCTTGGGGCTTGTTTAAGTCCATACAATGACTTTATCAGCTTACAAACTTTACCATTGGTAGTTTGAGACCCAAAACCTTCAGGAATAGACATATAAACATCCTCAAACAAGTCTCCATACAAAAAAGCATTATTTATATCAAGTTGAAACAATTTCCATCCATTTTGAACAGCCACAACAATTAGAGTTCTAACAGTAGTCATTTTAACAACAGGAGCAAAGGTCTCCTCAAAATCAATCCCTTCCTTTTGACTATATCCTTTAGCAACAAGCCTAGCTTTATATCTTTCTATTTCACCATTAGCCTTATATTTGATTTTATAAAGCCACTTACATCCAATAGCTTTTCTATCCTCAGGTAAATCAGTGATAATCCAGGTTTTATTTCTATTTAAAGCCTCAATCTCATTATTCATAGCATTTACCCAATTTATATCTTTACAAGCTTCACTATAAGTCCTAGGTTCAACACTCTTATCAAGTAAAGAAAGGAAAGAAACATTATCAGAAGACAAATTGGCAAAATTCACATAACGATCAATTCCATATTTGACTTTTCCCTCAATAACATACTCATTAAATTTAGAAGGTAGAACTCCCACCCTTCCTGATTTACGAGAACTACCTAGGACTGTTGCACCACTGCCCTCAGGGACTGCAGAAACATCTGCACTTTCCATATCCGCATGTGGACTACCTGCGGTTAGATCAACATGATCCTCAACTAGGTCTCTCCTAAGATCTGAGTCACCTGGGTTCTTATGAACACTAGCATCAGCAGTGGACTGATCAGTATCTATCCTTACACTGCTATCTAGATTGTCTAAAGAACCATGCACAGGAACCTCAGAGGGTATTGAATCAGATGTAACACCACTACTAGGAGAAACACTAGGAACAACATGTGACCCACCCTGGCTGGTAAGTCCATTGGAACCCTTCCCTTCATCATTGGGCAAAAAAATTTTCCAAGTCTCAAAGGTGTCAAAAAAATTAAGATGATTTATAGAATTATCAGATGATGAAATGTCAGATTTGGTTTCATTTAATGGAAAACATTGTTCAAAAAATTTTACATCTCGAGAAAAGAAAATAGAATTATCATCCAAAGACAAAAGTTTATAACCCTTTTTTTCAAAAGAATACCCAATAAAGACACATTTAACAGAACGAGTATCAAATTTATGATTAGGATTTAAATTTGCAGCAAATGCAAGACACCCAAAAGATCTGAGATGATTAAGAGAAGGTTTTTTGTTAAGCAACAGTTCAAAAGGAGATTTCCCATGTAGAACAGAGGATGGAGTCCTGTTAATCAAATAGGTAGCAGTTAATATGCATTCAGTCCACAACTTAAGAGACAAATTACTCTGAAACAGCAAAGACCTGGCCACATTTAATAAGTGCCTATGTTTTCTTTCAACTATACCATTTTGTTGAGGAGTATAGGCACAGGAAGTCTGATGTAAGATACCATTAGTGTTTAGAAAGGTATTCAGTTCATTATTAACAAACTCAGTACCATTATCAGTTCGTACACATTTAATACTGAATCCAAACTGATTTTTAAGCAGATGAACAAAACACTGAATATTATAAAAAACTTCATGTTTAGATTTTAACAAGTAGACCCAGACAGCCCTAGAATAGTCATCCACAATAGTCAAAAAATATTGATGACCGTACCTACTGGTAACTTTAAAAGGTCCCCATAAATCAAGATGTACAAGTTCACCCACTTGAAGAGATTTATGTTCACTAATTGGAAATGATGTTCTAGTTTGTTTAGCCCTTTGACATATTTCACAAGGAGAATTAACATCAACTTCTTTAATTTGAAGATCATGGCTTAACAATTTTAAAACAGGAAAGGAAGGATGACCCATTCTAGAGTGCCACAACTTTACATCAGTGTGAGCAGACTTAGTACTGTTTTGACACATAAAATTAGAAGATTCAGGATGTCCAAAGTAATACAGGCCATTCACCTGTTTACCAGTCAGAAGAACCTTCGTCCGGGCGAAGTCCTGAATCCAGCAATTAAACTCATCAAACCAACAACCAAGTTTATTATCTCTAGCAAGTTTATATACAGAGAGGAGATTAACACTATATTCAGGAACAACTAACACATCTACAAGAATGACACTATCTGAAAGTTTGAGTTTTTCTATTGATTTTATGACAGCTTTAGTTCCATTAGGATGACCTACAGTCATATTATAGGTAGACACATCAATAAGATCAAACATAGACATTTCAGATAGCACCATGTGTTGGTTAGCTCCTGAGTCAATAACCCATCCCCTATTTGCCATAGGGTCAGAGCTAGTGACACCACAAAAAATATCACAGTTACCATCAAAGACAGTACCTGCCATATTAGAGATGCCTTGATCTCCATTAGTATGACTTCCAAGCAAAGACATAAGTTGAGCATACTGATCAGCAGATAATTGGAAAGACTCTCCTTTACTAGAGGAAGAATCACACACAGCATTGTTAGACTTAGGTTTATTTCCAGACCCCTTCCCTTTGTAGTTTGAAGGATACCCAATTATCTCATAACATTTTTCTATAGTGTGACCATTTTTATTACAGTTAGAACACTTTACAGGTTGGTTTTTTTGAAAACCTTTTTTAATGTTACCAGCCTTAGCAACAAAAGCAGCAGGTTGAGATGGGTTTGATGAAGCTACTTCTCTATGAGATTCCTCACTTGATATGAGAGCAAATGCATTTTTAACTGAGGGAAGAGGTTCTTTTGAAAGAATTGCAGATCTCAGAGGTAAGTATTTTTCATCAAGACCCATCAAAAATTGCATCAACCTATGATTCTGATTGAATTTAGAAACCTTGTCAGATGCATCACAAGTACAGATTGGCAAATCAGATAAAACATCCAGTTGTCTCCACATAGAAGACAACTTATGATAATAGTCAGAAATTGAATTACCACTTTGTTTTAGACAGTTAATTTGTTTATGCAATTTGAAAATAACAGACCCATCTACTTTTGAATAAGTTTCTTTTAACTCAGTCCAGACACTTGATGCACGTTTGGAAAAGATTTGACCAACAAACAATTCCTCAGAGATGGAATTGAGTATCCAAGACAAAACTACAGAGTTGCACCTTTCCCATTGTCTACCAAGAACTTCATCAGTGGTAGACTTAACACATGAACCATCAACAAAACCAAACTTATTTTTTACATTAAGAGCAAGTTCCATAGCATTAGCCCAAACATTATAATTTTCTGTACCTTTAAGTTTAATGGACACAATAGTCAGAGCCCCAGTATCACTAGCATGTAAATACAAAGGGTTACCAAAGTCAAGATTACTAATCAGGGTAGGAGACAGAGTGGGGTCAACAACAGCCATAGCAGTAATCAACACAGTCAACCAAAGAAGAACACAACTAGATGGAGCACACAAGCACACAACCTGCGAAACTCCTTCAGGAACCAGATACCCGGTCAATTAATTGACTGGCCAAGTATGAAAAGGAGGAGCAGGGATAATGCAAATATAATCACTACAAGCACTCAACAGCAGAAATGCAATGCAGCAGAGAGCAAGAACACATATAATAATGCAATCAGTACTGGTCCATCTAGCCCAGCCCAAATATGCCTAGAAATTGAAAGAACCAAGAGATAGGGATATAAGAAATTCCTTACAGTCGGTCCAACAGTATGAAGAATATTAGAGAGAGGGATAGTACCCAAGATGCATAGCGGAAACAAACAGTTGTTTATGAAAGTACCTGAATAGCCTTCACTTAGGGCTATCCAGACACAAAGCAAGTACACGAGCCAGCAATAAGGCCTTACACGGCCTCGAGAGAATATTCCCTTTGAGAATACACAGCAACTCGTACAAACAGGGGTTCAACAAGAACCCTAGACTGAAGAAGATGCTATAATGAGAAAACCACCAACTTACAGCCACTCTCCTGATCTAGGAGAAGAAATACCACAATCAAAAACACCGACGATTTGAACCCAGCCCAGAACACTAAAAAACCCTAGATTCACCAATCGAGTGAATCAAGCAGAGTGATAATCGAGAGCACAAGGCTCTGATACCATGTAAACTTTCTGGATCCAAATATGTATCAAGAACAATAGATTGTATATCAACAGAAATATCTCAAACGATAACAATCAAAGAACAACAAATCAAGAGACTAACAAATACAACTTCAGCTGTGAAAACTAACACCAGTTTAGCTGTACAAGCAACGATGAGTTGCTTGTATCTACTGAATGTTCAGAAGATCAACAAAGAAGAAGATGATTGAACTCAAGATCTCGAGAATGAAGAAAACCCTAACAATGGAAATCTCTCGAATGCTTTGATCTAATCTTCACGGAGAGAGAGGACACATTATATATTCAGCAACCTTTCAGCATAGCCCATCAACAATATAAGAATGACACCAACACCCCTTGAAGAATATAAACTCTCACAAAAAAGGAAAAAACATTAATTAGTATTGAATTGACAAACAAATGAAATATATAAACTTTAACAGAACCAAACATGTTACAAATCTCGTTCCATCTCGTATGAGAGTTTCCTTTAAGTCCTATGTATGCTACTGCTGCTCCTGCTCCTATTGTTGAAGATATAATACCCAACAATAGCTGCATGCACCAAATCCATTAATTATAAGTTGATGCATTCCAAATTGATTATTTTTTTAGAAAAAAAACCTAATATATTTCTATCAATCACACATAGCTATATCTTACAGAATTCGAACTCTCAACCTTTTGAATAAAGGGAAGACACCTTACTATCTCGGATGTCGCATTATGGATTCTAAATTGACTATTTCATCCAAAAATAATAATGTAATGGATGTAAAAATACCAAGTTTTCTAGTAATGAACGGTCTTAGTATGATACAAATGCTTATGGACATAAATATTGAGTTTTCTAGTAGTGAATGCATTAGTATTGTACACATGCTTACCGAATCTATTATCACAAAATGAGACTGCAACATCTCTGAGACTCCTCCCATCTTCTTCAGTGCTAAAACTGATGAGGCCCCCGTGACGATGCTGTACAAGCAAGCCACACACTGTACGGCTACATAGTATCTGCATCACAAAACAAAACAACGATACGATAATTGCACGCGCTATCAAAGCCGTTTGCATAAAATGTCACATGTCAAAAGTGAAGTTACTTACATGTAAGCTGGTACCAAATTCCAATTTGCTGCCATAGGTATTGTCATGGTTGGTGAAATTGGTATCATCTTGCTTTCTTTAGACGTGATCATAAGGATGATTGCGCCTAAGGTGGTTACAAGCAGCAACACCCTTAAGGCTACATCGATGATTACATGTTTCTTCACGCCACCAGACCACTTCACTGGCACCTCCATATCAACGATGGTGTGTGGTGGAGTTGTGGTGGCTGTGGGTGCCATGGTCACCGGAAAATAGATAGCAGGGAAGTAAAGGTTATGTTTGTGGTTGGTTTGTATGGTGAATGATTCATATTTATACTAGAAAAAATATCAACAGTTGGAAAGTGGCATCCAATTTCGTTATTCATTATTATTGGTTCTAAATTACTTTTCATCCTTTTTTCTAAAAAAAGGATTCATTAACTACCAACTTTTTACCTTTTTGTCATATGTACGTTGAATGATCAATTATGTTTCGTTTGGATGTAGATGTTCAAACTTAATTTTCTTATAAGAAGTATTGAAATTGTACTCGTGTGTATGCTAAAATTCCATAATTTATTTTTAATAATATACATTATATTTAATATAGTGAATTTGTGATTTATTTAAGCAAGAAATTTAGCATGCCTCCATTACATTACATCCATTATTTACATAGGTGTGCCATTTACATACGTGTGGAGTTAGAATTTTTTTTTCCCCTGAGGGTTGGTTTTTTCGTTCTCATGTGTATCTCAACTCACAATGTTTAATTTTTGGTTTTGAGTCATGTTTGTCACATACCTAAAATGTGATAACATTATACAAGCAGTAAAATAAGATTTATTATTGTCAAAAGACTGGTATACAAATGATATGATGAGATCAACAGAACACAATATTTGAAAGATATCAAATAATACGATTAACCTCAATATGAATCTCTACACCTCAAAACCAAAACAATACCAGACTCAGATCATCAACGTGATGATCTGAAGAACAATACAGAGAGAAGACTAGAATAACAAGATCAATAGACTAAGCGATAGTGGTTCATTGATACAATGAAACCCTAGAGAATATTCGAGAGAAAACCAGAGATGTGTGTGTGAGATCTGAGATATTTCTTATCTCATTCTCACACCCTCTCTCGCCTATATAGGCCACAAGGCCGAACAATCAAACAAACAGCAAAGCCCATAAGCACAAACAGCAAAGCCCATAAGCAGCTCCTTCGGCCCACGAGCAATACCTTAAGCCCAGCACTCCTTAAGCTCACGAGCACACGATCAGCAACTCAAGCCCAACCATAATACATACAAAAGAATAAAAGAGAATTAGAAACTAATAAACATGAAATACAATAGGATAGAGATGTACCTATTTAACACCCCCCCTCAGCTCTATCCAGTAAATGGGTCAAATAGATTGAGCTGATGACACAAGAAATCATGAGACTTCACAGATAGACCTTTGGTAAACACATCAGCAACTTGAGTTTTAGATTTGATAGGATGGGTTTGAATCAACCCATCTGCAATTTTTTCCCTGAGGAAGAATAAGTCCATCTCAAAGTGTTTTGTACGCTCATGAAACACCGGATTAGCTGCGATGGAAATAGCAGCACCATTGTCACAGTGCAAAGGAATTGGCAAAGATATAGACACCTGCAGCTCACTAAGAAGATTGTTAAGCCACATAACTTCACACACAGCAGCACACATTGACCGATATTCAGCTTCAGCTGAAGATCGAGCAACCGTGCTCTGTTTTTACTTTTCCAGGAGACAAGTGAATTCCCAAGAAAAATACAAAAACCTGTGACGGACCGGCGAGAGTCCAAACACTTTCCCCAATCACTGTCAGAATATACAGTCAGACCAAACTGAGCACCTTTAGACAAAAAAAGACCTTGTCCAGGAGCACTCTTAAGATACCGAAGTAATCGGAGAGCTATATGAAGATGCCCTATTAATGGTTTGTGCATAAACCGACTTAGGAAATGCACAGCATATGCAATATCAGGCCGAGTGTGAGATAAATAGATTAGTTTACCAACAAGTTGTTGATAACCAGTTATGTTTTCAACAGGATCAGAATGTTTATCACACAAGGCAGTTAGCACATGATTTGGTTCAATAGGGGTATTAACAGGTTTGCAAGCAGTCATTCCAAATTCAGATAAAAGCTCAAGGCAGTACTTTCTTTGAGAGAGGCAAATGCCTTTGTTAGATCTTATCACCTCAATCCCAAGAAAGTACTGAAGTAACCCCAAGTCTTTGATCAAAAATTTGGACTGAAGAAGTTGTTTTACTTTATTGATAGCAGAAGAGCAATTTCCAGTCAATACAATGTCATCAACATAGACAAGAAGAATAACAAAGACAGAATTATTTGAAAAAATAAACAGGGAGTGGTCACATCTACTTTGCACAAACCCAAATTCTTTCAAAACCCCAACTAATTTTTGGTTCCACATCCTGGGGGCTTGCTTAAGTCCATACAAGGACCTACGCAATTTACAAACCCTCGGGTCTTTGGGAGAGTGAAACCCCTCAGGAGGAAGCATGTATACTTCCTCATTTAATTCACCATACAAGAAAGCATTATTAATGTCAAGTTGATATATTGACCAGTTATGTTCAACAGCCAAACTAAGAACACAGCGAACAGTTACCATTTTAACAACCGGTGAAAAAGTTTCATCAAAATCCACCCCTTCCTTTTGAGCAAAACCTTTTGCAACAAGGCGAGCCTTATACCTCTCTATTTCACCTGAGGATTTGTATTTTATCTTATAAACCCATTTACAACCTATTGGTTTTCTGCCCTTGGGCAGATCAACTAATTCCCAGGTGTTGTTTCGATATAAAGCTTCCATTTCACTATTCATGGCATCAATCCATGCAGGATTGTTTTCAGCCTCTTTATATGTTTTGGGCTCAAAGTTCTTATTTAGGTTTGACACAAAACACCAATGTTGGGATGGAAGGTGAGAATAGTTAAGAAACCTTTCAATACCATACTTAGCTTCGCTATTAAGCACATAATCCTTTAGTTTGGTTGGAAAAGTAATGTTCCTGGATGATCTTCTTAATTCAATAGGTTCAGTATTTTGTGAACCTTGCCCCTCAGAACCATGATTGTTTTCAGCAACGGCTGTACCAGAAATGGTTTCCTCATCCCTTGCCCTGCCATTGGGAGCAGCAAAATCACTGGGCAGTTGGCTGTCAACTACACTGTCAGTGACATTTGAGCCACTACTACCAGGCTACAAGGACCCACGAGGAAGATTTTCATTGGTTCTATTTTCATCATCGGGGACTTGACCTCCAGGGTAAACATTAGATGTTTCATTGTCAAAGAAATCAAAAAAATTTAATTGATTCAGATGATCATGCTGTTCAGTGTGATTAGGTTCATTTTCATGACTTTGTTTAAATGGAAACACAGATTCATAGAATTTTACATCTCTAGAAAAAACAACTTGTTTATTTTCTAAGTCCCACAGTTTATATCCCTTTTTTGTATAAGAATATCCTAGGAATACACACTTAACAGCATGACTACTAAATTTGTCAGAATTATTGAGAACAGTATGAAAACACAAACATCCAAACACACGAAGATGGTTCAAGGAGGGCTTAAATCCATGAGTTAGTTCATATGGAGATTTTCCATTTAGGATAGATGATGGAGTCCTGTTGATAAGATAGGCAGCAGTTAAAATGCATTCACTCCAGAATTTTAAAGGAAGATTTCCTTGAAACAGTAAGGATCTAGCAACATTCAACAGGTGACGGTGTTTTCTTTCAACCACCCCATTTTGTTGAGGGGTGTAAGCACAGGTGGTCTGATGTATAATGCCATGTTTATCTAGAAGGTCACTAACTTGATGGTTAACAAATTCTGTGCCGTTGTCAGTTCTAAACACTTTAATTTTTGAGTGAAACTGATTTTTTACCAGATTTATGAAGGTGACCATGTTTTCAAAAACTTCATTTTTCTGTTTTAATAGAAATACCCAGACGGCTCTGGTGAAATCATCAACAACTGTTAAAAAATAACGAAAGCCCTCTCTACTAGGCACTCTATAAGGACCCCAAATATCAAGGTGAATGATTTCACCAAGTGAGGTGGTCTTGTGGTCACTTAGAGGGAAGGGCTCCCTGTGTTGTTTAGCTTTGTGACAGATTTCACATGGATCATTATCATTAATCTGATTTAGGTTTAGATTTTGTTTTAGCACATTTAGGACCTGATTAGATGGATGACCTAGTCTAGCATGCCATAGGTTAGCCTTAAGACTGCTATTAAAACACACCTTGTTATCAACAGAAGAGTTCCCACAGAAGTACAGACCATCAAGTTGATTACCAGTCACCAGGATGCTCTTTGTGTGAGAATCCTGAATATGGCACATATTTTCATCAAAGACAACCCTAAGTTTGCTATCACGAGCCAACTTAAACACAGACATCAGATTTATGCAATAATCAGGAATATAGAAAACATCATATAAGGTTACTTTATCAGTGAGATTAATGTTTCCTATTTTTGTAACATGAGCACTAGATCCATTTGGGTGAGTAACTTTAATGCCATATTCAGAAACATCAATTTGATTTGTTAGAAATTTATCAGTTTGAACCATGTGTTGGTTTGCACTAGAATCAATTATCCACTTTGAATGTTCAGATAGGTCATTACCAGTGGAATTAAATGTGAACACATTATTTTTACAAGAGTAAGACGCATTAGTAACCCCACAGTTACCTGCTATATTAGTGGTTTGTTGGTCATCACAACTTCTTTCATTTAAGAGACCAAGCAACCTAGAGATCTGATCAGAGGTGAGAGTATTAGGGCCATTTGAGGAAGTGAGATCAGATTTAGAATTGTTTGAAGACCTGTTAGGTAGAGATCCTTTGTTTCTGAAACTAGGTGGATAACCTACCAGTTCATAACACTTCTCAACCACATGTCCCAGCTTGTTACAGTGGGTACATTTCAGATTAGGACCTCTAGTGAATTTCTTTTGTTTTTCATTTGAGGAATTAGGTTTGTCAGAAAATGCATTTGTTTTTGCATTGAACCCAACAGATGAAGTTTTAGGAACAGATGATGAGTTTCTATGTGATTCTTCCCTAGAGACAATGGCAAAGGCTTCTTTAACAGTTGGAAGGGGATCTCTAAGTAGCAGATTTGATCTTACAGGTTGATATACATTATCAAGACCCATAAGGAACTGCATTAGTTTAATAAGATGATTAAAGTCATTAAACTCTTTTGATGCTTTACAGGAACATGAAGGTAATGCAAGAATTTGATCAAATTGTTTCCATAATGTGTTAAGTTTATGGTAATATTCAGACACACTCATACCTTCTTGACTTAATGAGTTTATTTTTTATACATCCCAAACACAACAGACCCATCAATTTTATCATAAGTTTCCTTCAGTTCCTTCCAGACATCACTTGCTAATTCAGAAAAAATTTGGCCCATATACAGTTCCTCAGATATAGAATTTAAGATCCATGTTATAACAACAGCATTACATCTATCCCATTGCCTCCCAAGAACCTCATTATCAGTTGATTTCTTTAAAGTACCATCAATAAACCCTATCTTGTTTTTAACTTCAAGAGCAAGTTTCATAGATTTAGACCAGACAGTGTAATTATCAGTACCCTTTAGTTTTATTCCAGTAATTGTTAGATTACTTGTATCACTAGCATGCAAGTATAGAGGGTTACTAGAGTCCAATTTACTGACCAAGACCTCACTAGATTCACCCGAACCATTAGGCTCCTCGGATGAAGACCCCATCACACCAGACAATCACAATAAAAAAAACAGACAGACAATAAGAAGATAACAAGCAACCAGAGATGACCACCAAGAACAAGACAAATTTCCACTGATTAACGAAGCCTGATCAGTGTCCAGATTCTTACCCGTTCTAGTGGTTCGACAAGTCTTAATCAGGGAGTTAATCAGTGAGTCCAGTTAATGGGTAATCAACAACAATACACACACACGACAAAGAATCACAAAACAGTAAAAAGAGAGAGAGAGGGAACGATCTCACAGCGCTGATTTCTCTTTGTCAGTAAAGAGTCTGAACCCTTTGATTGGGGGTTCAGACAGTGTAATTTCTAGGGTTTTTACGACCCCTAGAACGCCGCCTTCAGTTGTTGGATCTAGGGTTTATTTTGACCCTAGATTCTTGATGTTGTGAGAACGATCAGCGTAGTAACAGGTATCCCAACTGATTTGATTCAGAAACCCTAACTTTCAGATGAACACAGCGGAAGTTACCAGAAATAGGACGGCGTATGAGAGCTCAAGGCTCTGATACCATGTCAAAAGACTGGTATACAAATGATATGATGAGGTCAACAGAACACAATATTTGAAAGATATCAAATAATACGATTAACCTCAATATGAATCTCTACACCTCAAAACCAAAAACAATACCAGACTCAGATCATCAACGTGATGATCTGAAGAACAATACAGAGAGAAGTCTAGAATAACAAGATCAATAGACTAAGCGACAGTGGTTCATTGATACAATGAAACCCTAGAGAATATTCGAGAGAAAACCAGAGATGTGTGTGTGAGATCTGAGATATTTCTTATCTCATTCTCACACCCTCTCTCGCCTATATAGGCCACAAGGCCGAACAATCAAACAAACAGCAAAGCCCATAAGCACAAACAGCAAAGCCCATAAGCAGCTCCTTCGGCCCACGAGCAATACCTTAAGCCCAGCACTCCTTAAGCTCACGAGCACACGATCAGCAACTCAATCCTAACCATAATACATACAAAAGAATAAAAGAGAATTAGAAACTAATAAACATGAAATACAATAGGATAGAGATGTACCTATTTAACAATTATATATCTATATAATTTGAAACTCTTAACTACAAGAAAGTTTTAGCTTTTATGTTTTAGTCACAAAAACTTTTTGATTTTCATATTTGGTCTTTTTTATTTGCCTTGCCTTATGACAAGTATTTAGGTTTATATAAAATTGTTTAGTTACGTATTTATTTAATTCCCGTCATAAAAGACAAATGGATGAAACGAGCATAAATTATCATTTATAAAGATTAGTGTGCGTTAATGATTTATTATTTTTTGATCCACCAAGTTATTCGATGTATTCGGGTTCTAAACGGTAGTGATAGCCGCTAAAATAATATATATATATATATACACACACACACACACATACATATTAGAAGGGTGCCCGCGCAATGCAGATGGACGCCATTTTAAAATTGACACGTGCATATAATATTTTGTTATTCTTCTGGTAGTTTTACAAAAGTTTATTATGTTTTTTCTAAGTTAAAATTTAAAACACCAGACAAATGAGTTCTGCATGACGACTTGTATATACGCATTAACTTATTGTATCTCATAAAATACAGATCGTTTCAGTAAAAAGTTTACACCAAAATGTTTAAAATAAAAACAGGTTAAGTTGTAGTCTCAAAACGTTTTTTTAATGTGATAGATTAAAAGATAGAGCTGAAATCTCAAAACATGTTAAGTTTTTTTTGTGTATGGGTAGATAATATAAAATTTTATGCAAATATTATTAAGCGTAAGGTTATTATATAACTAATTATAAGGGGTAATGTGTAAATAATATTATAAATACTATTTTACCCTTAAAAGTGGTTGTATCTTATGCATTGAATATAATAAGTGTTCTTAATTTTATAGTATCTTAAAATACCCCTCTCATATACTTTATATATAGTATATATATATATATATATATATATATATATATATATATATATATATATATATATATCTGTGTGTGTGTGTATGTGTGTGTGTGTATATATATATATTTGTATTCTAGATTTCATATTTAAGTTATATATATTTGTATTCTAGTTATCGAGCCGAGGGTCTCTTTGGAAGCGGTCTCTCTACCTATCGGGATAGAGGAAAGACTTGCCACCACCTACCCTCCCCAGACCCTACTTTTGAGTGGGATATACTAGGTTTGTTTGTTTGTTTGTTTATATTTGTATTCTAGATTTCATATTTAAGTCTGTGGTGCAATTAACCGCGCAACGCGCGTGGAGATATTATTTCTAGTGTACTTTAATGTAAAGCTCGTACTCGGACTTGTTCATAAAATGATGGAGTTTATAGTTATCATCAAGAAGTTTTCAGTTTTCAAAATTACGTATTACATCTTCAATCGAGATCTTCTTAAACAACTCATTTTCAATGTAATAAATACAAATTGACAAATCTTGTATATGGTTTCTATTTCAAACCGAGTCATTGCTTTTGCTAGTTTTTTTAATTTGGTTTCAGAAATTAGAGGAACATTTTAGGTGAATTTTAAAAGGTAATTAGAAAATAATCATCGACTAACGTAAAAAGAATTTGACTTTTAGTTAGAATATAATAAGCTTAGTAGATTTAATGTAAAATAAACTAAATGACAGGGTTGCGAAACAAAAAATCAACAATACTTTATTTGTCAAAATGTAAGAAACTAAAATACCACTATTCATGAAAGTTTTCATTCATTTATAGCTAGATAATATAGTTGGTGAGTAGATTTTGGTTTTATTATTTAACAAAATCATACTCTTAATCTAATTTCTAGTGGGTTATAAAATTTAAAAATCTTATTTAGGTTTAGGGGTCAAAAAATTTTATGTAAGGAACGGGCATTCAAAAAATTCAAAAGGTCATTTGAATACCATTTATTGTAATATATATATATATATATATATATATATATATATATATATATATATATATATGGGAAAGTTTCCCTAAAAATAATTTTTTCCCTAAGAAATCTAAGAAGCATTATAGCCATTAATTACAAGTTAAGGGCATTTCCGGTATTTAAATCAAATATAGGAATAAAAGGGCATTATGGTAATTTGACAATATAAAATAGAAAAACACAAAATTAAGGTTTCGAAACCCATCGTCTTCTGTCTATTCCTCTCCTGCATCGTCATTCCACAATCGAAATCAAGTAAGTTCTTCAAATTATTTGTGAAATCCATTAAATTATTGAAGTTATAGTACTGATTCTATGTTTTTTTGTTGAAAAACAGAATCAAAACGACCTAAAATGAAGAAGAAATCGACGATTCATAGTGGCAGTAAGTGTCTTGAATTTAATTACAAATTCGATTAATATGTGTAGTGAATACTAAATTTCAAACCGAGGTTCATATATGTATGGCATTCTAAACTTGATTTGTTGCATTGTTTGTTTATATAAGATTATTAGTTTAGTTACAAAGTCTATTTTCATATATGTACTATATTCCACAACTTGATTAATCTAGTATTTTTAAACGAAATCAAATGGATGTGTTGTGATATTCATAAATGTACTGCATTTTATCCTTCATTATAACATTAATATATATTGAAATTGGGTTATTATGTTTCCAAGTCGATGCATCTATCATTAATGTACTGCATTATAATTTCAAATGGATTTTAATATATGTACTGTATCCTAAACTTGATTTATAATTTTATAAGTATGAACATAGATTTTCTATCATTAATGTACTGCATTATAATTTCAAATGAATTTTAATATATGTACTGTATTCTAAACTTGATTTGTAATTTTATAAGTATGAACATAGGTTTATCATAAATATGCTGTATTCTTGGTATTATAAAATTGGTTGTACTTGTACATGCATGAACATCATTATGTACTTGTACATCATATTTTGTGCTGTATTTCAACAGATATGTACTATATTCTAAACATCTCATTTAAAAAAGATGATGAGAAGAAGAAACTGAAGGAAACAAGAAGGAAAAGAATAGAAGAAAGATTAAAGAAATCCTTTGAATAAAATAGTTATATAATCAAAATATGTTTTATTTTGTTTATCAGCAACAGAAAGCAGTACACTTTATATTTTGTGATACACTTGAATGGTTAGAGCTATAAAAAGTAGTACAACTTTGGTAGTTATGTTTGGTTTGCTAGAAATTGAATGGTTATAAAAAATACAGTACATAAGCTAAAAAAATGTAGTACAATTACATTCTATATAGGTTTATTTGTTTGTATACACTGGAAATGATATCCGATAATAAAAGGTATTTTGTACTGTATTTAAAAATGAAGCACAACTATAATACTATGTATGATTGAAGAATATAATTGATTTCATTTACATCATACGTATAAAATTTAAAGCAACACATCATATGTGTTGAATATGTAGCAACATGTGCTGTATTTTTGAATTGTATTTTGTACTGTATTATAATATAAGCTTTTTTGTAATGTTTTTAAAAATGAAGCATAACTATAAAACTATGTATGAATGAAGAATATAATTGATTTCATTCATATCATACGTATAAAATAAAAAAGCAGCACATAATATGTGTTGAATATGTAGCAGCATGTGTTGTATTTTTGTACTGTATTTTAAAATGAATCACAACTATAAAACTATGTATAATTGAAGAATATAATTGATTTCTTTTACATGAAGGAAAATAGTACACGTAATAAAAACAACACAAATAATAATCTACAACATAATTAATTGTTAATACATGTCGAAAGTGTGATAACCCGAGTTTTTAGATTAATACTATTTAAACTAACATTCTCCGTTTACCGTAAATTAATCCATTTCACTATTATTTAATAATAATAATAATAATAATAATAATAATAATAATAATAATAATAATAATAATTACAATAATAATAATAATAATGAAGTCCAGGGGTTAGTTTTGCCATTTATCAAATTACAAAAGCAAATTAACAACATAAAATAACAAATTGAAAACCACAAGGACTATTTGTGAAAATTAAGAAATTACAACCCAACCCCCCGCCCACTTCCGACTTTCCGGCCACCGGAATCCCGCCGCCGGCTACGGCTCCGGCGATCACCAAACGACCTAAAAACCGGTCCATTCGAACCCCACAAAGCACCACTACGATCGTGGTTGAATTTCCAGCAATAATGCAGCCATTAATTGGGGAAAAAGTAATCGCAATTCGGGTAATGGACCATTATTCGATTCCACTATCACATACCTAACCACTTTCACTCAAACGACAACTATAATCAAATTAAATCGATCCACTAGAACATTATCTGCCTATAAATCGAGCACAGCTCTCAATTCGACCTACAACATACAAAAATCTAGGATTCAATCACTCCCTTTCTTTCGGACCTGCAACCTACCCGAAGGCTGTCTTCCAAGCAATTTTAACATCAATAGATTTAGGGCTTTGAATCAAAGATCATCATTGGAAGCTTCACACGAGTTTAATTCGATTATCATCGAGAATTTCCACTGAAACAGATTCTGCCAAAGCCGCGGCTTGTTCATCGATTGTTCATCATCAATCTAACATCAATTCGGGTAATTACACACACCCACACACTCGTCCTAACATGGGGAGTAAAAGCTCTATGATTTCAGATGTTAAAAACATCGAATTGATCTTCAATTTGATCCAAGAACAAATCTAGGGTTTCGGGATTTGGGGGAAATTGGGGATTTGTTTAAACGTTTGTTTTTAAGGTATGGAAACTGAATTTTATCGTGGCTGAGGCCCTTGGTTTACTGGTATGTGTGCGGGAGTATGTGTTGGAGGTCACGGGTTCGAACCCGGCCCCCAACATATTTTTTTTTAAAAGTTCTTTTTGACCTTTTAAAAATCCAGAAAAATTTCTAAAAATTATAAAAATAAATTTTATAAACTTCATGAATTTTAGAAATTATCTAACCATTTTCTGAAAAATTATTTCTTGTAATATCTTAATAAATATATATATATAATGATAGAATTAGTTTATTTATATAAAAATAAACTATAAAAAGTTGGAATCATGAAATTATTATTATTACTTATATTTTTAATATATATGTGAATGAATGAGGCGTTATACATATATATATATAAATAAGTTACACCTTAATAAACGTCTGGACATATAATTAAAACGTATGATGAGTATCTTTATACGTGACCTAGCATTGTTGATAATAACTGGGAATGGGGAAATACCGATAACCCGTACCCGAGACACGACGCGAAACTGAACAGTTGTCATATTCTTAAATTAATAATTTATATTAATAATATGTACACGGAATGAAACACAGGTTAACCGAAACCTTAACTGTTGCTCGAGCATTATTTCTTTGCAACGCAATCAAGGTGAGTTTCACGGCCCCATTTTACTTTCTTTCCTTTTTGGGGGAGAAAACATGCAAACACTATTTTGTTATGGTTGCCAGTATTATTGATATCGCTTGTTATGTTAGTGCGAAACACATTTGAAAGTCCTTACAGTATCAAACCGTTAGTAACGAGATTAGCGAGGTAATTTTGAGTAGTACTACTGGGTCTGACAAACCCCGCCCGGGCTAGTCGCGTTAGCTTGATTGGAGGTCGAACGGGTGCTAAATTGACCTATAACGATTGCCACGGTCGGTTAAGACGTGGTGGAAAGGCACTAAACACACGCAGTCAGCTTCGGTTTGAAAACACTAACTAACTTGTTTATAGGCTCGCTACCTATCGATATGCTTTATATATTAAACCATGTGAAACGCTTTTCTGACACATTTCTGGTTGATTAAACCATATGAAACGCTTTCTGAGACATTTCTTGTTGATTAAACCTGTGGACTCACCAACTTTATGTTGACACATTTTAGCATGTTTTCTCAGGTCACAGAGACGCACAAGGTTAGGAACTCAGCTAGGATGCATTCATGGCATACATCACAACACAACTGATTTATTTTGTTAAACGTTATGGATTCTTATGGTTGAAACGCATGTTGAAACAATTTACTATTGATTTCTGTTTTCGAAACGCTTCCGCAAATCTGAAACACTTATGATTGATTTAAAAATCTAATTACTTAATGTGATGTTTTGTAATTACTGTGTCTGGTGTAACTGATGCTATCTGAGATCCTGGTGTGTCACACGCCTGACGGTAAAACCCCGTTAGTGGATTTTGAGGATGTGACAGGTGTAACTGATGCTATCTGAGATCCTGGTGTGTCACACGCCTGACGGTAAAACCCCGTTAGTGGATTTTGAGGATGTGACAGATTGGTATCAGAGCATTAGTTATAGCGAACTAAAATGGACTTTGCATTGCATTTTAGACTATAGCTGGATTTGCATTAGTTACACACACATAGATTACTAAGTTGTACTTACTAACTTTGAATGCCCTAAAACTGTTGCTTTAACATATTTCTGTGACACATAGATACCTGAGGAAAAGAAACTGATAACTCGTTCCTTTAATTTCTCTCTAAAGTCTTATTCTATGAACCAAAGAAATTTGTGTGACACATAGACACCTGTATTCTGGATTTCCTGGCAAAAGGCCTTCGGGCTAAGGCAAGCATATCGCATAAATCTCATTGCGAGACCTGTTATGCTTACCTGGGGATTTCTGGGATGAGTGATAAACTATGGTCAATATACACAAATATCTATGTCACCTGTATCATCCTCGACTAACAGAGGGGTGGGGAGTTCCGCTCGCTCACTTCCAACATCTACACATGATTCTTCACTCTCGGAGTTGAAGCAACGACAACCCGAATCTACCATTACCACTTGGGAACGTGAAACTCTTTTCTAACACACACGATGACAAACAAGGAGAACAACACACATTACTTCTTTAACTCTATCGTACTTGTCTCGGTTCTCATGAAACCTCACTATCGATATGCAAACAAATCCTCCATTCCTACTAGTATGAAACAAATTAATGTTATTAATAGTTATAATTCGATAGTGACTGTCGTACATTGTGAATTGAAGAATCATGTCTGGAAGGAGACCTGGACGCCCGAGGGGACACGGAAACATCAACCTGACTCAAGCTGTGTTGGATGCCATCATCAATGAGAGTGTTGCTGATGCGCTCACAACCTATGAACAGATCCGCAACCAGAACTAGAACAACCAGAATCTGAATCAAGGAGGCCCAACAGCCTGTACCTTCAAAATGTTTATGGACTGTAAGCCTCACTCTTTCAGTGGTTCTGAGGGTGCTGTCACACTACTTCGCTGGCTAGAGAAACTCGAATCAGTGTTCTCCATGTGCGACTGTCCTGCTGGAAGTCGTGTCAAGTACGCCTCCGGCACACTGGAAGGACCAGCTTTGACATGGTGGAACTCACAGGTCCAGACCTTAGGACTTGATAATGCTAACAGTATACCTTGGGATGATTTCAAGATACTAATAAAGGAAGAATACTGTCCGAGGAATGAGGTCCAGAAGCTAGAAGCAGAGTTTTGGAATCTCAAAATGACGGGCTCTGAAATTGAGGAGTACACGACTCGTTCACACGAGTTGGCTGTTCTATGTCCCCAGATGGTGACCCCGGCCTACAAACGGATTAAGAAGTACATTGATGGTCTAGCTCCTCAAATCCAAGCTAGTGTTATGGCTGCTGATCCTGCCATAATTCAGCAGGCTATTCGACTGGCTCACAAGCTCACTGATCAGGCAGTGGCACATGGTATCCTACCTAAACGTGGCGCCACCTCTGGACCATTCGAACACAAAAGGAAATGGGATGGTAACAACAGTAGGTCTTCAAGCTCCGATCAACAACCAATCAGAAAGTTTGATTCATCTAGAAGCTTCACAAACAACAATCAGAACAACAACAACAATGGTCAGGGATCGAGCAACTACGTTGGCAAAAACCCAAAGTGTAACAAGTGCAACTTCCATCATTATGGTCAGTGTGATCGTTTTCGTTGCCAAAGATGTGGCAAGACAGGTCATATTGCTAGGGATTGCAGGGGTGATCTAATGGCTAGGCAACCACCTCAACAACAAAGACCGGGAGGAACACCTAAGGGTTGTTATGAGTGTGGCAAGGAGGGCCACTACAGGAAGGATTGCCCACAACTGAAGAATGGCAACAGGGGCAATGATGGAAACAACAACAATGGAAATGGTGCCAAAGGTCGAGTTTTTGTGATTGGCTCTGGTGAGGCAAGGGATGATCAGGATGTGGTCACTGTTACGTTCCCTTTGAATGATCAATTTGCTTCCATACTATTTGATATCGGTACTGATAAGAGTTTTGTTTCCAGCAAGTTTATTAAACTCCTAGACGTAACCTTAATTGATATGGAACCTAGTTACATTGTAGAATTAGCTGATGGGAAACTAATTAAGGCAACTCACATCATTAAGGGATGTAAACTAGGATTATCTGGACATGAGTTAGGAATAGATCTGATGCCTGTCACACTTGGTAGTTTTGATGTAGTCGTTGGCATGGATTGGTTATCTAGAAACCAAGCCGAAATTTTCTGTCATAAGAAGTCTGGCTAATCTTACCATGAGATAACGATCATGAGTGTTACAAGGGTGCTAGGATCATAATTCTAGTAAGACCTTGTTAAGGGTAACAAAACATTACTAACACCTGCTATTACTTAAGTCCTGTCCTACTTAGAGCCTTCATGGTATTTCCAATCATTTTAAGAGACATTCCTCCACTTAGTATTTCGGTAACTGAGGAACTGATTGAATGCTTAGAATGAAAGTGGACTACAGGAAATATAGTAGAGTGATGATACTCTCTATACATACATTACGTTATTCTTTGGGATGATGCTAAGGAAAATTAGGATGTCGTGTAACCGGTTTAAGCACATTTTTAGTATACCGGTGATGCTTATATATAGGGTTATTGAGGTAAGTTTAAAGCCTTGGTGATTGAGTACTATTACTTAAGGAATGAAATGCAAAAGTTAGAATTATAATTCTAAAATCGTGCAATGGTAGGGTTAGGTTGTGCTCTTTATACTGACAAACTCTATAAATTGACAAAGCTGATGTCATACCTTATGACATTAGACCAAATAGGATTAAGAAGGACACTAGGCAAATCTAGTGAGTAGTAGAAAGAAGTTGGAGGGTTGAACAAGCAATCTATCGGTAAGGTAGACAAGAATGCGAATGTTGTGAACCTAGCTATGTTGGTTAATACGATTAACCTAACATGCATTAAACGGGGACATTAAGGAGGTTGGAGTTCCGACCATTACCATAAGTGTGCCCTAGGTCGATTAGGACCCAAAGACAAGTTAGAAACAATCAGAATTAGGAAATGGCTATAGCTAGAAAGTAAGAACAGTTAAATTATGGAAATAAAGGTCATATAAGTCAAGGAAATACATCACGCGGTCATATATTTACGGCTGAAGCAAGCCACATTCGACAAGACTAAATGTTGTTACATGTACGTACCTTGTCATCAATAGCTACACATCCATTTGATACCAGGGTTGATAATAGCTTTGATTCTACTGGAATTATTCTTTAACTTAGCATTAACCCTAGCTAGTTGCTTAGAAATTATTTACTCGGTTAAAATGACCAATGGTAATAATTAGAGGTTACACAAAAGTACACGAAGATTATGTCTTTGACATAGACTTAATACCGTATGAATTGGTTATCAAAACATGAAACCAAGATAGACTATCAAGAGAAGGTGATTCATCGAAGGTCTCTAGAATCCAATGAGATCACGTTTGACTCAAAGTCTCTCCCTGGAAAGGGATTGTACGATTTGGAAAGCAAAGTGTATTGCTGATGAATCATTTGTTGTTTTTGGAAATCGATGAACAGCTTCGTTTCATTGAAGAACCAGTAGAGATTAGGGAACAAGAAGTCAAAACCCTAAAACGTAGCAAGATCCCTATTGTGCGTGTTAGGTGGAACTCAAAGCGTGGACCAGAGTTTACCTGAGAACGTGAGGACCAAATGAAGAAGAAGTACCCACAACTATTCAACGATCAAACACCTACTTCTTAAGGTATCATTTTTAAGATATCTTTTTCCTTAAATTTCGAGACAAAATTTCCTTCAACAAGGGGATGATGTCACAACTCTGTCAAAACCTTACAACTCACACGGTATAAATCGTTGAATTCCATGTAATTAACTGAATCTAATGTTCTAATTTTCGGGATGAAAATTTCTTCAACAAGGGGATAATGTGACAACCCGAGTTTTTAGATTAATACTATTTAAACTAACATTCTCCGTTTACCGTAAATTAATCCATTTCACTATTATTTAATAATAATAATAATAATAATAATAATAATAATTACAATAATAATAATAATAATGAAGTCCAGGGTTAGTTTTGCCATTTATCAAATTACAAAAGCAAATTAACAACATAAAATAACAAATTGAAAACAACAAGGACTATTTGTGAAAATTAAGAAATTACAACCCAACCCCCCGCCCACTTCTGACTTTCCGGCCACCGGAATCCCGCCGCCGGCTACGGCTCCGGCGATCACCAAACGACCTAAAAACCGGTCCATTCGAACCCCACAAAGCACCACTACGATCGTGGTTGAATTTCCAGCAATAATGCAGCCATTAATTGGGGAAAAAGTAATCGCAATTCGGGTAATGGACCATTATTCGATTCCACTATCACGTACCTAACCACTTTCACTCAAACGACAACTATAATCAAATTAAATCGACCCACTAGAACATTATCTGCCTATAAATCGAACACAACTCTCAATTCGACCTACAACATACAAAAATCTAGGATTCAATCACTCCCTTTCTTTCGGACCTGCAACCTACCCGAAGGTTGTCTTCCAAGCAATTTTAACATCAATAGATTTAGGGCTTTGAATCAAGATCATCATTGGAAGCTTCACATGAGTTTAATTCGATTATCATCGAGAATTTCCACTGGAACAGATTCTGCCAAAGCCGCGACTTGTTCATCGATTGTTCATCATCAATCTAACATCAATTCGGGTAATTACACACACCCACACACTCGTCCTAACATGGGGAGTAAAAGCCCTTTGATTTCAGATGTTAAAAACATCGAATTGATCTTCAATTTGATCCAAGAACAAATCTAGGGTTTTGGGATTTGGGGGAAATTGGGGATTTGTTTAAACGTTTGTTTTTAAGGTATGGAAACTGAATTTTATCGCGACTGAGGCCCTTGGTTTACTGGTATGTGTGCGGGAGTATGTGTTGGAGGTCACGGGTTTGAACCCGGCCCCCAACATATTTTTTTTAAAAGTTCTTTTTGACCTTTTAAAAATCCAGAAAAATTTCTAAAAATTATAAAAATAAATTTTATAAACTTCATGAATTTTAGAAATTATCTAACCATTTTCTGAAAAATTATTTCTTGTAATATCTTAATAAATATATATATATAATGATATAATTAGTTTATTTATATAAAAATAAACTATAAAAAGTTGGAATCATGAAATTATTATTATTACTTATATTTTTAATATATATATGTGAATGAATGAGGCGTTGTACGTATACATATATATATAAATAAGTTACACCTTAATAAACGTCTGGACATATAATTAAAACGTATGATGAGTATCTTTATACGTGACCTAGCATTGTTGATAATAACTGGGAATGGGAAATACCGATAACCCGTAACCGAGACACGAACGCGAAACTGAACAGTTGTTATATTCTTAAATTAATAATTTATATCAATAATGTGTACACAGAATGAAACACAGGTTAACCGAAACCTTAACTGTTGCTCGAGCATTATTTCTTTGCAACGCAATCAAGGTGAGTTTCACGGCCCCATTTTACTTTCTTTCCTTTTTGGGGGAGAAAACATGCAAACACTATTTTGTTATGGTTGCCAGTATTATTGATATCGCTTGTTATGTTAGTGCGAAACGCATTTGAAAGTCCTTACAGTATCAAACCGTTAGTAACGAGATTAGCGAGGTAATTTTGAGTAGTACTACTGGATCTGACAAACCCCGCCCGGGCTAGTCGCGCTAGCTTGATTAGAGGTCGAACGGGTGCTAAATTGACCTATAACGATTGCCACGGTCGGTTAAGACGTGGTGGAAAAGGCACTAAACACACGCAGTCAGCTTCGGTTTGAAAACACTAACTAACTTGTTTATAGGCTCGCTACCTATCGATATGCTTTATATACTAAACCATATGAAACGCTTTTCTGACACATTTCTGGTTGATTAAACCATATGAAACGCTTTCTGAGACATTTCTTGTTGACTAAACCTGTGGACTCACCAACTTTATGTTGACACATTTTAGCATGTTTTCTCAGGTCACAGAGACGCACAAGGTTAGGAACTCAGCTAGGATGCATTCATGGCATACATCACAACACAACTGGTTTATTTTGTTAAACGTTATGGATTCTTATGGTTGAAACGCATGTTGAAACAATTTACTATTGATTTCTGTTTTTGAAACGCTTCCGCAAATCTGAAACACTTATGATTGATTTAAAAATCTAATTACTTAATGTGATGTTTTGTAATTACTGTGTCTGGTGTAACTGATGCTATCTGAGATCCTGGTGTGTCACACGCCTGACGGTAAAACCCCGTTAGTGGATTTTGAGGATGTGACAGAAAGGTATTTAAACTCAAAACAACACATATAACGAAAACAACACAGAAAGAAAAACAAAACAATTTCATAAAAACAACGAACGCAACTAAACAAAACTGAGTATATTAAAATTGTAATTGGAACCTTCATTACTGCATTGAAGACATTGTAAGTACAAATTAAAAGAATAACTTAATTCTCGCTCCAAAATTGATAAAAATCATGAGCTGAAGCTTTGGTTTCGTGAAATTGAAGATCCTTATGATTGTTTCAACGATCGAACGCTGCAATAGTGGTATTGAAATTGGTTGGAATTGCAAATTATAATAAAAACTCACGATCTCAGGATTTGATTTGTGAAATTGATGACGATGACAACTTGATTCGATCAAAATCGCCTCGAATCAGAATTGATGACGATGACAACTTGATGACGATGAAATTGATGACGATGACCGCTGCAATACTGATTAGATATTGAAATCAATTTGAATTCGATAGTACATGAACTGATCGTGGATTCGAGTGTGAAATTGAGGTCGATCCACGCTGAAATCGTGAATTCTGTTTAAGAACAGAGAGTTTGAAGAATATCTTATTTTCAAAAATACCCTCCATTACTAAAAATTAAAAATGCCACATGTCACAATGATATTTATTCTTAGACAACTTAGGCAACTAATTATTCTTAGTTGAACCTCTACCTATATATATATACTAGCTTTAATAAACTCGTGTGTTACACGGGTTGAATCAATAAAAATATTAATATAATAAAATTTATTAGTTATGTAAAATATTTTAAGATATGATATGAATGAAATTATATATGAGAAATGATTACAGTAATAAAACTGTTATATCAAATTTTTAAAAATTTATTATTAATTTTTTTCAAAAAAAGTAAACATTTTGTTTTAAAACAAACCGACTAAAAATATTATTTTTAAAAATTTCCTTATTATAACTCTCAATTTAATTATTTTTGTTTTTTAAAAAGTTGATTTCTTTACTTTTTCAAAATACCAATTTAAAATATTTCGTACTTTAGAAAAAGTTTTATGCTTTTAAAAAAATTATTATTTTATAAAAAAATATTTATTTAGAAATAACATTAATAAATATCTATTTCTTAATTTATTTAATTTAAAAAATATTAAATAATATTATTAGTAATTAAGGTAATTATTTAATAGGAGAGAGATGCGAGAAAATTTTGATGAGGATGATTGTAATGTTGACACGTGTCATCACAAGATACACTTTTATTAGAGTAAGGAGAGGAGATATATATATATATATATATATATATATATATATATATATATATATATATATATATAATGTATATATATATATATAAATATAATGTATATATATATATATATATATATATATATATATATATATAATGTATATATTAAAAGATCTGTGCGGTTTATTGACTCCTATCCTTCTTAACAGGTCCGCCAACGTTTACATGTACCAATATGATACGTATATATTTTATAATAATAAAATGATAGCACAAACTTAACTCAAATTTGAGACGTAGTCTTAAGGAGAATGTAGTATTATTGTTTAATGCTATAAGCTTTACATAATACCCATGTGATTAGAGGTTCTAAATAGAACGCTACATCGTGAAAATTAAAAAAATATATAATTAAACTAACTATAGCATAAAATATAAACGTGACAGAAAACGCTATCTCTTTAAAATTAAAATATAATATAATTAGAACTAATTATTAGACAAATTCGAAAAGTGTGGTTGAATGACATTTATGACTCACGTGTTCTGTAACAACAAATACGAACATAACTAATAACCAAAGTTTTCACAATTGGATCGGATGTTGAACCGAACGTCTTACTAGTCCGGTGGTCGGACCGGTCAGACCGGATTTAAGAACCACATGACGTCATAATCATGGGCGAAGGTTATTGAGGGCGGAGAGGGCTTCTCGCCCCCCCTCTCTTTTTCGTCTGCGGTGTTAATTTTCAGTTCGGTAATGTAAAATTTTGGGTCCATAGTGTAAATTTTTTAATATATATAGAGTTCACCCTCAATAAATCAAATAAAAGCAAAAAACTGTTAAAATGTATATTCGAAGCCAGATTCATGTACAGTTACGTGTATAAGAGCTTGAATTGAGGGTTGGGCAAATGGCCTCTCGGCTATTTGCGTCCATCAGGTGAAATATTTCCGTCAATATGTTATGGAACCCGTAACTTTCAACATATAAACAAAAGAGTATCACCAAGGAACTCAATTGTGAGTAATCTGTTGATGAAAGCCATTATCAATAAAAATCCGTCGGTAACGCTCTTAGGAAACGTTCTTGTGAGCGATAGCGTTTCCAACGGCAACTCGTTGATGATTCTTCAATTGACGGCCATTGATGGAGTTAGCGACATGTTACGTATGAACCAACCATTTTTTTTTAATTTTGTGATAACAATTTTACAATTTTATTTTATTTCATATTATTTAAGTTTTATTTATAAAGTTTAATAAATACATAAATAATGAAAAAATAAAAAAAACAAATTGTATACTAATTAAAAAGATAAATATTTACGAAATAGTTGTTTGCTACCATGTAAAAAAACTAATGAGCATTAACGACAGATTTGTCAAGCCCACAATCATTTGTAAAATGATGATAGAGGCTGTCAAGACCAAGATCATCCGTAAAAATATCTTTCTGCCGGTTCTAACTTACCCTGAACTTTTAAATTCTTACACTGGTCCTTTCCTTAGGATGAACTTTTAGAGAAAAGTAGAAAAATCTTATATATTTGACGATACAAGAACCTGATTAACTATATAAAAACAAAGTGAGATTCGAATGTACAAAACAATGGTGGGGGACGATTGTACCAATGTTGTAGCGACAATAGTGTAATGACAATGTTGTAAAGTGGTTGCCATTTTTAGGTTTGAAAGATTAAGGGTAACAACCATGGCTACTTAACAAAAGTTCACATCAACGGTTGGTGGTTCCATTTATAAATATATATTGATTGACGGATTTCCAATAAAGTATCCGTCAGTGAACGACATCACCAAAAATACACATGAAAGCTTGACATGAATTTGATGAAAATTCTATTCCTCAAATGTACGTGGGAGATACTTTTAAACAATAAAATAGAGAATATATACTGAAAAAGCCTGGACGTGGGAATTATCATCTTACTTTCACCGATGGAGAGTAAAATATCCGAAATTAATTAAAAAAAAACTAAATTTTAGTGGTTTTCGTTGGTTATACGCGTTTGTTTAGTAATGATAAGAGATGGTCACTTAAGTTAGACAGAAATTTAATCGGATTAAAGAAACTCAATAGCATCAGTACAACTAGTCATTTTACCCCTCTCTGCTTGCCTCGGCATCGTACACGCACTACAAGGTATAAGCTCATTAGCGGCGACATTTGTCGCCGCTATTGATACCCTTTTTCGCCGCTATTAGTATTAGCGGCGACATGTCACCGCTAATGATTCGTTGCTAATGTGGAAAATATCGCCGCTAAAGAGTCGCCGCTAAACATGTCGCCGCAAATTCCATCATTTGCGGCGACAATACCGCCGCTATAAATTCAAATAAAAAATTCCGGGAAGGACTTTTAGCGGCGACACTTGTCGTCGCTAATAGTCAATTTTTCATTTTAATTTTTTTTTATTTTTTTAATTTCCATTTTTATAAACCGAAAAAACCTGTAAATAAAACCAAATTTCCAGATTTTGCAACAACACAAATAACATAAGTATTAAGAAGTACAATATGAGTTTTAACAACACAAATAACATAAACATACAAATTGTTTAACTTTAACTTCTAATGTCGTTAAAATAAACTTAAACTACTTAACCACTATCCTATTCATCGTCCTCGTCCGAATCATCATCTTCATCAGCTTGTTGTGTACTTTTTTGAGAGGCAATAAGTTGCGTCATTTGCGACATAAAGTTTGCATTTTTAAACAAACTTGCGATTTGAGCCTACAAAACAAAACATACATTATAAGTTGTTGTATTTGCTTCTTAGTATAACTTTAAGTATATAATGATACACCAACACCTTGAAGTGTGTTTGTATCACCCATTTCAACCATAATGTACATAATTCAACTTAAATTTACCATTTTGACCCGTTTTAACTCAAATTAATATGGTTTTAACTATATCAAGTGTGTTTGAATCATTTTGACCCATTTCAACCATAATGTACATAATTCAACTTAAATTTACCCATTTTGACCCGTTTTAACTCAAATTAATATGGTTTTAACTATATCAAGTGTGTTTGTATCATTTTGACCCATTTCAAACATAATGTACATAATTCAACTTAAATTTACCCATTTTGACCCGTTTTAACTCAAATTAATATGGTTTTAACTATATCAAGTGTGTTTGTATCATTTTGACCCATTTCAACCATAATGTACATAATTCAACTTAAATTTACTCATTTTGACCCGTTTTAACTCAAATTAATAGGGTTTTAACTATATCAAGTGTGTTTGTATCATTTTGACCCATTTCAACCATAATGTACATAATTCAACTTAAATTTACCTATTTTGACCCGTTTTAACTATGTTAAGTGTGTTTGTATCATTTTGACCCATTTCAACCATAATGTACATAATTCAACTTAAATTTACCCATTTTGACCCGTTTTAATTATATCAAGTGTGTTTGTATCATTTTGACCCATTTCAACCATAATGTACATAATTCAACTTAAATTTACCCATTTTGACCCGTTTAAGATAAACCAACAATGATACATTTAACAACTTCAAGATAAAACGTATAAAACTTTAATACCTCTGATAATGTCTGAGGTGTTTGTTCCTGATCATGAACAAACGAAGTCGACCCTGCAGATGAAGACGGTTTACGCCCAATCCCTCTAATATGGCCGCGGCGTTCTCCCAACGCCAACTCAAAAACTTCGACCTCGTTCAGTGATGAACAATTTCCTTCGTTTTGGGATTGACTTAGCTCATCAAACCGTCCTTTGAGCTGATTCTATATTAATTAACAAGAAGTCATTTAATATATATATATACACACAAAGGCTTCATCTTTAATATTTCAAAACTCTACTTTATATAAAACTTACATATTGTTGCTCAGCCATCTCCGTATCAAAGGTCCCATCTTTACTGGTATGAGCATTCTGAAATGCCTCAAGTCTGCTCTTATTCTGATTAACATTTAAAAGTATATCATATATTAAATAAATACTTATCTACAATACACATACAAATAATTAAAGCATTACCTTCTTGTAACAATAACTACTATACGAGGCAGTCCCACCACGATTAGTGTATTGTTGTTGTTACCGGTTTGCTTTGTTTGATGATGAGGTTTTTCTGTGTCCGTCACTTAAGAAAAAATCAATTGTTTTGCTCCAATTTTCATGATTCATTCCCTTTGGAGGGTTGAGCCTTGCTTGTTCCACATCTTCATATCCTCCAACACGATCAAAGTGTCTTTTGGCAACATTTTTTCGATCTCTGAATCGTTTGAGATATACAGAACGAATGTCACCCTCAATCTGAGCGCGTTCACGATCTCGCAAAATCTCATCAAAATCAAAGCGTCGCTACATTTAAGCTAAAACAAAATGAAGTTAGTTAAATAAATACCAAACAATAAACATAAAGCATATAAAAGTTACCGCCATATGCTCATCCAACGCATTCTTCTGAGCATCAGAAAGATCAGTCCACGAACGAACATTAAATGAATAATTGGCCTCCATGTATATCCCAACCTCACGAACAAACATATCGTTAAGTTCACCGACTGGGCTATATGTAGCAGCTCTATCGAAAGGAAGAGATAAAGGTCCTCTTTTTTTTTCTAACTCATGCTGTAACTTTTTATTTTTGGCCTTCCCTCTTGTTTTCCGGGAAGGCGAGCCTGCATTTATAATATAAAAAAGCAATAATTACAATATATATTAATAATAAATAAATAAACATGAAAATATAATGCTTACCATCCAACTGATGGCTTCCGGGCCCACCAAAAGGAGGAATAGGTGGATCCCCCGCGCCATCACCTCCATCGCTCATTACATCAGCCATGAGATGTATCAAAACAATCCAAAAAGATATCATGTCTGTAAAAATTATAAGATATAAAACATCAAAATTAAAATAAGAATAAAGTTTTCAACAACAACAAGATATCATGTCTACAAAGTTTTAGATTAAATATATACTTAATCGGAGTCTCCCTCATATACTTCAGTCTCGCTGTTAGACCCCTCAGTGTCATAATCAAAATCCACTTCATCATAATCACCCTCGTCTCAGATATCACATTAGCAGTAACATTTGGTGGATTAACTTCACTTGCAATTTCGCCATCGGTGACATTATCAACATTTTGAAAGTATTGGGTGAAGTCAATGAAAAGTACATTATTAGATGAAGAATGATTATGAACGACGTCAAGATCTTCTGTTAATTCATTATCAACATTTTTAATGTTTTCCACGAGTCCATCATTGGATGGCGGTCGATCCCAAATTTTACGATGATTAACATTCTCGACGACCCACCGGTGATTATTGCTTTGGTTTCTCCGAGAAGGTTCTCGGATGTAGAATACTTGTTTAGCTTGGGAAGCAAATATGAGTTGATCGTCTTTGTCCAATTCACGTTCGGTGTTAATACTGGTGATATTATTGTCGTATGAAACACCCCTTCGAGTATCGAACCATTTACAACGAAATAGGACTGTTGAATACCCATTTGCATAGCACAACTCAATAATCTCTTCAACTTGGCCATAATATTTCTCACCATTCTCACCCTCCACTAAAACACCTGAGTTTTGTGTTGTGCGTTGCGCGTCACGTGCAAGTACCATAAACCTAATACCGCTGACTATGCAAGCAGTGTAGTTATAGGCTTTTACATCCGCACCCATTGAAAGAGCATACAACTCTGAGTGAAAATCTGGAGAATTTTGTATTTTCATCGAATAAACCTAAGAAAATAATGTGTTAAATATAAATTACCTAACAAATATAGATTTGAATTCATGATGGAAATTTGGATATAAACCTAAGAGATTTTTATACACAGAATACCTTCTCTAAAAACCATGATGGAAATTTGATTATGACATCCTCATGTGGGCGTTCAGATTTGAATTCACTATATTATTGACAAAATATATAACAAGTGAGAAACGAAATATATTTAAGTAATGTTTAAAACTTAAAGATAGGAACTCTTACTTCATATAGTCTCTAACTTCTTAACAACTATCGAGACAAACCATTCTAGCTTCAGTTTTTCGCTAGGAGAAAGATATTTCATCTTTTTTGCGCTAGCCGGACGACATTTTGACTCAAATGCAAATATCTTTCTCTTTTCAATAATGATATCCTCATTTCTATCAGGGCGATTGAACTGAGTCTCAACATCTCGAAGGTACCTTGAACAAAATGATAAAGCTTCTTCAGCAACATAACCTTCAGCTATACAACCTTCTGGTCTTGCCTTGTTTCTGACATAATTTTTTAGTTTTTTCATATACCTTTCAAACGGATACATCCATCTCATACACACTGGACCACCACGAATCGCTTCATCAGGTAAATGCAAAACCAAATGAACCATAATGTCAAAAAACGCTGGAGGATAGATCAATTCTAACTTGCACAATATTATAAGAATGGCCTCCTTAGCTTTCTTCATATCGTCAATTAATAGTGTTCTGGAGCAAGTTGCTTATAAAACGTACACAAATCAACTATTGGTGTATAAGTATCTTTGGCCAAAAAACCTCTAACACCAATCGGTATCAACCGTTGCATGAGAATATGACAGTCATGAGATTTCAACCCAGTAATGTTAGTATTATTATCTATCACTCTCTTACTGATATTAGATCCGAACCCATCAGGTAGTTTTACATTTTTTATAAACTCACAAAATAACTTTCGATCACTAGTCTTCAATGAGTATTTTGGGTGGGGGCTATACCACTTGCCATTTTTTTTCTCTAACCATTGCCTACTCCGAATATTTAGATTTTTCATGTCAACCCATGCATTTGGTGTATCTTTGCTCTTTTCATTCATTAGAAGAGTACCTAGCAAACTATCACACACATTTTTCTCTATATGCATCACATCTAAGTTGTGTTTTAGCTGTAGAAAAGACCAGTACTCAAGTTCAAAAAATATGCTTCGTTTGGACCAATTTAACTCATACTCCTCCCGCTTTGATTTAACACCTCCAAAATCAGGATGTTTCCCCGGTAAACGGTGGCGGAGCCGACTAAATTGAGTTTCTATGTCAGTATCACTAAATTTTTTCGGAGGGGATCTTATCTCGGGTTCCCCGTTGAAGTCCAAATTTGTTCTCCATTCATGGTTTGCATCTAAAAACCGACGGTGACCAACATAAACGACTTTATTTGTGACACGCATCGAAGGAGTGTCTTCGTTACAAGTCGGGCATGCTTTGTAGCCCTGCCCGCTCCAACCTGATAGACTACTACGAGCCGGAAAGTCGTTTATAGTCCATAACAAAGCCGCCCTCATTGTGAAAAATGTGTTTGTCGCCATGTCTTTAGTACGTACGCCCGACACCCACAACTCTTTAAGCTCATCCACCAATGGCCTAAGAAAAACATCCATGTCCTTCCCGGGGGATTTAGGACCAGGAATCAACAATGACAACATGAATGACAACTCCTTCATGTATAACCAAGGAGGCAGATTGTATGTCGTGAGTATAACAGGCCACGTGCTATGAGCCGAACTCATGTTACCAAATGGATTGAAACTGTCAGCTGCAAGTCCTAGGCGAACGTTTTGGGGTTCTCTCAAGAAGGTAGGGTACTTTATATCAAAATCTTTCCATAAAGAACCATCAACAGGATGACGCATCGTACCATCTTCTGATCGTCCGGTATTATGCCAAATCATATCTTTTGCAGTGTGCCTTGAAGAATACAAGCGGCGTAGCCTGGGGGTTAAAGGAAACCATCGTAACACCTTGTGAGGTAACTTTTTGCCCTCTGTATTTGTATCGACCCACCGACTCTCGTTACAAACTGGACAATTTTGTAACAATAGATTTTCTGCCCAGAAAAGAGCACAATCATATTTGCACACGTGTATCGACTCATACCCTAAACCGATCTTCTTTAATGTCTTCTTGGCTACATAGTGAGAAGAGGGAATTTTGTCACCTTCAGGATGTGAAGACTGCAACAACTCAAGGAGCTCATCAAATGAGCTATTGGTCCATTTATTTTTCACCTTAATATTTATAAGTTTTGCTAAAAAGTCAAGAGAAGAAAACTTAGTACAACCAGGATATAATTCTGATTGAACTTCCTCTAACAAGTCCTTAAAATCATCACAGACACCACTACTCTCTTCCATAACGTCTTCGATAACGTCAGCCATTTCGTTTGTTGGCTCAATATCATTTACAACCACAACTTCAGGAATTAAACTTTCACCATGATAGATCCAATCCTTGTACGTCCGACACATGCCCCATATTTCTAAATGATATTTCATTTTAACCCATCCTAATAATTGAGTATTCTGACATTTCCTACACGGGCACCTAATCAGGCCATATTTGTTGATATATTTTTCACTCATATCGATAAAAGAGCTGAGTCCTTGCTGATACTCGGGTGATCTACGGTTCGGATTAAGAATCCAACTTTATCGACAGACATGTTTACAGCACTGCAATATAATTTACGATTTAAATGGAGGAATATAATCATGGTGATTAGAAGCCAATTTCTAATAATGAACAACGATTAAAAGTCAATTTATTCTTGTTATTCATCATACGTAATTATAAGTTAACCATTTACATCGTTAATCTAAATAGTTCAAATATTAAGCAAAACTAAAAGTATATATCAACAAATTTAGTTTCTCATCCTAACTAAAAGTATATGATTTTAACTAAAAGTATATATCAACAAATTTAGTTTCTCATCCTAACAAGAAATATTACTTCTAATCTTAATCTAAATAGTTTAAAAGTTAACCATTTACATCGTTAATATGATTTTAACAAATATATATATCAACTAATCAACACTAAAATCATAAAATATATGTTATCTCATCCAAAATAACAATAATCAAACAAATAATTTTATCAATTAATTTTATACAACTAATTTGTCCATTTCTAATACAAGTTTCCTATACTTTTAACTAATTATAACCAACTAATAACAAAATACCCAAATACATATAGTTCAAATACTAAACAAAACTTAACAAATATATCAATAAATTTAATTTCTCATTCTAAATATGGTTTCAACAAATATTACTTTTAATCCTAATCTAATTAGTTCAAAACTTAACTATCTACATCTTTAATATAGTTTTAACAAATATATATATTAACTAATCAAAACTTAAATCATCCATATATGTTATCTCATCCTAATATGGTTTTAACAATAAACTCAATCACAACCTAAAGCCTTTACATTTATAAAACAAAAAAATAAAAAAATAAAAAAATACCGAATGTTTTGCAGTAGCGGCGACGGAGTAGGAGCAAAAGCGGCGACGGTGATACGCGACGATGGTCGGCAGTGGTGGCAGATCTGGAGGTCAGTGGTGGCAGATCTGGAGGTCGGCAGTGGTGGCAGTCGGTGGCTGTTGTAGGCTGTGGTGGGGGTGGGTGGTGGCTTATCGGTGGGTGGTGGCTAGGCCGGAGGTGGTGTGAAGGTGTGGCGGCTGCGGTTGATCGGATGTAGTGAGGGGGTGGTGGCTGCGGTCAGATGTAGTGAGGGGGTGGTGGCCGGAGGAGGAGGTGGCCGGAGGAGGTGGTCGCCGGGGGAGGATGTGGCCGGAGGAGGTGTTCGCCGGAGGAGAGGAGAAGAGGTCGCCGGAGGAGAGGAGAAGGTGAAAGTGGAGGGAAAGTGAAAGGTAGGAGCAGCGAACCCGCGGGTATAGGTGAAAAGGTATTAGCGGCGACGCGTCGCCGCTAAAGACGTCGCCGCTAATACCTAAATGTACGATTAAATACACGCCGTCAGATCAAAGTGTTTATGAACGGCTAGGATCATTAGCAGCATGGCGTCGCCGCTAAAAGCCTTGTCGCCGCTAAAGGAGTCGCCGTTATTGAAAGCTTTTCTTGTAGTGACGCCATGATAACGTTAATTTAGAAATTTCCTATAAAAATGATTTTGTTGCAGTGAAGAGTTTGGATCGTAATTTGGCGATGACTTTGCGATAAATCATCTATGTCCATCTTAGTGACCAGAAGTATTCGTGACGAAAAAGACCATCACAAGTACAACATTCGTAGAATTTTCACTGGTTTTCTTAATGTTTGTATGCATTTATTGGATTTCGGATACATTTAATTAATACTCAAATGGACACTAAGAAAAACATTAATGTGGATTACTTGTATAGCAAACAACAAAATAACAACACACTGGTATACATTGACATTAACACGACACATACATTCGATCTTGACCATATTACCGCTTCATGACTTTCTTCTTAAGTGTGTAAAAGGAGAGCCACACTAGTAGCAGGAGTGCTACGGTCGATATGAGTGACAGAAAGATAGAGACTGCAACGTGATGACAGAAGGAACCAAACACGTTACAAATCTCGTTCCATCTTGTATGAGAGTTCCCTTTAAGACCTATGTATGCTACTGCTGTTGCTGCTCCTACCGCTGAAGATATAATGACCAACAATACCTGTCAGCATCACATTCATTAATTATTAGCTGGTGCATTCCAAATTGATTATTTTTAAACCGCTACTAATCTATTCTATTAACCATATATATATTTATACTTTGCAGAATTCGAACTCTTGACCTTTTACATAAATGAAAGACACCTTACGATCATCACATTCCATCATGAATTGAATTTCAAATCGATTATTTCACCCAGAAAAAATCATGTAATGAATGCAAAGATACCAAGTTTTCTAGTTATGAACATTTTTAGCATGATACAAGTGCTTACAGACATAAATATCCATTTTTCTAGTAGTATATGTTACAGGTGCTTACCGAATCTATTATCACAAAATGAAATTGAAGCTTCTCTAAGCTTCCTCCTATCTTCTTCAATGTCAATACCGACGAGGCCCCTGTGACGATGCTATACAAGCAAATCACACAATGTACTGCTAGATAGTATCTGCATCACATAACAAAACAACAATGCTATTATTGCACGCGCTATTAAAGCCATTTGTGCCACATGTCACACGTCGAAAATGATGTTACTTACATGTAAGCTGGCACCAGATTCCAATTTGCAGCCAAAGGTACTGTCATGACCGGTGAAATTGGTATCATCTTGGTTTGTTCAGACGTGACCATAAGGATGATCGCGCCAAAGGTGGTTACAAACAGCAACATCCTCAATGCTACATCGACGATCACATGTTTCTTCACATCACCAGACCACTTCACTGGTACCTCCATATCGACGATGGCGTGTGGTGGAGCTGTGGTGGCTGTCATGGTCACCGGAAAGTAGATAGCAGGGAAGTAAAGGTTATGCTTGTGATGGTTGGGTTGCATGGTGAACGATTTATATTTATACTAGAAAAAGTCGATTGTTGGAAGGTGGTGTGCAATTTCGTTACTCATTATTATTGGTTTTAAATTATGTTTCATCGTTTTATTTTTCTTAAACAAGATTTCTTAACTACCAACTTTTCACCTTTTTGTCATGTGTTGAATGAATGATCAATGATGTTCAATTGGATGTTAATACTTAATAGTCAAACTTAATTTTTTTATAAAAGGTGTTTTGAAATTTTAATGGTGTGCATGCTTAAAATCCATAGTCATATTATTAATAATATTTAACATTTTTTATATAATGAATTTGTAATTTATTAATTAAGGCAAGAAATTTATCATGCCTCCATTGCATTACACCCTTTTAAATAGGTATGCCATTTACATTGGTATGGAGTCAGGATGTTATTTCTCTAGGGTTTGGTTTTTTTAGTGCGTTAATGTATCTCAACTTGATGTTAACGTCCTTGGAGGCATACATAATATATAATAAAGGTATACAAACAATAAAAATAAGTCTTTCACATACATAATATATAATAACATTATACGAGCAATAAAAGTATAAATTTATCTTAAAGTGATAGAATTTATAGCTGTTGTACATGTAGAAGTTTTTTGTTTTTAAACGACGCATACGTCTTCAATAGAGATTTTTATAAAAAGGCTCCTTCTCTATGCTCAACGTAACATATACAAATCAACAAATCTTGTATATGGTTTCTATTTAAAACCAACTCTAGCTTTGGTTTTTCTTGTTTTTTTAATTGGGTGTGAGAAATTACAGAAACATTTTTGGTGAAATATAAAAGGTAATTAGTGAATGATAATGGGCTAACATAAAAAGAATCGGACTTTTTAATTTAATATAATATATAAAATACATATATATAATTGGTGATTAGATTTTAGGTTTATTATTTAACAAAAACATAATCTTATTTAAATTTTAGTGTTTAGTTAATCATATATATATATATATATATATATATATATATATATATATATATATATATATATATATATATAATATATATATATATATATATATGTTTAAGGGTCGTTAAATTTTAGTTAGGGATCGATATTCAGAAAACACACAAGTTCCATCGAAAACCATTTAATGTAGCTTGTCTATTATAAAAATACATTAGGGTTGAATGACCCCTCCCCTTCTTAGTAGGTTCGCCAACGTTTACATGTACCAATACGACACGTATATATTTTATAAGTAATAAAATGAAAGCACAAACTCAAATTTGAGATGTAGTCTTAAGGAGAAATGTACTAATTTTTAATGCTATAAGCTTTACATAATACCCATGCACTACAAGGAAAAGGGTCTTTAGGGGCGACAAAAGTCGCCACTAAAAAACCTAGTGTCGCCGCTATTATCTTTAGCGGCGACAAGTCGCCGCTAATAAAACGTCGCTAATGCTCAAAAATTCGCCGCTAATGGGTCGCCGCTAATGGGTCGCCGCTAATAAAGTCGCCGCTAATGCTCTAGTGTCGCCGCTAATAGGTCGCCCCTAATGGGTGCAGGCCTGACGAAGAATGTGTCGCCCCTAATACCCATATGTGTCGCCCCTAATACCCCTGTCCACCTTTTACAGCTTCGTGTTGTATTTTTCGGTTTTCCCATGTTTCCAGTACAAATTTATACCTGCCAATCTGTCATACATTACCATACATGAACAAATTTATACCTGCCAATCTGTCATACATTACCATACATCAACCAAATTACCATACATCAACCAAATTACCATACATCAACCAAATTACCATACATCAACTAATTTGTTACACAACTAAGTCAACATCCTAACCTTCAAACCATACTAAGTCAACATCATGTCATACATTACATAATATTATAAATTAAGTCAACATACATTTATCAATTAAGCTTCATCATCTTCATCATCTTCTTCGTCTTCACCGTCCTCATCACTGACTTGTTTATTTTTCCCATAATTTTGGAGTTGATCTCTAAAATATGGGTCTTGAAACAAAACATCAATTTGTTCCTACAATAAAAATAATGTTTAAGGTCAAACTAATAATATTTACCCGTGTAATAACATTTATCAAACTAATAACATATATATTAATGTCTATTTTGTCTCATTTTATATTTTAAGATCAAACGGGTCAAACTAATAACATTTACCAAACTAATAACATTTACCAAACTAATAACATATTGACTCATTCCCAACACGTCTATTTTGTCTCATTTAACATTCCAATTCTAATAATATTTATGAACGTCTATTTTGTCTGATTTAATATCCTATGGTTCTCATGAGAAGCGAGTGTGGGTTCAAAAGCCAAGTTCTGGTTTTTAGGTGTTTCAATAAGGTAAGCTGTGATCTTATTGTAAAACCTTGAAAGTCTCTCAGAAAACAATAACACACGATCTCAATCTTGTGAACGCGGAATATAAACAAGATTGGAGTAGAAGAAGATTGAATTGAATCACAAACGATGATATTTGATTGATAAACAGAAACCTATTACAGGTCTTGTGCGATTTCGCACAGTACTGAATGATAATGAACGAAAAAAACTTAATTACAAAACGAAATACATCTATTTATACTAAACAGTGAGTTCTCGCGCGACAGGTATTTTGCGCGGCTATGGCTTTCGCGTGGCATCTTATCTCGCATGGAAGCTTGTCTCGCATGGTCTGCGACTCGCGTGGGATCTGCTTCTCGCTTGACTTCTTTAATTCGCGTGGATTCAGTCTTTCGCACAGGCAGTTTGTTTTGCCGAGCCTTGATTTGTCTTCTACAATCTCCCCCTAGGCTCGGTGAAACATAATCAATCAAAGTCAACATTCGCCTTCTTGTAAGAGCCAGCATAGGCATACCATTTGTTTCTCAGGATCCGGTCAATCATCCACACGTACTGGCAAGATAGAAAATAAACGGACTCATCAGCTGAAATAGGGCAGTGTAACAGCTTGAGTAAGTCGTCTTTGCCAAACTTTATCAAGTCTGCTGGATCAATGATTCGATAAGACCTGTCTATACATCTGATCACAGCGTGACCGGAATCCTTCTCACATCTCCAAGATATAAGTTGCTTCAAAGTGTTGGGAGGAACTGGAGCATGCACAGGGACTTTTCTGATAAATTTGGGATGTTGATAGACTCGTACTTCATAGGAGCTTTAGTATTTTCATCAATTCTGGTTGAGTCATCAATCAACTTTGATTTTGCAGTTTTAAAATCCTTGAAGTTTGTGCGCATCTCCCTTCGTATTAGTGATCTTATCAGTTCAGCTTCACTGTAATTACTTTCATTGAAGAATGGAGCTTTGCCCATGGAGTATAAATCAGCAGCACGTAGAGTATGGAAGTCTTGTGTGCTTTTCAGATAATCAATTTCTCCATTCTTTCTTTTAATTATATACAGTCTTTTCTCGCCATCATATCCCCAGCTAATGACATGAGACATTTCACCATACTTCTGCTTAGGCTTAGAAATGAATAGAAAATGAGCTTCAGTAGGTGGTGGTGGTGCTTTGAACATCAATCCTCCTCTAGTGAATAAAGCAATCTGACCAGTAGAATCTTTCTTTGTAGTAACAGCAGGAGTTTCACCACTCACAGTCTCAGTTGGGATTTCTCCTTCTTCAAGATTAATGTCTTTAAATAGCTCTTGAAGGTTGTTCCCAAAAATGTCTGTATATTCATTCTGCTCTTCCAGATCATCAAACATATCAAGTTCTTCTTCAATAGCTCCAGATGAAGATTGTTGAAAAGAATACAGTTCCTTTTCATACACACTCTCCGTGGCAGGGTCAAGTGGATCATATCCTTCTGGATCACTAACACTTGGTCGAACGACATTATCAGTGTTAGTATCTCCAGTTGGACTCAAAGAAGAACCTGTAGCATTACCTCCATCATTATCACCTCCATCATCATTATTACCATCATTGCCTCCATCATCTCCACCATCATCATCATCACCATCATTTCCACCATCATCTCCACCATTATCATCATCATTTTCATCGTCATCCTCATCATCGTCATCCTCATTATCATCAGAATCAGCATAATCAACTAACTCTTCATCCTTCCTTTCATGAACAATAGGCATAGAAACCATGTGTTCTGGCTCAACGAAAGCTGTAGATGTGTAAGCTTCGGTGATAGGTACTTCAGATGAAATAGGAACATCTTCAGTAGTGCTAACACTTGGCTGTACAATAGATGCTTGAGCTTCGTTGACCGTTTCCTTCTCAGGAACAGTCTCAGTAGGAGGTGGGCTTGGAGAGCGTCTACTAGATTCACCAACCACAGTAGTAGACCTGATAACCTGTGGCTGATGAAAATAGGTCTGAGATATAAATTCTCTGAGCTCGTTTAGTTGTCTCTCCAACCCAGAAGTGTAGTCAAACATGCTCTTCATTTGTTGTTCAAGAGAGGCCAATCTTGTGTCTTTGATAGCTGAGTCGAGATGAATCATGTTGATCAGATTTGTCTTTTCATCATTGCCTTTCTTTAATTCAGCAATCAACTTCATATTCTCAAAATTTTCTTTCTCCAAGTTCTTTATTCGTTCTTCTAAAGTGATAGAACCAGGAGTGCTTGTTGATTCCTCTCTCCTTTGAAACTCAGGAGGAGTATTCAAGAGTGTATCGACATCAAACTCTAAATTTTCTTGATGAGGTGGTGTAGAAAAACCTGAGCCAGAAATATTAGCTGCTCCAGAAACAGAAACTGTTTCTATTTCAGGAGCAGAAGAAATCACATCAGCTGTCTGATCATGCTCAGTCTCAGTAACCACCACATGTGAACGTGGTCTCCTGGGTATAATTCCACGACCTCTCTTTCTTGCAGGGAAATCTCTCCTCCGTGCCATACGTTTTCTTCGTGAGGATGTACTTGGCGACACTTCAGGGACATAATCAGTATCACTGTCTTCCTCATTTGGTCGAGAAGATGTTGGAGTAGAAGGGGTTAGATCAGTTTGGATCACATAGGGAACATTCCCTATTTGATCACTAGCAGTCTCAGAACTGGAAGCAGAGTGAACAACTCCTTCCATTCCTCCTTCACGCACAGGCTCATCTTCAAACAATTTCTCAATCTCTTCATCCAAATTATCTCTAGCAGTAGAAGTAGAAGCACCAGTTTGTGCCTCATCAGTATGAGCACCTTCACCAATCTCATCAACATTTTCTTCAATCTCAGAGAATTTTCCGATCTTAGCAAAACTTTCACCAGAGCATTTGTTTCCTCTGGCTCCAGTGAGGTGTGTAAAAATCTCCTTCTTAATCGTCTGTACAACATATTTTGGAGATCTCTGAGTGGCAAGCTCAGGAAAAGCATCATTGATGATAAGTTGCACAAATCTCGGGTACATAATAAACTTTCTCCCTGGATTGGCTGTAGCGTTTTTCAGCATCTCTTGAAATATAACTCCAGAAATACTGAATGGAATATCATCCACCAGAGAGACCAATAAAGAACCAAACACAGCACTAAGACTGTCCATCCCAGCCTTCAGATTACTTAGACAGTGTATTACCACGTGAAATAAGTATTTCCAGTATGGTGGTAACCACTTCTTTTCTAGACTTAGATATCTATACTCGTATCCCATACGAGTCAAACAATCAATCACAACATCATCCTCAAGTCTAGTTGGAGCATTATCTTGATCATCAAACAGTAACACTCTGTTTAGAATAGCCTGTGAGACAGTCACTCTTTTCTCCTTGACTGTGGCAGTGATAACCTGATTACCAGCTTGGTCTTTTTCTGGAGCAGCTGTGCTCCAGAAAGAATCAATAAGCTCAGATTATATGGCTGGGTCAGCAGAAATGGCATAAACAATCCGAGAATTCTTCAGTCCCTCGATCATAGAAGCAAATAGTTCCTTTCCGTCCGGAACCTCGTCTAGATAAGCAACACAATTATGATTTTTATTGAAAATCATTTGTGCCATCTGCATTGTCACAAAAATCAGTATTAGACCACTTTGAACACTTAGAACATATTTACAATTTAGTTTATACGTTGAACACTTTGAACACTTTGAATTATTAAAACACTTTCATAAAGAATTTCAACACTTAGAAACAATTTATCATCTCAATGTTTATTACACTTAAGGTTTATCAGCAAAATGTGATTGTGTACAATTCCATTTGAGAAACAAAGCATCTAACACTTAGAAAATTTGACAGCTTTCTGTCAAGCGAAATCTCAACTCATGCGAGAAATCAGTTTGCGCGAAAAGAGCTATTCATGCGACATTACTGTTTCGTGCAAAACTAATGTTCACGCGAAAACACTTTGCGAAAACTGGGTTCAAGCAACATGTGTATGTCACGCGAAACCAAGACTCACGCGCGAATCAGTTTCACGCGACAACCCCTTTTTCGCGTCTGTTCATTTCTACGCGATTCGCACAACAGTGACTTTCAAATTAACCGTTCAAATATCGATTTTGATCCATGAAATGCAGTTCATTGCTGTCGCCTAAGTCTATTAGGTGTATTTCATCGTTCAATTTCAACTGTTAAGTCCATTATGTAAGATTTTTAGATCAAGATGTTAAGTTCCCCTTATCATTTCAAATCTACAGTAACCAGATCAAACGTGTTATACCTTTAAATCACAATCTGAGAGTAATGATAACTAACTAAGAAACACAATCACAACAGTAGTGAGATGATGACAGATTTTGGTGTATGCGAAAAGATATTTCGGATGCTGTGCGAAAAGGGTTTTCGGGTGTGAGTGTGAGCGAAAAGTGATTGTGTCTTGTTCACTGTGACTTTTATACCCCTGATAAGTCACGCGAAAACTCACTTCGCAAAAACCCCCTTTTTCGCGTGACACCCCATGTCGCGCGATAGACACATGTTTTCAAAAAGTTTTTCAAAGTATTTCTTATGTTTCAAACTTTTCAATCCTTTTATTTTCAATGAATTATGTCAACATAATATATTATTTACCAAGTGACCAATTAATTTAATGAATCATCAATTTTCAAAGTATATCTTTGTTATTTATTTGTCCTAAAAGAAAACACTATAAAAATGACATAAATACAAACACATACATATAAAATAACAAAAGAATGAAAACAATGAAGAATCAAGATCGGATTTGCTTGTTTTGTATAAGAATTTTCATAATGAGATCATATAGTTCTTTGTCAAGTTAAGACTCTGTCCGGCTTTATTTAAAATAACTGGTTAAGTTGATTGTCAATATCTATTGTCCTCTTTAAACTTATACTTCATGTTTTACTCAGAAACATAATGAGTGATATATATTATGTTTTGTGTTGATTTAATATAATTCAGTGGATCCCACAATCAGAACTTCTGTAAAGTAATTATTATCCTTCAAGACACTATCGAGATTTTCAAGTCACCCCAATTTGACTTAAACCATGCATGGATGATCAGTGATATCATTTATTGTATTCCTAAATATAACTATTTGAGCATAACTAGCCTGAGAAATAATTCTTAACTCGGAATATTAACAAGTTTAAGGACTTATTGACAGCCATCCGGACTTACGTCTGCCCTCTCAAGATGTTTAGGACTTACAAGCCATCTGGACTTACATGCTCCATCTTTCGATTTTGCCTTCCAAAGTTAAAAACTATTCTCAAAATAGAAAATATATACCATATAGTATGTATGTCTTTTAGACATATCTTTTGATTTGTTGTGCTTCTTGGCATCTTATATCCTATATGGCCTTTGTTGGCATCTTTTGCTCAATTATTTTCTTTTTGTGTTTTTCTCCTTTGTTTCTTTTTGTATTTTTATCTTTTATATATATATATATAGTTATGATAATCACTGAATCAATCACATACAGGCTTGAGTATGACAAGATTATATCTCTCAGTCTGTGTTAGAACATTTTTGGTACATAATCCTGATATGTTCCCCACTAAATCATATTTCTTTAATTCAAGTGTAATCACTCAATTATGATCTTTTCATTTCTGAAAGCAAAGCCTATCGACATATCAAACATAATCCAAGTGTATTTGTATTTAAGCCTTTGAAAGTACTTATACTCGTTTTGAACTTTGTAATATCATTTCTCATTTAAGTATGAAAATTTCTTCTTTGTTGTTATTCTGGCAATCCTTTAATCTTAACTCCCCCTAAGACCAAAAATATTTTTCAGAACTTGGTTTTCTAATTTTTTCCCCCAAAAATTGTGATTGTCCTTTAAGAAAAGGAAACAATTGCAATTTTATTTGTTATAAAAAAATGAAAAATCTTTTTGTGAAGATTCATTAAACCAATTTATCCAAAGTTAATCATTCCCAATGATTGCACAAGGAAATCAAATCGAGAATGATCAAACGCCTTGGTAAATAAGTCAGCGATATTTTCAGTTGACGGCACTTGTTTAAGATGAATAAGTTTACGATCAAAACAGTCGCGGATAAAATGTATGCGGATGTCAATGTGTTTAGTTTTTGAGTGTTGAATGGGATTTTTCACGATGTTCAGAACTGCCGTGTTATCACACCAAATTGGTGTGTCATAAATGTTGAGGCCATAATCGAGTAGTTGTTGCTGAATCCAGACAAGCTGGGAACAACAGCTCGAAGCAGCCACATATTCAGCTTCGGCAGTGGATGTGGAGATAGTGTTCTGTTTTTTACACTGCCAAGAAATGAGTCGATTGCCCAAGAATTGACATCCTCCTGTGGTCGATTTCCTGTCTAAGTTACAACCACCATAATCACTGTCAGTATAAGCAAATAAATTGAAATCGGAATTTCTAGGATACCAAAGACCAAGTTTGGGTTGACCCTTGAGATACTTGAAAATCCTCTTGACAACTTTCATGTGTGATTCCTTTGGATCACTTTGATAGCGGGCACACTGACAAACAGGGAACATGACATCCGGCCTGCTTGCAGTAAGATACATGAGGGAACCAATCATTGATCTGTAAAGATGTTGATCAACTGATTCTCCTAATGGATCTGGAGTAAGAGTAGGACGAGAAGCCATTGGAGTTGGAGCTACTTTGGAATCTTGAAACTTGTATTTCTCAAGAATTGTCTGAACATACTTTTCTTGATGAATGAGAATACCCGTCTCAGATTGAGTAACCTGAATACCCAAGAAAAATGAAATTTCTCCGAGGGAACTCATCTCAAACTTCTTCTTCATCACCTCTTCAAACTCCGTGCACATACTATCATTTGTGGAGCCAAAAATGATATCATCGACGTAGATTTGAACCAAAATGATATCATCGCCTGATTTTCGTATGAATAAGGTTTGATTAATTGCACCTCTTGAATAACCATTCGCAAGCAAATGTTCAGTCAGAGTTGCATACCAAGCACGAGGTGCTTGATGTAATCCATATAGTGCCTTATCCAACTTGTATACATAATCAGGATGATCTGGGTCTTCAAATCCAGGAGGCCGACAAACATAGGTTTCTTCCTCCATTTCTCCGTATAAAAATGCAGTTTTAACATCCATCTGGTACACCTTGAAGTTCATGTATGAAGCAAAGGCTAAGAATATGCGTATTGCTTCTAGTCTTGCAACTGGAGCATACACTTCTTCATAATCCAATCCTTCAACTTGATAAAATCCCTGCACAACAAGACGTGCTTTATTCCGAACTATAACACCTTTTTCATCTGTCTTGTTTCTAAAAATCCACTTTGTCCCAATCGGAAGCTTATCCTTTGGAAGTTCAACAAGATGCCAAACATTGAGTTTCTTGAATTGCATCAACTCATCTTGCATTGCTTCTATCCAGCTGTTTTCTTTGAGTGCCATTTCCACATTCTTGGGCACTATTTGTGATAGAAAGCAAGCATATAGACATGTGTTGATTGCCCCTGATTGACTTCTGGTAATTACACCTTCGTGCAACGGACCAATGATTGCTTCAGTTGGATGAGTTTTATGTATTCTCAATTGAGGAATATCATCTGCAACCATTCCATCTTCCAAATTTGTTATATGTTCAACATTATTAAGAGCTTCTTCAGAGTGTTGAGATTGATACACAATAGTTTCTTCAAGTGTGTCATCTGAAATAGGAGTTTCAGAAGCAGTAGACACATTTGGAGATTCTTCAAAAGGAACTTGAATGATTTCTATCGGTGTATGTATAGTTTCTGAAGAAGATGAAGATAATGGAGAACTCAATGATTCTTCCAGCTCCTAAGTAGGAATTTGTTCTGAAGAAACATCTAATGACTCAGAACATGCAGATACAGGTACAGAAGCTGTAGGAATATCTTTGGATGATGAAGCAACAGCAGAATCATCAGATATCAAAGATGAAAGGTCCTCAATGATTTTGTTGTCCAAGGAGATTGCTTGAGAAATAGAATATGCAGATGAAGGTTTAGAAATTTTAAAATTTATGAACAAAGATTCATAATCATAAACCCATGAAGGAGCTGAACCTGCATCAGTTATGTTAAGCTCGTGCCAATCAATGTTAAATGACTCGACTATTTGTCTAGTTCTTTTATTATAAACACGATATGCAACTTTATTGGCAGCATATCCCACAAAGTAACATTCATCAGCCTTTTCAGAAAATTTTGAACTAGATTCAGTTGTATGCAACAAAGTGCAACAACAACCAAAAGCTTTAAAATATTTAACTTTTGGTTTGTGTTTATAAAATATTTCATATGGAGTCTTATTTAATCTTTTGTTGATTAAAGCACGATTTTGAACATAACATGCAGTATTTACTGCTTCAGCCCAAAAGAACAAAGGTAATTTGGCAGCAGAGATCATCGTTCTAGCAGCTTCAATCAATGTTCTATTCCTTCTTTCTGCAACTCCATTCTGTTGTGGAGTGCCAGCAGCACTGAATTGTCTGGCAATTCCCTTGGATTCACAAAACTCATTTAGAGTTTGATCGCAAAACTCTGTCCCATTGTCACTTCTGATGCATTTTACCTTTTTCTCTATCTGATTCTCCACCAAAGTAATGAACTTGATCAAAAGGTGTGGAGTCTCATCCTTAGATGCTAAGAAAAACACCCAAGTAAATCTAGAAAAGTCATCAGTAACAACCAGACAGTAAGATCTTCGACCCAAACTTAAAACACTTACTGGACCAAAAAGATCCATGTGTAAGAGTTGTAAGATTGATTCGACTGAGTTGTGTGCAACTGGTTTGTGAGGAAGTTTATGTTGTTTACCCTTTGAACATGACAAACAATGTTCATTTAATTGAAATTCTTTTTCAGGTAAACCAATAACATGATTTCCACCTACAAGTTTATTCATGTTTTTAAGATTGACATGTCCTAATCGACGATGCCATAACATGGAATCATTCTCCGAGGCTTTGGATAGTAAGCAAGAAGCTGTTACCAAAGAATTAGAACAATGCATTTCAAGAAGATATGTATCATTGTCTCTCGGAGTCCTCATCAAAATCCATTCATCAGGAACAACAAAACCTGGTTTTAAAATTAGGCATTCTTTGTTAGTAAAGTGTGTAGAATATTGTTTGTCACAGATTTGAGACACACTTAATAGGTTATGTTTTAATTCCTCAACAAAATTAACATTCTCAAAACTAAGGACGCCGTTTGTAACTGTACCACGTTTTGTAATACGTCCTCCTCTATCTCCTGCGAATATCACTCTCCCTCCGTTGTAAGATTGCACATCTTGTAGTAATGATAAGTTACCCGTCATATGTCTTGAACAACCGCTATCTACATGCCATAGACTTTCAGTAGTCTGTTGCGGTTGTCCCTGCATTAGTAACAAAATTACTTAGATTTAGGTACCCAAGTCAAACATGACTTGAGCACATTTTGTGTTGCAGCAAGACAAAATGATTTGATATTATTATATTTGGTTTGCACATCATTCTTTTCATTTATGCTTTTAATCTTGACATTTTCTTTTACATCATTAGTCAAATTCTTATCCCGTTTGACATTAAAACCATTAACAACCTTTGATTTTATATTATTTGAAAATTTTCCACGAGTGAAAAACAGTTTTCTATTATGAGAAATAGAATTATGAAATCTTTGTTTACTTAATGATTTTTGTTTAAAAGGACAATTATTTGCCAAATGATTTGTGTTTCCACACTGAAAGCATCTCTTTTGTTTTGTGTGGAAAACAAACTGTGGATAACAATTATGAAAATTGTCATAAAAACCAAAGTCAGATTGACTAGGTTTAACTTTCTCCACAGTCTCTCGAATCTTTGTCTCGTTTGACAATTGCAAATTCATCTTTTGCAGATTCGAGGAAATCGATGAATTATGACCACTTTGGATTGGAGATTTGGCAGTTTTGACTTTTGGAATTTGTGGTGTTGGAATAGGAACAGTCTTTGATTCTGCTGGAGTAGGACCAGACTTTGAATGTGCTGGAGGAGGACCAGGCTTAGATATACGGATTGGTGCTGGAGAAGGACCAGGCTTTAGAATTTTGAGATTGAATGCAGAAGAATCATTCACTTGCGAATCTGGGCTACAAACATCTTGATTCACAAGGTTAGCATTATAATGAAGTTTATTTTTAAAGAATCGAGAATTCGTTTCTTTAAAAATATGTTCTTCATTTTCAATTACACCCTTAGAAATGAATCTACTTTTAAAATCCTTTTCAATTCTTTCCTTTTGATTTGCCCTTTGATTTGCATTCAAATTATTTTTACTATTTGATTTCATCTCATTCAAAACAACATTCTTTTCATTTCCTGACAAGTTTTGTTTACAAGCAGATTGTGAAACTTTTACATTCTTATTTTTCAAACATTCATTCTCATTCTCTTCCTCACTCTCACTTTCCCAATCTTCAACCGACCCATCCACCTTCATTTTATCTGCAAAAAGATTTTCAGGTGATTGTTTAGGTTTGGGTTCTAGATAGGATCAACAGATAAATTTATTTTGACAGAAGGTTTTAAGTCTTGAGATGGAGAGAAACCAATCCCATAGACCATATCAGAATCACAAATGTTATCAGATGAAGGTAAACATGAATAATCATGATTAATTGGAGGAGCAATGTTAGAAAATCCAACACCACATTTTCCTCCTTTGATCTTCTGAGTCATTTGTGACTTGATTATTCCTTCAACCATTGTTGATGAAAGTTTAAATTTCTCAACAGTCAATTTAGCTGTGGCTAATTCACTGTTAAGTCTATTAATTTCTAAAGCGAGTTCATTATTTCTATTTGTCAAGTCATTATTGGTACATTCTTTATCATGAAGATTTAATTTTAAATTATATATTGTTTTGTTTAAACCTTCAAGTTTTTCTTTAAAAATCTTTTCATTTGACTTGTGTTTGCAAGCTTGATACTGAAGTTTTTCAACTTCCATTATCAGGCTCTCATTGTGAACTCTGTATTTTTGAACTTTCTCAACACAAGAATTTTTGCACAAACCATCATATACCTTGGGTTCTGAAATTTCCCTTTCAGCCTCTTCTTCCTTCTTGACCATGAATGCTTTCAAATCAGCAGCTGGTTCTTCCACTGGAGCAACATCAACAGTCTTTGGATCAACACATGGGCTTTTGACTGGAGGCTCGACAGTGTACTCTTCAATCACACTCTTTTCTTTAGCAATCTTCTCCACCTGATCTTCCTTCTCAACTGTCTCCTTTGAGTCTTCAGCTTTCTCATCCTCTTGTTCAACTTTCACTTTCTCCACTTCAACTTTCTTCTTTTCTTCTTCCACTGTAGCAAACAAACCCTCCAACAGATCATCAGACACGAATTCAGCAAACAGATTTTCTTCTTCTTCTGGTTCTGGAACAATCTTTGCAATAAGTGCATGAGACAAAGTTAGATCAAGGGCCTCCATTTGATCAGACCAATCATATTCAGCATTAGTTTGAGAAACTAATGCTTTAGTACCACCAGAAGTACTAGCTTTGTCTTTCTTCGGCTCTATCTCCACAGTCACCATCTTCTTTGGGCCTTCATTTTGACCAGTTTTTGGTTCAGTACACTCTCTGGCGAAATGACCTGGTTTGTCACAGTTGTAACACCTCAGGTTAGATTTATCGAAACCGATTTTGCTAGAGTTGTTAACACCAAACATTTTCCTCCCAGTTCGTCTGGCAAAGTTCTTAGCCCTGTAAACAACCATGGCCATTTGATATTTGACATCATTCTCTTCAACATCATCAGGATTGACTTGTTGAAGATCATCAACCAATACATTTGGAGCAGTAAGTCTTCCGGCCATGAAAGCTTCATAACTTGACATGAAAGTGGTGAAAAGAGCAAGATGCTCCTCAGCAATCTGAACAGTTTGCTTTGATGGACTATTGGTAGCAACATAAGCATGTTGACCACTCTGAGAATCTTGAGATTGAGAGACTTGTTGATGGATGATGGGGGAATAATGTTGAGCAGCTGGAACATGAACTTGGTGGTTTACTGCTGGTTGTATAAAAGAAGATGCTGCACTCCCAGATTGTTTTTGCTGACACAATTGTGTATAACTGACATAGTAATTTGGATTACTAGACATCTTTGCATAGAGAGCAGTTCCTTCAGCACCTAGAGAACTGAGATGATTAGCAGCTCGCTGCTTATCGTCCATAGCATAAGACTTGATAGTTGAGATGAGATCAGTCAACTGAAGAGTATCCAAGTCTTTGGTTCTCTTTATCAAAGTACAGTTGTTATTCCAACTGTATGGAAGTGAATTGAGCAACTTCTTGTTCACAGTGATGGGTTCCAGAGTAATACCCGCACTCTTCATCTTTGTTACCAGTCTAACAAACCTGACCATCTGAACTTCCAGCTCTTCACCAACAATATGATTGAACATGTTGAATTCTTGATTCAACATATCCTTTTTGCTCTCTCTCATGTCTTTGTTGCCCATAATCTGAGACTACAGAGCATCCCATAATACCTTAGCACCCTTGAACTCTTGAAACTTTTGTGAAATTTCAGTAGTCAATGCCATAGTGATGGCAGCATAAGCTTTATCATCAAGTTCCAACCTCTTGATGTCATCTTCATCCCACAAGTTAGGTTTCTGAACCATCTCTCCTTTATCATTTTTATACAACGGAATGTAAAGACCATACTGGATTGATCTCCACATCTTCGGTTCCGTGTAAATAACATATCTCTCAAATCGGAAAGCCCAATCAGAATAATCATCTTCACAGAGAAGCCTCGGTGGCTTGTTACCAGTACCAATTTCCGTGTCTAGATGAAGTGAACCAGTAAGATGCTTCAGATTCGGTGTTGTTGAAGCCATAGTGATCAGAAAGTCAAAAACTCAGGTTTTCGTGCGAAAAATGAAATCGTGCGAAAAGTGATTTCGCGCGTAACAATCTTTCGCGCGAGATAGCAGTGCGTGCGAATTTCCAAATTACCTTTTCACGCGAAATCGCATAAAAAGGTGATCTAACTGTCTGAGCGAAAACACCCTGTTTTCGCACGCGAAAACTTACAGATCGAGCGAAAACTGTCAATTTCGTGCAGAATTGAGTCTCCAACAGTTAGTTCAAGCGATAACCACCTCCAAATCAATGAATATGTCTGATTGAACCCATATTAATCCAATTTTAATGAATTTAAATCAATTTTAAGCTTAATTTTGATTAAAATTCACTTAAAGTCCACTAATTCAGTTCAAATCGGTCCAAATCAGTCCAAATCCTCCAAAATAGAGCAGAATAATATCTCCATCTCAGAATCTAAAGTGATCAATGATGAATTTCTTCAAATCCGTGTAAAACACAATCCAAATCTCTTCCAAATCATGGTTCTAGAGCCTAATGCTCTGATACCAATTGTAAAACCTTGAAAGTCTCCCAGAAAACAATAACACACGATCTCAATCTTGTGAACGCGGAATATAAACAAGATTGGAGTAGAAGAAGATTGAATTGAATCACAAACGATGATATTTGATTGATAAACAGAAACCTATTACAGGTCTTGTGCGATTTCGCACAGTACTGAATGATAATGAACGAAAAAAACTTAATTACAAAACGAAATACATCTATTTATACTAAACAGTGAGTTCTCGCGCGACAGGTATTTCGCGCGGCTATGGCTTTCGCGTGGCATCTTATCTCGCGTGGAAGCTTGTCTCGCATGGTCTGCGACTTGCGTGGGATCTGCTTCTCGCGTGACTTCTTTAATTTGCGTGGATTCAGTCTTTCGCACAGGCAGTTTGTTTTGCCGAGCCTTGATTTGTCTTCTACACTTATACTTTAATATCCTATCCATTGCTTTCCTTCTATCAAGCAGCCATGTGCATTTAAGTCTTAAGAAGTCATATACAAGAAACCATGTGCATTTAAGTCTTAAGAAGTCAATAAATATTCCTTGTGAAGCCATGTGCATTTGAAGTCAATGTTAAAGTATTTCCACTAAAATTCCATGTAACCCATATCTAATTCTAAAAGTGCACATGGCATATCAAATTATAAAAAAACAGTAAGGTCATGGTTAAAGCGCATATAGGTCATGTATACTCCTATTTTCACTCTAATTCCATTTGACCCATATCAAATTTTAAATATGCACATGACACATCAATTTTTAGAAACAAGCATTAGTAAGGTCAACTTGGTTAAAGTGCATCTAGATAATTGTACTCTAATTCCACTCTAATTCCATTTGACTCATCAAATTCCACTAAAAATAGTAAGTTCATATTCTAATTTCACTTTAATTTTATTTGACCCATTTAACCCGCAGAGAAGATTTATCAAGCCATGAAAAGAATCAAATTACATCTGCCCATTTGACCCATTCTACTTAATGAACAATAAAAAACACAAGAATCTACCCGGATGTAACCATATTCATTAGTAATTTCAATCCATTTGACCCATAGAGAAGATTCATCAACCCATGAAAAGCATGAAATTCCATTTGACCCATTTGAAACATTCCACTAAAAGGATAGTAAAAAACATTCTAAAAAACAATAATCTACCTAGATACAACCATATTCATTAGTAATTTCAACCCATTTGACCCACAGAGAAGATTCATCAAGCCATGAAAAGAATCAATTCCATTTGACCCATTCCACTAAAAAACAGTAAAAAATAATCTAAAAAACAAGATGATATTCCATTTGACCTATTTGACCCATTCCACTAAAAAACAGTAAGTAAAGTACTTTTAAAAAACAACAAGCTACCCGGGTGAAACTATATGCATTATGTAATTTCAACCCATTTGACCCATAAAGAAGATTCATCAAACTATGAAAATCATCACGTTACTACATTAAACCTTCAAAAGCATAAAGTTACTTCTAATCTCTATATATTTTGTGTTCCTAACAGGAATCTTCATCCTATAAAATATTATTAATCTTCACCCTATAAAATCTTACTCGTGTTGAAGGAGTGTCTTCGTTGCAAGTCGGGCATGCTTTGTATCCCTGTCCGCTCCAACCTGATAGACTACTACGGGCTGGAAAGTCATTTATAGTCCATAACAACACCGCCTTCATTGTGAAGATTGTGTTTGTTGCCGCGTCTTTAGTACGTATGCCTGTATGCCATAATTCATTAAGCTCATCCACCAACGGTCTAAGGAAAACGTCTATATCCTTCCCAGGTGATTTAGGACCAGGAATCAATAAAGTCAACATGAATGAGGACTCTTTCATGCATAGCCATGGAGGCAAATTGAATGTTGTGAGTACAACCGGCCACGTGCTATGAGCCGAACTCATGTTACCAAATGGATTAAAACCGTCAGCTGCAAGCCCTAGGCGAACATTTCGGGGTTCCTTCGCGAAGTTAGAGTACTTCTTATCAAATTCTTTCCATGAAGATCCGTCAACAGGATGACGCATCGTACCCTCTTCTGATGTTCCAGTACTGTGCCATATCATATCCTTTGCCGTGTGCCTTGAACAATACAAACGTCATAGCCGGGGGGTCAAAGGAAAGTATCGTAACACCTTGTGAGCTACTTTCTTACCCTTTGTGTTTGTATCAACCCATCGACTCTCCTTACAAACGGGACAATTCTGTAACAACTTGTGATCGTTCCAGAAGAGAGCACAATCAATTTTGCACACGTGTATCGACTCATACCCTAAACCAATCTTCTTTAATGTCTTTTTTACAACATAATGTGAAGGGGGAATCTTGTTGCCTTCTGGATGTGAAGATTGCAACAATTTAAGAAGCTCATCAAACGAACTATTTGTCCATTTGTTTTTCACCTTGATATGCATAAGCTTTGCTAAAAAGTCAAGGGAAGAAAACTTAGTACAACCGGGATATAATTCTGACTGAACTTCATGTAACAAGTTTTCAAAATCATCACAGACACTTTCACTCTCTGTACAAGGGTTCTCTTTATTAAGGTTGGTATTCACTTCCATAAGATCTTCAATAACGCCAGCCATATCATTAGTAGACGTAACTTCATCTTGTACTACAACTTGAGAAATTAAGGGATCATGATGATAAATCCAGTCTGAATAACTACGCTAAAAACCCCACGCGTACAAATGATACTTCACTTTCACCAAAGATAGCATGACCGAATTCCGACATTTAGTACACGGACAAAAAACATAACCTCTACTGTCGACCAGATTTTTGCACATCTCGAGAAAAGAGCTAAGTCCATTATTATACTCCTCTGAGCTTCGGTTTGGATTGTTAAGCCAACTTTTATCGACAACCATGATGCAACTGAAACATAATGTAGAGAATTTGTAGAAGACTAATCAAGGCTCGGCAAAACATTTGAAGACTAAATGAAGACAAAGTCTAAAAACAGCATGTGCGAAAGCCAGTTCCACGCGAGATGAAGCTGTCACGCGAGAAGAAGCTTCCACGCCAAGAAGTCTTCCACGCGAAAGCCTTAGCCGCGCGACAGATTGATCCACGCGAAAAGATTGTCACGCGAGAACTGCTGTTTAGTATAAATAGTTTCGTTTTCGTTTTGTAATCAAGCTTGTGTTCATTTATCTTATATGTACTGTGCGAAATCGCACAAGACCTGTTCTAGGTTGTGTTATTCAATCTGAGAATAATTTTGTGATCAATTCAATCTTCTTCTACTCCAATCTTGTTTACATTCCGCATTCACAAGATTGAGATCGTGTGTTTATTGTTTTTCTGGGAGAATTCGAGGTTTTACAATTGGTATCAGAGCATTAGGCTCTACAACCACGATTGGGAGAAGATTTGGATTGTTTTCTACTCATTTTTGAAGACATTCATCATTGATCACTTAAGATTCAGATATGGTGATGTTATGCTGCTCGATTTTGCAGAATTTGGACTGATTTGGACTGAATTAGTGGACTTTAGTTGAATTTTAATCATAATTAAGCTTAAAATTGAACTAAATTCATTAAAATTGGGTTAAAATGAGTTTAATCAGACATATTCAGTGATTTGGAGGTGATTATTTGCTTAAACAAACTGTTGAAGATTTGGTTCTGCACGAAATTGGAAGTTTTTCGCTTGAATTGTGAGTTTTCGCGTGCGAAAAAGGGTTTTTTCGCTCAGACAGTTATTTCACCTTTTTATGCGATTTCGCGTGAAAAGGTAAATAGGAAATTTCGCATGAACAATATTCTCGCGCGAAAAGGTTGGCCGCGCGAAAGCTGGTTTCGCATAATTTTTTTGTCGCACGAAAATTCTGATTTTGACTTTCTGATCAACATGGCTTCAACAACTCCGAATTTAAAGCATCTTACTGCTTCACTTCATCTAGACACGGAAATTGGTACTGGTAACAAGCCACCGAGACTTCTCTGTGAAGACGATTATGCTGATTGGGCTTTCCGATTTGAGAAACATGTTCTCTACACGGAACCTAAGATGTGGAGGTCAATCCTGTATGGTCCTTACATTCCGTTGTACAAAAATGATAAAGGAGAAATGGTTCAGAAACTTGAACACTTGTGGGATGAAGATGACATCAAGAGGTTGGAACTGGATGATAAAGCTTATGCTTCCATCGCTATGGCATTGACTACTGAGATTTCACAAAAGTTTCAAGAGTTCAGAGGTGCTAAGGTGTTATGGGATGCTCTGGAAACTCAGATCATGGGCAACAAAGATATGAGGGAAAGCAAAAAGGATATGTTGAATCAAGAATTCAACATGTTCAATCATATAGTTGGTGAAGAGTTGGAAGCTCAGATTTCCAGGTTTGTTAGACTGGTAACGAAAATGAAGAGTGCGGGTATTACTCTGGAACACATCACTGTGAACAAGAAGCTGCTAAATTCACTTCCATACAGTTGGAATAACAACTGTACATTGATCAAGAGAACCAAAGACTTGTATACTCTTCAGTTGACTGATCTCATATCAACTATCAAGTCTTATGCGATGGACGATAAGCAGCGAGCTGCTAATCATCTCAGTTCTCTGGGTGCTGAAGGAACTGCTCTCTATGCAAACATGGCTAGTAATCCGAATTACTATGTCAGTTATACACAAATGTGTCAGCAACAACAATCTGGAAGTGCAGCATCTTTTTATATGCAACCAGCAGCAAACCATCAAGTTCATGTTCCAGCTGCTCAACACTATTCCCCCATCATCCATCAACAAGTCCCTCAATCTCAAGATTCTCATAGTGGTCAGCATGCTTATGTTGCTACCACTAATCCATCAAAGCAGACTATACAGATTGCCGAGGAGCATCTTGCCCTTTTCACCACTTTCATGTCAAGTTATGAAGCATTTATGGCTGGAAGACTTACTGCTCCTAATGTCCTGGTTGATGATCTTCAACAAGTCAATCCTGATGATGTTGAAGAAAATGACATCAAGTATCAAATGGCCATGGTGGTTTACATGGCGAAGAACTTTGCTAGACGAACTGGGAGAAAAATGTTTGGTGTTAACAACTCTAGCAAAATCGGTTTCGACAAGTCTAACCTGAGGTGTTACAACTGTGACAAACCAGGTCATTTCGCCAGAGAATGTACTGAACCAAAGACTGGTCAAACTGAAGGCCCCAAGAAGATGGTGACTGTGGAGATTGAGCCAAAGAAAGACAAAGCTAGTACTTCTGGTGGTACTAAAGCATTAGTTTCTCAAACTAATGCTGAATATGATTGGTCAGATCAAATGGAAGCCCTTGATTTAACATTGTCTACTGCATTCATTGCAAAGATTGTTCTTAAACCAGAAGAAGAAGAAAATTTATTTGCTGAGTTCATTTCTGATGACTTGATGGAAGGATTGTTTGCTGAAAGAGGAGAAGTGAAGGTGGAAGTTGAGAAAGAAAATGAGGAAGTTGAAGAAGTGAAGGTGGTGGTTGAAGAAATGAAGGAGAATGTTGAAGAAGAAAAAGAGACAGTTGGGAAGAAAGATCAGGTTGAGAAGGGTGCTAAGGAAAAGATTGTGATTGAAGAGTACACTGTCGAGCCTCCAGTCAAAAGCTAATGTAATAATCCAAAGACTGTTGACATTGCTCCAGTGGAAGAACAAGCTGCTGAAATGAAAGCATTCATGGTTAAGAAGGTTGAGGAAACTGAAGGGGAAACTTCTGAACCCAAGGTATATGATGTTTGTGCAAAAATTCATGTGTTGAGAAAGTTCAAAAATATAGAGTTCACAATGAGAGCCTGATAATGGAAGTTGAAAAACTTCAGTATCAAGCTCGAAAACACAAGTCAAATGAAAAGATTTTTAAAGAAAAACTCGAAGGTTTAAATAAAACAATTTATAATTTACAACTAAATCTTCATGATAAAGAATGTACAAATAATGATTTGACAAATAGAAACAATGAACTCGCTTTAGAAATTAATAGACTCAACAGTGAACTAGCCACGGCTAAATTGACTGTTGAGAAATTTGAACTTTCATCAACAATGGTTGAAAGAATAATCAAGTCACAAATGACACAGAAGATTAAAGGAGGTAAATGCGGTGTTGGATTTTCAAACATTGCTCCTCCAATTAATCATGATTATTCATGTTTACCTTCATCTGATGTCATTTCTGATTCTGATATGGTCTATGGGATTGGTTTCTCTCCATCTCAAGACTTAAAACCTTCAGTCAAAGTAAATCTATCTGTTGATCCTATTATAATAACCAAACCTAAACAATCAACTGAAAATTTTTGTGCAGATAAATTGAAGGTGGATGGGTTGGTTGAAGATTTGGAGAGTGAAAGTGAGGGAGACAATGAGAGTGAATGTTTGAAAAATAAGAATGTGAATGTTTTACAATCTGCTTGTAAACAAACTTAGTCTGGAAATGAAAATGTGGTTGATTTGAATGTGATTAAATCAAATAGTAAATTTAATTTGTATGCAAATCAAAGGGCAAATCAGAAAAAAAAAATTGAAAAAGATTTTAAAAGTAGATTTGTTTCTAAAGGTTTAATTGAAAATGAAGAGCATATTTTTAAAGAAACAAATTCTCGATTCTTTAAAAATAAACTTCATTATAATGCTAACCTTGTGAATCAAGATATTTGTAGCCCAGATTTGCAAGTGAATGATTCTTCTGCATTCAATCTGAAAAATTCAAAAGCCTGGTCCTTCTCCAGCACCAATCTGAATATCCAAGCCTGGTGCCTCTCCAGCACCAATTCGTATATCTAAGCCTGGTCCACCTCCAGCAAATTCAAAGTCTGGTCCTACTCCAGCAGAATCTAAGACTGATCCTATTCCAGCACCACCAATTCCAAAAGTCACAACTGCCAAATCTCAAATCAAAAGTGGTCATAATTCATCTATTTCCTCGAATCTGCAAAAGATGAACTTGCAATTATCAAATAAGGCAAAGATTCGAGAGACTGTGAAGAATTTTAAACCAAAGAGTCAATCTGACTTTGGTTTTTATGACAATTTTCATAATTGTCATCCACAGTTTGCTTTCCACACAAAACAAAAGAGATGTTATCAGTGTGGAAACACAAATCATTTGGCAAACAATTGTCCTTTTCGACAAAAATCATTAAGCAAACAACGATTTCATAATTCTATTGCTCATAATAGAAAATTGTTTTTCACTCGTGGAAAATTTTCAAATAATATGAAATCAAAGGTTGTTAATGAGTTTAATGTCAAACGGGATAAGAATTTGACTAATGATGTAAAAGAAAACAACAAGTTGAAAAGCGTAAATGAAAAGATTGATGTGCAAACCAAATATAATAATATCAAATCATTTTGTCTTGCTGCAACTCATAGTGTGCTCAAGTCATGTTTGACTTGGGTACCAAAAGCTAAGTAATTTTGTTACTAATGCAGGGACAACCGCAAAAGCTATTGAAAATCTATGGCATGTAGATAGCGGTTGTTCAAGACATATGACTGGGAACTTATCATTACTACAAGATGTTCAGTCATATAATGGAGGAAGAGTGATTTTCGCGGGAGACAAAGGAGGACGTATAACCAAGCGTGGTACAGTTACAAATGGTGTCCTTAGCTTTGAAAACGTTAATTTTGTTGAGGAATTAAAACATAACCTGTTAAGTGTGTCTCAAATCTGTGACAAACAATATTCTACACACTTTACGAACAAAGAATGCTTAATCTTAAAACCGGGTTTTGTTGTTCCAGATGAATGGATTTTGATGAGGACTCCGAGAGACAATGACACATATCTTCTTGATATGCATTGTTCTAATTCTTTGGTAACAGCTTCTTGCTTACTATCCAAAGCCTCGGAGAATGATTCCATGTTATGGCATCGTCGATTAGGACATGTCAATCTTAAAAACATGAATAAACTTGTACGTGGAAATCATGTTATTGGTTTACCTGAAAAAGAATTTCAATTAAATGAACATTGTTTGTCATGTTCTAAGGGTAAACAACATAAGCTTCCTCACAAACCAATTGCACACAACTCAGTCGAATCAATCTTACAACTCTTACACATGGATCTTTTTGGTCCAGTGAGTGTTTTAAGTTTGGGTCGAAGATCTTACTGTCTGGTTGTTACTGATGACTTTTCTAGATTTACTTGGGTGTTTTTCTTAGCATCTAAGGATGAAACTCCATGTAAAGTCCTGAAACCGATCGATCTCGCTTCGTTTGCTTGTTGCACTTGATATCTTGCGAAGACGGGTGAACAATCAACTTCAAAGCAATCTAGATAACAAGGTGTTTTCAAAGTTTACAACCAAATCATTGTAATTGAAATGTTTATTCAATGAAGAACGATTACAATGATAATCGATACAAGATCGATCTCACCCGAGGGTGGAAAATCACACAACGGTGATCTGCTCAATTGAGCGAAATAAACAGAGAAAACACAAACCTATCTAGACTAACTTTTGGTAAATTGAAGCACACATAAAACTGAACTCGTATGTACAAATATATACACGTCTGTAAGATTTCGCATGCATGCTATTCGCATCTCGCATGCGATTCGCATCTCGCATGCGATTCGCATCACCATTTCGTTAGGCTGAGCGACTCGCATGCCTTTCGCATGCATACGCGACTCGCTTGACTTTTGTTCGCATGCATGCATTTTCGCATGCATGCGAAACTGCTTTCTGTCGCATGCTGGTATGCAGCTTCCTCGTGTTCCAAATTGTTCATCTCTAAACTATAGTGTAATCCAAATGTTTGATCCTTACAATCTCCCCCTTGGATTATGCTATAGTTTTGAGGTCTTCAATCTTCAACAAAACCTTTCGAGTGAAGGTTCTCGCATCAGCGGAATTGATGAATAAACCTTTCTTCAATAAAGGTTCTCGCACACTTCGATAATTGACTTTGATGCAGCAACTTTTGAGCTTCAAATTTTCATAAAATCATGCAACAAAGTCTCTTGAGCATTTTCACAAACACTTGGTGTGCGGTCTTCAACTTTTGAGCTTGTTTAACGTCCTCGAACGGAAGATCGCGGAATAATGATCCGTTGTATCAAGAGCAACACCTTGCTCTGATACCAAATGTAAAGTCCTGAAACCGATCGATCTCGCTTCGTTTGCTTGTTGCACTTGATATCTTGCGAAGACGGGTGAACAATCAACTTCAAAGCAATCTAGATAACAAGGTGTTTTCAAAGTTTACAACCAAATCATTGTAATTGAAATGTTTATTCAATGAAGAACGATTACAATGATAATCGATACAAGATCGATCTCACCCGAGGGTGGAAAATCACACAACGGTGATCTGCTCAATTGAGCGAAATAAACAGAGAAAACACAAACCTATCTAGACTAACTTTTGGTAAATTGAAGCACACATAAAACTGAACTCGTATGTACAAATATATACACGTCTGTAAGATTTCGCATGCATGCTATTCGCATCTCGCATGCGATTCGCATCTCGCATGCGATTCGCATCACCATTTCGTTAGGCTGAGCGACTCGCATGCCTTTCGCATGCATACGTGACTCGCTTGACTTTTGTTCGCATGCATGCATTTTCGCATGCATGCGAAACTGCTTTCTGTCGCATGCTGGTATGCAGCTTCCTCGTGTTCCAAATTGTTCATCTCTAAACTATAGTGTAATCCAAATGTTTGATCCTTACACTCCACATCTTTTGATCACGTTCATTACTTTGGTGGAGAATCAGACAGAGAAAAAGGTAAAATGCATCCGAAGTGACAATGGAACAGAGTTTTGCAATCAAACTCTGAATGAGTTTTGTGAATCAAAGGGAATTGCCAGACAATTCAGTGCTGCTGGCACTCCATAACAGAATGGGGTTGCAGAAAGAAGGAATAGAACACTGATTGAAGCTGCTAGAACAATGATATCTGCTGCCAAATTACCTTTGTTCTTTTGGGCCGAAGCAGTAAATACTGCATGTTATGTTTAGAATCGTGTTTTAATCAATAAAAGAATAAATAAGACTCCATATGAAATCTTTTATAAACACAAACCCAAAGTGAAATATTTTAAAGCCTTTGGTTGTTGTTGCACTTTGTTGCATACAACTGAATCCTCTTCAAAATTTTCTGAAAAGGCTGATGAATGTTACTTTGTGGGATATGCTGCTAATAAGGTTGCATATCGAGTTTATAATAAAAGAACTAAACAAATAATTGAGTCATTTAACATTGATTGTCACGAGCTTAACATAACTGATGCAGGTTCAGCTCCTTCATGGGTTTATGATTATGAATCTTTGTTCATAAATTTTAAAATTTCTAAACCTTCATCTGCAGATTCTAATTCTCAAGCAATCTCTTTGGAAAACAACATCATTGGGGAACTTCCATCTTTAATATCTGATAATTCTGCTACTGCTTCATCATCCAAAGATATTCCTACAGCTTCTGTGCAAGTATCAGAATGTTCTGAGTCCTTAGATGTTCCTTCAGACCAAATTTCTAACCAGGAGCTGGAAGAATCATTAAGTTCACCTTTATCTGCATCTTCTTCAGAAACTATGGATACACCGATCGAAGTCATTCATGTTCCATTTGAAGACTCTCCAAATGTGTCTAATGCTTCTGCAAATCCTGTTTCAGATGACACAATTGAAGAAAATATTGTGTATCAATCTCGACAATCTGAAGAAGTTCTTGATAATGTTGAACACATTACTAATTTGGAAGATGGGATAGTTGCAGATGATATTCCTCAATTAAGAATACATAAAACTCATCCAACTGATGCAATCATTGGTCCATTACATGAAGGTGTAGTTACCAGAAGTCAATCAGGAGCAATCAACACATGTCTTTATGCTTGCTTTCTTTCACAAATAGTGCCCAAGAATGTGGAAATGGCACTCAAAGAAAACAGCTGGATAGAAGCAATGCAAGATGAGTTGATGCAGTTCAAGAAGCTCAATGTTTGGCATCTTGTTGAACTTCCAAAGGATAAGCTTCCGATTGGAACAAAGTGGATATTTCGAAACAAGACGGATGAAAAGGGTGTTATAGTTCGGAATAAAGCACGTCTTGTTGTGCAGGGATTTTATCAAGTTGAAGGATTGGATTATGAAGAAGTGTATGCTCCAGTTGTAAGACTAGAAGCTATAGGCATATTCTTAGCCTTTGCTTCATACATGAACATCAAGGTGTATCAGATGGATGTTAAAACTGCATTTTTATACGAAGAAATGAAGGAAGAAACCTATGTTTGCCAGCCTCCAGGATTTGAAGATCCCGATCATCCTGATTATGTGTACAAGTTGGATAAGGCATTATATGGTTTACATCAAGCACCTCGTGCTTGGTATGCAACTTTGACTGAACATTTGCTTGCAAATGGTTATTCAAGAGGTGCAATTAATCAAACCTTATTCATACGAAAATCAGGCGATGATATCATTTTGGTTCAAATCTATGTCGATGATATCATTTTTGGCTCCACAAATGATAGTATGTGCACGGAGTTCGAAGAGGTGATGAAGAAGAAATTTGAGATGAGTTCCCTTGGAGAAATTTCCTTTTTCTTGGGTATTCAGGTTACTCAATCTGAGACTGGTATTCTCATTCATCAAGAAAAGTATGTTCAGACTATTCTTGAGAAATACAAGTTTCAAGATTCCAAAGTAGCTCCAACTCCAATGGCTTCTCGTCCTACTCTTACTCCAGATCCATTGGGAGAATCAGTTGATCTACATCTTTATAGATTGATGATTGGTTCCCTCATGCATCTCACTGCAAGCAGGACGGATGTCATGTTCCCTGTTTGTCAGTGTGCCCGCTATCAAAGTGATCCAAAGGAATCACACATGAAAGCTGTCAAGAGGATTTTCAAGTATCTCAAGGGTCAACCCAAACTTGGTCTTTGGTATCCTCGAAATTCCGATTTTAATTTATTTGCTTATACTGACAGTGATTATGGTGGTTGTACTTTAGACAGGAAATCGACCACAGGAGGATGTCAATTCTTAGGCAACCGACTCATTTCTTGGCAGTGTAAAAAGCAGAACACTGTCTCCACATCCACTGCTGAAGCTGAATATGTGGCTACATCGAGCTGTTGTTCCCAGCTTGTCTGGATTCAAAACAACTTCTCGATTATGGTCTCAACATCTATGACACACCCATTTGGTGTGACAATACGGCAGTTCTGAACATCGTGAAAAATCCCATTCAACACTCCAAAACGAAACACATTGACATCCGCATCCATTTTATTCGCGACTGTTTTGATCGAAAACTTATTCATTTAAAACAAGTGCCGTCAACTGAAAATATTGCTGATTTATTTACCAAGGCATTTGATCATTCTCGATTTGATTTCCTTGTACAATCATTGGGAATGATTAACTTTGGATAAATTGGTTTAATGAATCTTCACAAAAAGATTTTTCATTTTTCATAGAGAATAAAATTGCAATTGTTTCTTTTTCTTAAAAGGACAATCACAATTTTAGGGGGAGAAAATTAGAAAACAAGTTCTGAAAAATATTTTTGGTCTTAGGGGGAGTCAAGATCAAAGGATTTAAAAGAAAAAGAGAAGAAGAAATTTTCATACTGAAATGAGAAATGATATTACAAAGTTATAAACGAGTCTAAGTACTTTCAAAGGCTTAAATACGAATAGACTTGGATTATGTTTGATGTGTCGATAGGCTTTGCTTTCAGAACTGAAAAGATCATAATTGAGTGATTACACTTGAATTAAAGAAATATGAATTAGTGGGGAACATATCAGGATTATGTGTCAAAAATGTTCTAACACAGACTGAGAGATATAATCTTGTCATACTCAAGCCTGTATATGATTGATTCAGTGATTATCATAACTATATATACATATAAAAGATAAAATACAAAAAGAACAAAAGGAGAAAAACACAAAAAGAAAATAATTGAGCAAAAAGATGCCAAAAAGGCCATATAGGATATAAGATGCCAAGAAGCACAACAAATCAAAAGATATGTCTAAAAGACATACATACTATATGGTATATATTTTCTATTTTAAGAATATTTTTTAACCTTGGAAGGCAAAATCGAAAGATGGGGCATGTAAGTCCGGATGGCTTGTAAGTCCTAAACATCTTGAGAGGGCAAACGTAAGTCCGGATGGCTGTCAATAAGTCCTTAAACTTGTTAATATTCCGGGTTAAGAAATATTTCTCAGGCTAGTTATGCTCAAATAGTTATATTTAGGAATATAATAAATGATATCACTGATCAATAATGCATGGTTTAAGTCAAATTGGGGTGACTTGAAATCTCAATAGTGTCTTGAAGGATAATAATTATTCTACAGAAGTTCTGATTGTGGGATCTACTGACTTATATTAAATCAACACAAAACATGATATATATCACTCATTATGTTTCTGAGTAAAACCTGAAGTATAAGTTTAAAAGGACAAAATATATTGACAATCAACTTAACCAGTTATTTTAAATAAAACCGGACAGAGTCTTAACTTGAAAAAGAACTATATGATCTCATTATGAAAATTCTTACAAAACAAACAAATCCGATCTTGATTCTTTAATTGTTTTCATTCTTTTGTTATTTTGTATGTAAGTGTTTTTCATTTCACTTTTGTGTTGTATAATTTTTAAGACTAATAAATAACAAAGATAAATTTTGAAAATTGAAGATTCATTAAATTAATTGGTCACTTGGTAAATAACATTTTATGTTGACATAATTAATTGAGAATAAAACGGATTGAAATTTTGTAAAAATAAGAAAAAGTTTAAAAGTTGAAATTGGTTACATATATTGATTCTAAAGGTAATATGACGAAAATGGTTACTTTAGATACATAGGGTATAAATGGAACTTAACATCTTGAACTAAAATCTTACAAAATGGACTTTAATGTTGAAATTGACAAATGAAATACACATAATGGACTTAGGCGACAGCAATGGACTGAATTTCATGGATTAAAATTGATTTTTTAACTGTCAATTTGAATTTGGGGTTATGCGAATCGCACAATGATGCTGAACAGGCGCGAAATTGGGTTTTCGCATGAATATGGTTCTCGCTTGAGCATTGGTTTCGCGTGAAATACAAGTTTCGCTTGAAACCCGCAAAGTTCTTTCGCTTGAAATTTATTTTCGCACGAAACTACTTTGTCGCATGACTAGTAAATTTCACACAAAAGGAGTTTTCGCATGATTTGGTTTTCGCATGACAGAAAGCTTTGAAATTTTTCTAAGTGTTAATGTTGTTGTCTCAATTGAACTTACATCTTGCTACTTGCTTTCACATTATCAACCTTTGTTGCTAAAATCTTAAGTGTTGTATAGGTATTCACATGTGACTTAGTTTTAAATGTTGAATTTTTTTAAGTATTAAAATGTTCTAAGTGTTGAAATTTCATTTGACATAATTAAGTTATATTCAAAGTGTTCTAATCTTGAGTTTGTTTTACAATGCAGATGGCACAAATGATTTTTAATAAAAATCATAATTGTGTTGCTTACTTAGACGAGGTTTCGGAAGGGAAGGAACTGTTTTCATCTATGATCGAAGGATTGAAGAATTCCCGTATTGTCTATGCTATATCTGCTGACCCCGCCATTTATTCTGAGCTAATAGATTCTTTCTGGAGCACTGCTGCTCTGGAAAAAGACCAAGCGGGAAACCAGATTATTACAGCTACTGTTAAAGACAAACGAGTGACAGTTTCTTAGTCTATCCTGAACCGAGTTCTTTTATTTGATGATCAAGAAGGAGCACCAACTCGTCTTGATGATGATACAGTGATTGATTGTCTGGCTCGTATGGGATACGAGTACAGATATCCAAGTTTAGAGAAGAAATGGCTACCACCGTACTGGAAGTACTTATTTCATGTGGTGATTCATTGTCTGAGCAACCTCAAAGCTGGGATGGATAGCTTGAGTGCAATTTTTGGTTCTTTATTGCTTTCTTTGGTTGATGATCTACCGTTCAGTATATTTGGAGTTATCTTCCAGGAGATGGTAAAGAACGCCACAGCCAATCCTGGAAGGAAGTTCATCATGTACCCAAGATTTATCCAGCTGGTGATAAACGATGCTTTTCCTGAGCTTGCCACTCAGAGATCTCCAAAATATGTTGTACAGACGATTAAGAAGGAGATTTTCACACATCTCACTGGAGCCAGAGGAAACAAATGCTCTGGTGAAAGTTTTTCCAAGATTGGAAAATTTTCTGAGATTGAAGAAAATATTGATGAGTTTGGAGAAGGTGCTCATACTAATGAAGCACAGACTGGCATTTCTACTGCTGGTGCTAGAGATAACTTAGATGAGGAGATTGAAAAGTTATTTGAGGATGAGCCTGTGAATGAAGGAAGAACGGAAGGAATTGTTCATTCAGCTTCCAGTTCAGAGACGGCTAGTGATCAAATTGGGAATGTTCCATATGTAATCCAAACTGATCAAACATCATCTACTCCAACATCTTCAAGACCTAATGATGAAGACAGGGATACTGATTATGTTCCGGAGGAGTCTCCTAGTACTTCATCAAGAAGGAAACGTATGGCAAAAAGAAGAGATTTTCCAGCAAGAAAAAAAGGTCGAGGTATTGTTCCCAGGAGACCACGAACACATGTGGTTGTCACTGAGACTGAGCAAGATCAGACTGCTAATGTGACTTCTTCTGCTCCTGAGACAGAAACAGTTCCTGTTTCTGGAGCAGCCAATATTTCTGAGTCTGGATTTTCTACACCTCCAAGGCAAGAAAACTTAGAGTTTGATGTTGATTCGTTCTTAAATACTCCTCCAGATTTTCAAGGGAGAGAGGAATCAACAAGCACTCCTCGTTCTATCACATTAGAAGAAAGAATAAAGAACTTGGAGAAAGAAAATTTTGAGAATATGAAGTTGATTGCTGAATTAAAGAAAGGTAATGAAGAAAAGACAAATCTGATTAACATGATTCATCTCGATTCAGCCATTAAAGACACAAGATTAGCCTCTCTTGAACAACAGATGAAGAGCATGTTTGATTATACTACTGGGTTGGAGAGACAACTGAATGAGCTCAGAGAATTTATATCTCAGACCTATTTTCATCAGCCACCAGTCATAAGGTCTACTACTGTGATTGGTGAATCTAGTAGATGCTCTCCTAGCCCACCTCCCACTGAAAATGTTCCAGAAAAAGAAGTGGTCAACGAAGCTCAAACTTCTACTGAACAGCCAAGTGTTAGTGCGACTGAAGATGTTCCAATCTCATCTGAAGTACCTATCACCGAAGCTTTCACATCTACAGCTTTCGTTGAGCCTGAGCATATGATTACTTTGCCTATTGTTAATGAAGAGGAGGATGAAGAGTTGATTGATTATGCTGCTTCAGATGATGAGGATGATGATGATGAGGACGATGATGACAATGATGATGATGATGGTAGAGACAATGGTGGAGATGATGATGGTAATGATGATGGAGGCAATGATGATGATGGAGGTGATGCTACTGGATTATCATCGAGTCCAACTGGTGAAACTACCACTGATAATGTCAATCGACCAAGTGGTAGTGATCCGGAAGGATATGATCCTATTGACCCTGCTACTGAGAGTTTGTATGAAAAAGAATTGTATTCTTTTCAACAATCTTCATCAGGAGCTGTCGAAGAAAATTTTGATATGTTTGATGATTTGGAGGAACAGAATGAATATACTGATATATTTGGGAACAACCTTCAAGAGTTATTCAAAGACATCAATCATGAAGAAGGAGAAATCCCTACTGAGACTGTGAGTGGTGAAACTCCTGCTGTTTCTACAAAGAAAGATTCTACTGGTCAGATTGCTTTATTCACTAGAGGAGGATTAATGTTCAAAGCACCACCACCACCTACTGAAGCTCATTTTCTATTCATTTCTAAGCCTAAGCAGAAGTATGGTGAAATGTCTCATGTTATTAGCTGGGGTTATGATGGCGAGAAAAGGTTGTATGTAATAAAAAGAAAGAATGGAGAAATTGATTATCTGAAAAGCACACAAGACTTCCATACTCTACGTGCTGCTGATCTCTACTCCATGGGCAAAGCTCCATTCTTTAATGAAAGCAATTACAGTGAAGCTGAACTGATGAGATCTATGATACGAAGGGAGATGCGCACAAACTTCAAGGATTTTAAGACTGCCAAATCAAAGGTGATTGATGACTCAACAAGAATAGATGAAAATACTAAAGCTCCAATGAAAATATGAGTCTATCAATATCCTAAATTTATCAGGAAAGTCCCCGTGCATGCTCCTGTTCCTCCTAATTCTTTAAAGCAATAACTTTCTTGGAGATGTGAGAAGGATTCCGGTCACGCTGTGATCAGATGTACTGACAGGTCTTTTAGAATCATTGATCCAGCAGACCTAATGAAGTTTGGCAAAGACGACTTAATCAAGCTATTACACTGCCCCATTTCAGTTGATGAGTCCGTTTATTTTCTATCTTGCCAGTATGTGTGGATGATTGACCGGATCCTTAGGAACAAATGGTATGCATATGCAGGCTCGTACAAGAAGGCAAATGTTGACTTTGATTGATTATGTTTCACCGAGCCTAGGGGGAGATTGTAGAAGACTAATCAAGGCTCGGCAAAACATTTGAAGACTAAATGAAGACGAAGTCTAAAAACAGCATGTGCGAAAGCCAGTTCCACGCGAGATGAAGCTGTCACGCGAGAAGAAGCTTCCACGCGAAGAAGTCTTCCACGCGAAAGCGTTAGCCGCGCGACAGATTGATCCACGCGAAAAGATTGTCGCGCGAGAACTGCTGTTTAGTATAAATAGTTTCGTTTTCGTTTTGTAATCAAGCTTGTGTTCATTTATCTTATATGTACTGTGCGAAATCGCACAAGACCTGTTCTAGGTTGTGTTATTCAATCTGAGAATCATTTTGTGATCAATTCAATCTTCTTCTACTCCAATCTTGTTTACATTCCGCATTCACAAGATTGAGATCGTGTGTTTATTGTTTTTCTGGGAGAATTCGAGGTTTTACAGAATTTACAAGGGTACGCTGCTAAATCCACTTTTTGAATACCTTATCTCATATATGAATGTGTATTATATGAATGTGTATTATATGAATATCTTATCTCGTATTACGTTTTATTATTTGAGTAAGTTGAAAAGAATAGGTAATGTTTGAACATCATTCAACTAAAATTATTAACCTTTTGAAACATACATTTAAATAAACATACATTTAAAAGTGATAACGAAACTAAATGTTTAAAAGTGAAACATACATTTAAATAAATATACATTTCAGTAACTTAGTTCTAAACCATAATAACTTGCTCATAACCTACAAAATACACATATATGCTTAATTTTTAACCCTAAATTGTTACACAACCAAATCAACTAATTTTTACAAAACCAAATCAACTAATTTGTTACACAACAACTAATTTTTACACAACCAAATCAACTAATTGTTACACAACCAAAACAACTAAGTTTCTAGTAACTAATCTCGACATGTATATGACAATTTGGGGGTAAAAATGCAAGAAAGCAATGCTTTAAACACAAAATTTTAAGATTTACCTTCTAGCTAGTTTCAATACTAATATGTATAATCATGTTTTTATTCATTTAGCAAATAAATATATTTGATATTTGGTATTCATAATCAATTAGGAAATTTTATGTTTTCTACCATATTCACAAAAAATGAATGCCCCACAAGTGAAAGAAAATGAGTTTTGTGCTTAATATATACACTAACACATGTAAACCGTAAACTATTAGGTTACTAACTTTATCTACTCTTAAAATCCACAACAACTTGCTCTAAACCCTAAATTGTTACACAACCAAATCAACTACAAAATACACAAATGCAACTACAAATTACACAACCAAATCAACTAATTTTTAACCAACTACATAGCAAAATACCCAAATTTATTACATTCTAACCTACAAAATACACAAATGCAACTCAAATCAAATCACTATCCTTAATTTCATAGAAAATCAAGAAAATGAAGACCAATAAAAAACTAATTTCACACACTAATTTCTTAGAAAATCAAGCAAAGGGAGAACAATACTTTAGAAAATCAAGCAAAGTGAAATGGTAACGGTGTTGGGGAGTGTAGCTCGTTGAAGCTGAAATGGTGGGGAGTAACTCGTTACAAAGGGAGAACAATACCTTAGAAAATCAAGCAAATGAAGAACAATATATACCTTAGAACAATGCCGGCGACTTTCGGTGGTCGGGGAGTGTTGGGAGGAGAACGGTGGTCGGGTGGTCGTCGTGCGCGCGGGGAGGTGTTGGGGAGGCGCCGGAAGAAGAGGGGAACGGTGGTCGGGTGGTCGGGTGTTTGGGAATTTTGTGTGGAGGGAATTTTGTTTCTGTCACGCGCAGGGGAGGAGGAAGAAGCTGATATTTGGGGTTATTGGCAATAGCGGCGACGCGTCGCCGCTAAAGGCGTCGCCGCTATTGCCTTTTTGTACGGAATTTTGTGGACCGTCAGATCTGCAGTTGATCGACGTTAGAAATTGACCGTACGGATTGCAGGGTATTAGCGGCGACTGGTCGCCCCTAAAGGCGTCGCCGCTATTTCCTGTCACCGCTAAAGCCTATTTCGCCCCTAAAAACGTCGCCCCTAAAGACCTGTTTTCTTGTAGTGATGTGATTAAAGGTTCTAAATAAAACGCTACATCGTGAAAATTAAAAACTATATAATTAAAAGTAACTATAGCATTAAAAAATAAAAGTGACAGACTGACAGCAACGTTATATCTTGAAAATTAAAAAGAATATAATTAGAACTAATTATTAGATAAATTAAAAAAGTGTGGTTGAATGACATTTATGACTCAAGTGTTCTATAACAACATATAAAAAGTAACTAAATCAGAAAAAGGTAGAAAACTGCAAAAAATCTTTGAAGCCAAAATTAAAGCTACTTGTTAAAGAACTTCAATTCGAGGATTGGGCAAACTGCCTTTCCGCTATTTGTCAACATCCGACTCTGTAAGATGTTTCCCTCAATATGTTATGGAACCCGATACCACAACATGTAAGAAGATATGTTAGTTTTAATGTAGTTACTTCTTTTGAACTTTCATCATTAAAAATATTTTGATATGCATTACTAAATAAAGAAGAATCACCAACGAACTCTCTCGTCAATAATCCATAACCAACGAACTCTCTCGTCAATAATCCGTCGATGAAAGTCATTATCAATGAGAATCTGTCGATGATGCCCCGTATGAAACATCGTCATGGGTGATAGTGTTTCAGATGGCATTTCGTCGATAATTCTCCTCACTACAAGAAAAAAGCTTTTTTGCGGCGATAAATATCGTCGCAAAAAGCTTCTCTGTCGTCGCAATACATCTTTTGCGACGAAATTTTGGTCGTAAAAAAGTCGCCGTAAAAGAGTGGTCGCAAAATATTATTTGCGACGAAATTTGCGACGATTTCTTTTGTGGGCTCCACTTATTATAAAAAAGGGGAAATTCTTTTGCGACGATATCTTTTGCAACGATAGTTTCTTTTTTGCGGCGATATATCGCCGCAAATATTTTGACCAAAATCTTTTTTGCGGCGACCTTTTTCCATATAATTTACTCTTTTTTGCGACGAAATATCGCCGCAAAAAAATAAACTTTTTTTTAATAATTTTGCTGCATTTGCAGCAATCCACCCAGATTTTTCTGGGTACCAAACCAAACCTGCTGTTCCAAATCAGTACACACTATCAAAACCATCAAACCAATCGCAAAACATAGCATATAAACCAAAAATTGTCCAAATTTAATAAGTTAAAAGTCACACAAACAAATGTTTTAAAATAGTCATAACAATCACTAAAAACCATCAAACCATCAAACCATCAAACAATCCTATGACGACCCACCTTCATCATCTTCATCTTCTTCATCTTCTTGAGAATTATCACTTCTCCTCAACGCGCTCTGGACTTGGCTTTGGATTTGACTTTGCATTTGTGCCATCATATTAGCCATCATCTGTGACTGCCATTGTTCTTGTCACTGGCCAGTCTCGCTGCTATCATCTCCTCAACCTCAGATTGTGAGAACATCCGCTGATCTGTTCTATGAGGTGGGGATGGGGGTTGTGAAGGCACGCTCGGTATTGGACCGATGCCACGTTCCCACCCGGGCCGCTCCCCCAACACCTGGCGCATGATCTGTTTCTCTGATATTTCTGGATGTTGTTGTTGAAGCGCGACCATTTGCTCCTTTATAGTTTACAAAAAAATAAACAATGTTATATATATGGTGATGTTATATATTACTTTATTTTTATAAAATTGTAAGACGTGTACATTACTTACATAGTATGCAGCGGGTTCAGGTTGATAGAAATTACCGCTTGAATCGGTATAAAAGCGACGATATGCTAATATGGCACTCCCAGATTCATCAGAACCATCTTCCCGCTGTAAACACATTTTATAGTTATATAATAATATAAAAGTAACTTACAAACACATAAACAAGTTATAAACACATTAGATTAAAACAACTTACAAACATATAACGACATTGGGCTAAAGATGTCCGGCCGCCATGTCCCTTGATCGTCTGCTTCCCTTTGTTGGACTTGTTGGTTGCAGACCGAGCCTTGACTTCAGGAGAAGTGTAGTAATCCACATAGCCTTTCCATTCAGATTCTTGCATATCAGGTGGCACAACATCAGAAATAACAACCCTGTCCTCCCCGCCTATTTTGCTAAAATGCTTTTGCTTGAACCGGTATTTGTGATCTTTATACCGGTTTGCAGCATATTTCTCAATGCCTGCCCTCAGGCCTTCGTGGGGAGTCATATCAAAATACATCTGCAAATTATGAAAACAAATAGCTTAGTGTATATATATTTAATCACTGAATTTAATTATCAAAAACTTAACCTGTAAGTCAGGCCAGATAGTCGCCTTTAACTCTGCAGGTATCTTTTACAGCTCTTGTAGTTTTGAGGAAATCTGTCAACGAGTGTGCCAACCAGTGAAGCAAAGGTCGCCTGATTGACACCCACAGGTTTGTAGGTGTCATGCGTACCTTGCTCAAATTCAATTGTGAGCAAATTTCCTTGTGGATTTCTCTTTCACATACCTTGAAGTGTGGTCTTTCCACGCTTCCCTTGTCCTGCAAATTGATAATAGTATAAAAATTCTATGTAAATTATATATTTTCATTTTAAAAGATAAGAGTATAAAAAATTCGTCATACCTCGTCCGCTGCCGCTGCCGGAGTCATCACTGACCTCGCACTGTCGTGGCGGCTGCCACGATCGATCATCATCGGGAGGACCACCACCAGGTGGACCACGGCCATAGTATCCCCACCGTGACCTCGGGCCACGTCTGCCATCTGTAAAAAAAGATTATATAAGTATATAAATATATCGTAATTGAATCATTAGCTAAACACACAATTGAAAAAAACAATTCAATAAACATAATAGATCAAACATAATAAATGATTCGGTTAAAATTAAAAATTACAATCAATTGGATTCATCGGTGTGATAAGAATCTTCTCCACAATCATTATTAAATTCATCTAATTCATCATCTGAATTATCAGAAATGTCAACAGCTTTGTCTGCATCGTTGTCTTCACCCTCATCTGTATCTTCATATGTCTCGTCCTCTACATTGACATACTCAAGGGAAACATCGACTTCTGTGGCTTCATCTCTACTCATACCATCATAAGTTAAATTATCTAAGTCAGCAGACAACAAAAGCTCAGATGAAGTGTTGCCATGAATTAAATCTGCTTCGTTATTTTCTATTATAATATCTCGGTCCCAAATCTTCCGATGATTCACCTCTTGGACGACCTTCCAATGTCTGATTGATTGAACTCTTTAACTGGCTTTAGACGGTTCGTCAAGATAAAAAACTTACTCTACTTGTGTTGCAAGAATGTATTGGTCATTTGTAAACCATTCAGTTTGGGTAGAAATACTGGTTATGTTATTCTTAATGACACAAAGTTTGTTGTTATTAGTTTTAAACCATTTACATCGAAACAACACAACCTTACAACGGTCTAGATAGCCTAGCTCCAGAATCTCTTCCAACAAACCGTAATACTTTGTTCCATCTTGACCAGTTGTTTAGATGCCGCTATTTTGAGTTGTACGGCGTACGTCTCGGCTATGAACTACAAATCTCACACCGTTAACTATACAAGCGGTGTAAGAGTTTGCATGTCGTAGTCCATTTGCTAAAGCAAATTACTGAGGACTAACACTAGATTCATCATTTACTCGCCGACAGTTGATCTATTTGAAATAAGAGAAAATTAGGAAAATTTGCTAATAATAATCACTATAAAGATAACTTACGAAAACACAAATGAGTAATAAATTTGTTTCCAAGTCAGTTCCATGCGGCATTTGAGTAATATAATCGGTTTTATACACAAATGAGTTTACCTTCTGTTTAAACCAGTTAGGAAAATTTGCTTCCAAGTCAGTTCCATACGGCATTTGAGTAATAAATTCACTATAAATAATGTTACTTGCGTTAATAATAATCACTATAAAGATAACTTACGAAAACACAACCCGAAATAGAAAACACTTACTCTTTGTATTCTTCGATCTCGGAGCTGTTGTTAAGAACAAACCAATTTAGATTTGCCCAAAGCACACCATCCATTTTTTTATCAACCCCCTTGCTGATAGGTGTGCATAGCGATTGGAAGACATAGAACTCACGTCTGGGAACCGGGGCGTCTTCGTTTCTGTCCGGCCGATTAAATCTCGTCGGTACACCGTCAAGATACCTTGAACAGAAAGTTAAGGCTTCATCTGCGACGTACCCCTCCGCAATGGAACCTTTGGGCCTAGCCTTATTTCTAACATAATTTTTCAGCTTTTTCATGTATCTTTCAAATGGATACATCCACCTCATATAAACTGGCCCACCTTGAATGGCCTCCTCAGGTAAATGCATAACCAAATGAATCATTATGTCAAAAAATGACAGTGGAAATATTTGCTCGAAAGAACATAAAATTTTAATCAACTTCTCCTCAGCATCTTGCATGTCAGATGACTCAAGTTCCGAGCGCAAAGTTGCTTAAAGAATAAGCACATCTCAATTATTGGTGTTGAAATGTTTTTATCCAAGTATGCTTGAGCACCAATCGGAAGCAACCGTTGCATCATTATATGATGATCATGTGATTTCATCCCCGTTATTTGGGTATCATTATCGGTTACCTTATGTTTAAAGTTAGAGCCAAAGCCATCAGGTAGTTTTACTTCCTTAATGAATTGACAAAAAAGACTCCTTTCGGCGTTTGAGAAAGAGAACTTGGGATGAGGCTTTGAGAGCTTACCGCGACCGTTATCTACAAACCACAAGTCACGTCGAATGTTCCATTGTTCTAACACCATTCTTGCCTTATTAGTGTCTTTGGATTTTTCCTTGTTCATCATCAACGTATTCAACGAACTCTCGCACACATTCTTTTCGATATGCATGACATCCAAATTATGTTTTAGTTGAATTAAAGACCAATATTCAAGCTCGAAGAAAATAGAACGCTTGGTCCAATTCAATTCAACATCGGAATCACGTTTTCTCTTCTTACCACCAAACTGAACATGTTTCCCAGAAATACGGCGCGGCAATTTATTAAGTTGTTCCAAAATCTGATCATTAGTTTTCCTGTTAGGAGGACGTCTAGTCTCGTTCTTACCATTGAATGACTTGTCCTTCCTCCATTTATGATTTGTTGGTAACCATCTTTTATGCCCAACATAAGCAGTTTTTCCCAATACATGAACAGATGGAGTGTCTTCCTTACATGTTGGGCATGCAAAGTAACCTTGCCCACTCCAACCAGACAAGCTACTACGAGCAGGGAAATCATTGATAGTCCATAAAAGCATTGCACGTAATGTGAAGAAAGTGTTTATAACCGCATCTTTTGTCACGACTCCGTCCGACCAAAGACTTTTCAATTCATCAACCAATGGTCTTAAAAAAACATCAATGTCCTTCCCAGGTGATTTAGGGCCAGGGATTAATAACGTCAGCATGAATGAAGACTCTTTCATACATAATCATGGCGGCGTATTGTATGTTGTCAATATTACCGGCCACATGCTATACGACATACTCATGTTCCCAAATGGATTGATTCAAAAAAAAAAAAGGTGGTATGGCCGCCCACAACCAGGTGATTTAGGGCCAAATGGATTTAGGGCCCGTATATTCTTTTAAAAAAAAAAAGGAGAAAATAAAAGAAGGAGAAAGAAAAAGAAGGAAAAAGAGAAAGAAACAAAAGTCAACCAAAGTGAAGGGGCCAAAAGTGTCAAACATGCAAAGTTTATATTTATTTGGCACAAAAAGGTGGTATGGCCGCCCACCCTTGTTTCACATCATTACCTTCTTCGGACATTTCAGAGAGAGAAAGCAGAATTCGAGTTTTAGAAAGAGAAAGAAGGAGAATTCGAAGTTTTTGGTAAGAAATCTCGAATTTTTGAAGTTTAGATGATTCTAGAACCGTATGTGAGCTTATAAATGTGACTTGTGTGTTCGGGTGGTGTGGTGTGTGTGTGTTCTAGGTGTTAGAACAGTTGAGGAGGCTCAGGTGAAGAGTGTGACATTTGAAGAAGGCAACAAAGGTGAGTTCTAGACCCCTTTTTACTGATTTTTAAACATTTTGGGGCTGGAAATGCATATATATGTTTTTATAAAATTTATGCTGATACCCGTATGAACTGAATGTATGCATGTTTATGTTTATGCTAGATTTATGCCTAGAATCTTGTGTATATGTTAGAGTTAGGCATTATGATGTTTGGGACTTGGATTATGGAATAGACTCATGAACAGGTTGCAAATATGTCTGAAAATGGGACTTAGAATAATTATTTACAGGTTGATTAGTCCACTAGTGCTCATACGACCAACAGTGTGGTCGTATGACTAGGAGATATATTTTTCTAAGTATTGATGAGTCTAACAGGACTCATACGACCAACGGTGGTCGTATGAATAAGTGATATTTTCTAAGTATGAGACCCACAGGACTCATACGACCAACAGTGGTCGTATGACTATGATGAAATTTTCTAAGTATGGACTCATACGACCAACAGTGGTCGTATGATCCAAATATGTTCCCAAGTCCAGGGATGGTACGACCACCAGTGGTCATACGACCAACAGTGTGGTCGTATGACCAGTTGATAAATCTAAGTGTTAAGTGAAAAGTCCAGCAGTGCTCATACGGCTAATAGGGCTCATACGCCCAGAGGGCTTATACGCCCAATAGGGCTAAAACGCCTAAACACTTAGAAATTTTCAGGAATTTCCAGTAAGTCCGAAGTTCGAGGTTTGACCAGGGTTGAATAGGGTTAATAAATGATGATGTCTCATGCATATAATGATGAGTATGATTAACCCTAATTGTTACTAATATTATTATTAGTATATTATTGTTAACAATATTATTAAAATATTGTTAAGTAAGGTATGATGAAGGTATGATGATGAATGTATGATGATGAATGAATGATGAATATGTATGATGTGTGTATGTTCCTTGTGATTGTGTATGCTTATCTTTCTGAGACTTTACGAATAACGGGAAATGAACTAATAAAGTATTATGTAACGTAAAGTGAAAGATAATGGAAGAGGAACATGATGATGAATGCATGTATTAACGAATGAATGAAAAGAAGAATGATGATGAATGCATGCATTAATGAACGAATGAAGTATGTCTTGCAAGCATTGAATAACGCGATTGGTCCTTCTATGTGATTGACCATGGTCATGGTACCTCTACCGCTTACCTCTAGTACCGTGGCATACGTTTTGTTGTTCATATGTTGACTTCGGCCCGGTAGCTAATAACGATCGGGGTGTAGCATATGGTATTGGTACAATTCACCTTTCAATGTGCAAGTAGTAACGAAACATGAAGATAATAATGAATATATTCTCTATGTACGTATGATGTATGAGTATTATGAACGTAAAATGAAAGATAATGAAAGAAGAATGATGATGAATACATGCATTAATGAACGAACGAATTATGTCTTGCAAGCATTGAATAACGCGATTGGTCCTTCTATGTGATTGACCATGGTCATGGTACCTCTACCGCTTACCTCTAGTACCGTGGCATACGTTTTGTTGTTCATATGTTGACTTCGGCCCGGTAGCTAATAACGTTCGGGGTGTAGCATATGGTATTGGTACAATTCACCTTTCAATGTGCGCAAGTAAGTATGAACGGGATTCTTGTCATTCGACCACAGTAATCATAGCCAAGTGCTATGAAGTGGGTAAAGCCTGACAGAATCCATACGAGAAGTTAAAGATAACGATGAATAACAAATGATGAAGATAATAACGAATATTATCTCTGTGTACGTATGATGTATGAACGCATGCACGAAAGGATACTTTTAAATAAGTAAAAGTATGTTTTATTACAAAACTAGAACTCACTCAGCAACGCTGACTTTTATGTATTTTTCAGTTGACAGGTAGGGTTGCTGAGGATGGTACGAGGCGGCTACTCAGCTCTTTTGGGATGGCATTCTTTTGTTAATGTTTTTGTATTGTAATGCAAACAAATGATATCTTGTAACAGATGTTGTATTACTTTGCAAAAGCATTTATAGTAAAATTTAAAGTTTCCGCTGCATGGTTTTTACTAAGTTATATGAAATGTATGTTTTATGGGTAGTGACAACCAACTGTGAGGTGCCCGGGAACGGGGCCTTACAAGTTGGTATCAGAGCCAAAGTTTAAGTGAAATGGGTAAATTTTTTTAAACAAACCTAAAACTTAAACTGAGAATGGGACAGGGAGTATGAGAATGCCATCTGAGTAGCTGCGTGCCATCAGGTATTTTCTCGAAAGTTAACCAGTGTTACGTGCGCATGTTATGTGTTTATGTGTACTGTTAGACTTAGATACTAATGTAGTCAGGACAGGTAATGCTCGGGGTGTGAAGAGTAGAGTAAGTGGCTAATCACAACTGGCCACTGTAATTAGGGACTTCCTATACTTGACATAAACTGAGCTATTTCCTTGAATGACCGTGTTGGTGTTTAAATCTTTCAGTGTGATAGAAGATGGTCGGTGGTAGATCATCTAAAGCCCCAATTGGTGGAGGCAGTGGCGGAAGTGGTGTGGAACCACGAGCCACAAGAGGTAGGCCTAGGCAGGAGAAGAAGGTTCCCGAAGAACCTAATACTACTCCCTCGGGGGGAGTGGATGAGAGTGATAATGTGAGAGCCTCGGTGAAAGAGACTGTGATCGAGGAGGTGCACCAAGTCATGCAGACGATCTTACCGTCTGTAGTGACTGAAGTGATAAAGGCAGTACGTGAAGACGATAGACGAGGGAGGAATCGATCCTCAGGAAGACAGCAACAGATAGAAGCAGAGACAGTATTATCTGATGATGAAGAGGAAGAGGAAGAAGAACAGTTACGGGAGACCGCCCGGGGTTGTAACTACGGGGCATTCATGAGGTGCAAAGCCCCAACTTTTGATGGGTCTGGTACTGCTACTGATGCTCACCAATGGGTGATGGAAATGGAAGCTGTCCTCGATATTAGTGATTGCCAGGAGGACAAGAAGGTGAAGTTTGCTACCCACTCTTTCACAGGGTCGGCTTTATGCTGGTGGAAAAATATAGTCCAAGCCGAGGGTAGCAGGGCTATAGGGAAGATGAAGTGGGCTGAGTTGAAAAGGCTGGTGATCGAGGAATTCAGTCCTCGTCGGGAAATGGATAGAATAGAGAGAGAGTTCCTGCAGTTGGAGGCAGGGACGATGACCCACCAATAATATACCACCAAGTTTAACGAATTGGCGTTGTTGGTGCCGGAGCAGGTGACGCCGGTGTCACGAAAGATCAACCGGTATATTCAAGGACTGCCGGCTGAAATTCGTTGGCACTTGATTTCTGCCCGACCAAGCACTTTCAGGTCGGCAGTGGATTTGGCGGGAAGGTTATTCGACGAACGTGCTGCTTTGGTGAAGGCTGAGGGAAGCAAGAAAGGAAGTGGAGAGAAGAACTGGCAGGGGAAGAGATTTGGTCGGGGTGATACTTCGACAAACAACAAGAAAGCAAGGGTGGATGACCGCCGAGTGGTCGTGTCTGGAGCTGGGGTGAAGAAGTGTGGTAAGTGTGGAAAGGAGCACTCAGGGGAGTGCAAGTGGGGATCTACGTGGAAGAATCATGGATGAGGCCCATAAGACCCGATACTCCATTCACCCCGGTGCTACCAAAATGTACCACGATATGAAGAAGGATTACTGGTGGCCGGGTATGAAACGTGACGTAGTGGAGTACGTGAGTAAGTGCCTGACTTGTTTACTAGTGAAGGCGGAACACCAGAAACCTTACGGGAAAATCCAACCGTTGGATATACCTGAGTGGAAGTGGGAGCATATCACCATGGATTTCATCACGAAACTACCACGTACCCCGAAAGGGTATGATGCCATATGGGTGATAGTTGACCGCTTGACAAAGAGTGCCCACTTCCTACCGATCCGCGAGACGTACTCATCTGAAAGATTGGCGGATCTGTTCATCAAGGAAATTGTAGCTCGTCATGGTGTACCGGTGTCTATTGTGTCTGATCGTGACACCCGGTTTACCTCCAAGTTTTGGAAGAGATTTCATGATGCGATGGGGACGAGACTACACATTAGTACAGCATATCACCCTCAGACGGACGGTCAGTCTGAGAGGACGATCCAGACACTCGAAGACATGCTTCGGGCGTGCATGATCGATTTTGGAGGAAGTTGGGATGATCACTTGCCATTAGCAGAATTCTCGTACAACAATAGCTATCATGCCAGTATTGGCATGCCACCATACGAGATGCTATACGGTAGGAGATGTAGGACGCCCGTATGTTGGGGAGACATTGGGCAGAAGGAACTGGGAGGTGTCGAGGTGATTGAAGCAACGACTGAGAAATTAGAAAAGATCAAAGCCTTCATGAAGGCGGCGAAAGATAGGCAAAAGTCGTATGCTGACAAGAGGCGAAGACCGATTGAGTTTAAGGTTGGTGACCGAGTCATGTTGAAGGTCTCGCCCTGGAAGGGAATCATTAGATTCAGAAAACGAGGTAAGCTATGCCCGAGATACATAGGACCTTTCCGAATTATCGCACGAGTAGGAGAGGTAGCCTATCGACTCGAATTGCCAGATGGGTTAAGTGGAATTCATCCCACATTCCATGTATCTCATCTAAGGAAGTGCTTAGCTGATGAAGACATGATTGTTCCATTGGAGGATATTGAAGTAGACGAACGGCTCAATTACGTGGAGCAACCAGTGGACCGTAAAGAAAAGAGGTTGAGGAATAAAGTGGTTCCTCTTGTGCGTGTACAGTGGAAGCACAGGAAGGGATCCGAATCTACGTGGGAGACTGAAGAAGAGATGAGACAGCACTACCCACAGCTGTTTGAAGAATAACAGGTTTCGGGGACGAAACCTATATAAAGGGGGTGGACTTGTAACACCCGTATATTCTTTTAAAAAAAAAAAGGAGAAAATAAAAGAAGGAGAAAGAAAAAGAAGGAAAAAGAGAAAGAAACAAAAATCAACCAAAGTGAAGGGGCCAAAAGTGTCAAACATGCAAAGTTTATATTTATTTGGCACAAAAAGGTGGTATGGCCGCCCACCCTTGTTTCACATCATTACCTTCTTCGGACATTTCAGAGAGAGAAAGCAGAATTCGAGTTTTAGAAAGAGAAAGAAGGAGAATTCGAAGTTTTTGGTAAGAAATCTCGAATTTTTGAAGTTTAGATGATTCTAGAACCGTATGTGAGCTTATAAATGTGACTTGTGTGTTCGGGTGGTGTGGTGTGTGTGTGTTCTAGGTGTTAGAACAGTTGAGGAGGCTCAGGTGAAGAGTGTGACATTTGAAGAAGGCAACAAAGGTGAGTTCTAGACCCCTTTTTACTGATTTTTAAACATTTTGGGGCTGGAAATGCATATATATGTTTTTATAAAATTTATGCTGATACCCGTATGAACTGAATGTATGCATGTTTATGTTTATGCTAGATTTATGCCTAGAATCTTGTGTATATGTTAGAGTTAGGCATTATGATGTTTGGGACTTGGATTATGGAATAGACTCATGAACAGGTTGCAAATATGTCTGAAAATGGGACTTAGAATAATTATTTACAGGTTGATGAGTCCACTAGTGCTCATACGACCAACAGTGTGGTCGTATGACTAGGAGATATATTTTTCTAAGTATTGATGAGTCTAACAGGACTCATACGACCAACGTGGTCGTATGAATAAGTGATATTTTCTAAGTATGAGACCCACAGGACTCATACGACCAACAGTGGTCGTATGACTATGATGAAATTTTCTAAGTATGGACTCATACGACCAACAGTGGTCGTATGATCCAAATATGTTCCCAAGTCCAGGGATGGTACGACCACCAGTGGTCATACGACCAACAGTGTGGTCGTATGACCAGTTGATAAATCTAAGTGTTAAGTGAAAAGTCCAGCAGTGCTCATACGGCTAATAGGGCTCATACGCCCAGAGGGCTTATACGCCCAATAGGGCTAAAACGCCTAAACACTTAGAAATTTTCAGGAATTTCCAGTAAGTCCGAAGTTCGAGGTTTGACCAGGGTTGAATAGGGTTAATAAATGATGATGTCTCATGCATATAATGATGAGTATGATTAACCCTAATTGTTACTAATATTATTATTAGTATATTATTGTTAACAATATTATTAAAATATTGTTAAGTAAGGTATGATGAAGGTATGATGATGAATGTATGATGATGAATGAATGATGAATATGTATGATGTGTGTATGTTCCTTGTGATTGTGTATGCTTATCTTTCTGAGACTTTACGAATAACGGGAAATGAACTAATAAAGTATTATGTAACGTAAAGTGAAAGATAATGGAAGAGGAACATGATGATGAATGCATGTATTAACGAATGAATGAAAAGAAGAATGATGATGAATGCATGCATTAATGAACGAATGAAGTATGTCTTGCAAGCATTGAATAACGCGATTGGTCCTTCTATGTGATTGACCATGGTCATGGTACCTCTACCGCTTACCTCTAGTACCGTGGCATACGTTTTGTTGTTCATATGTTGACTTCGGCCCGGTAGCTAATAACGATCGGGGTGTAGCATATGGTATTGGTACAATTCACCTTTCAATGTGCAAGTAGTAACGAAACATGAAGATAATAATGAATATATTCTCTATGTACGTATGATGTATGAGTATTATGAACGTAAAATGAAAGATAATGAAAGAAGAATGATGATGAATACATGCATTAATGAACGAACGAATTATGTCTTGCAAGCATTGAATAACGCGATTGGTCCTTCTATGTGATTGACCATGGTCATGGTACCTCTACCGCTTACCTCTAGTACCGTGGCATACGTTTTGTTGTTAATATGTTGACTTTGGCCCGGTAGCTAATAACGTTCGGGATGTAGCATATGGTATTGGTACAATTCACCTTTCAATGTGCGCAAGTAAGTATGAACGGGATTCTTGTCATTCGACCACAGTAATCATAGCCAAGTGCTATGAAGTGGGTAAAGCCTGACAGAATCCATACGAGAAGTTAAAGATAACGATGAATAACAAATGATGAAGATAATAACGAATATTATCTCTGTGTACGTATGATGTATGAACGCATGCACGAAAGGATACTTTTAAATAAGTAAAAGTATGTTTTATTACAAAACTAGAACTCACTCAGCAACGCTGACTTTTATGTATTTTCCAGTTGACAGGTAGGGTTGCTGAGGATGGTACGAGGCGGCTACTCAGCTCTTTTGGGATGGCATTCTTTTGTTAATGTTTTTGTATTGTAATGCAAACAAATGATATCTTGTAACAGATGTTGTATTACTTTGCAAAAGCATTTATAGTAAAATTTAAAGTTTCCGCTGCATGGTTTTTACTAAGTTATATGAAATGTATGTTTTATGGGTAATGACAACCAACTGTGAGGTGCCCGGGAACGGGGCCTTACAATCAATGTCCTTCCCAGGTGATTTAGGGCCAGGGATTAATAACGTCAGCATGAATGAAGACTCTTTCATACATAATCATGGCGGCGTATTGTATGTTGTCAATATTACCGGCCACATGCTATACGACATACTCATGTTCCCAAATGGATTGAAGCCATCAGCAGCCAACCCTAATCTAACATTTCTAGGTTCTTTGGCAAAATCAGGATGCATTGAATCGAATTCTTTCCATGATGTACCATCCACCGGGTGACGTAACTTACCATCTTCCGTGCAACGTCCAGAAGCATGCCATGTCATATGCTTTGTAGTGTGTCTTGAGCTATAAATACGCTTTAATCTAGGAATTAATGGAAAGTAACGCATAACCTTGTTGGGAACTTTCTTCCCCTTAGTGTTTGCGTCCTTCCATCTACTTTCATAACATATTGGACATTTTTGCAAATCTTTGTTATCCTTCCCCCAAAATAAACAACAGTCATTCTTACAAACGTGGATCATTTCATATCCTAACCCAACTTTCTTCATTATCTTCTTGGCTTCAAAGTTTGACGGTGGGATTTTAGCAAGAGGAAATGCAGTTTTCAGAAATTCTAACAATTGGTCAAACGATGTATTGGTCCATTTATTGATGGCCTTCATGTGACTCAGTTTTGCCAAGAAATCCAATGAAGACATCCCGTCACAACCAGGGTATAGTTTGGTGTCGGCAAGTTTCAGTAATTCAGCAAGTTCATCATTTGTATCACTCGGTGTATCTGTTGTGTTCATTGGCTCGTCGTCGTCGTATGTGTTGTCCTCTTGTGGGACATTCTCCTGACGAACATCATTAATAAAATCATGTATTGGGTCTGTCGTTTGAGGTATGACTGGAACTACCGGTGACGGAACATATGATTCACCATGATGCGTCCACGTTTTGTAAAATCGGCAAAAACCATTATTATGTATGTGACGCTCTATTGTTGGAAGAGGAAACCAATAACTGTTATTGCAATTATTAGACGGACACCGAGCTTTATTTTGGCCATTCGTATAATTCTTACACCTTTCCATGAATGCTTTAAGACCAATCAGATATTCTTTAGAAAATTTATTTTATAAAGTAGTCCAAGTCTTATCAATCGTCATAACTGTGTCTACAAACAAATATTAATTATCTTAACACATTTAAAACTAGGGAAATACAAACATATATACATTCTTATATTCAAACAATAACTACATATTAATACAATTTAACATACCAAATACATATATACATTCTTATATTCATACCAAATACATACATACATTCTTATATTAACATACCAAACACATGTTATTTCAAACAATCTTAATACAAACATACACACATGTTAATACAAAATTAACACAAAATTAACATATCAAATACATACATTCTTTAATACAAACATACACACATTTTCTTTCATCTCAACTAAATATCTATTTTTTCATAACTATAAAACTTGCTAAACCTAATTCAACAATAACTACATATTAACACATATTTAACAATCCAAATACATACATTCTTATATTCATACATACAAAATAAACTTCAAAAACCCAAACAACTACAAATTAACACACTAAATACATACATTCTTTCTTATATACATACATACACACATGTTAAACATCTATTTTTCATAACTATAAACATCTATTAAACATCTAATTTCAAAATATTAACTAAAACTTAACATAAAATTAGGTAAAATTGAGTTTATTACCTGAAATCAAGAGTGGTGGTGGTGGCTACGGTGCAAAGGAGGCGGCGGCGGTGGTGGAGCGACGGTGGTGGAGCAGCGGTGGTGGAGCAGCGGTGGTGGAGCGCAGTAGCTTTGAAAATGGCGGTGGTGGAGCGATGGTGGTGGAGCAGCGGGTGTCGCCGGGGAGTGGGGTGAGGTTGCCGGTCGCCGGTCGCCGGGAGTTGGAGTGGGGTGGGGGTTGACGGTCGCCGGAAAGTGGGAGTGGCCATGGGGGTGGGGAATGCGGTGAGTGGGGTGAGGGTTTTGAGTGGGGTGAGGGTTCTGAAAATCCCGAATTATATCTGTGCAGAAACTTTTTGCGGCGATTTTTCGCCGCAAAAATGCTTTTGCGACGACAATAAATAAAATAAAAATAAATTTAATTTTAAATAATCTTTTTTGCAACGAAATATCGCCGCAAATAATAATTCTATAAATAAAAAATAAAAAATAAAACTTTAATTATTTTTTATTTAAATATTTATTCTTTTTTGCGACGATATGTCGCCGCAAATAAGTTGCCGGGAATTTTCCCGCTCTTTAAAAAGTTGTCAATAAATGAAAAAAATTAAAAGGAAAATAATTATGGTTATTTGCGACGAAACATCGCCGCAAAAGATCTTTTTGACCGGAAAAGTCAAAAAAGCAAATATTTTTGTCGTTTACTGAACATTTTGCGACGATTTCTATATCGCCGCAAAAAAACGTTGTCACAAAAAAACACTTTTCTTGTAGTGCCTGCCGTCGGCAATGCCCCCTCACAACCACAATGGTAAGAACAAATGAATGAACAAATCCAACAAGAAGTCAAAATACAAGTCAAACATTAACTCTAAAAACAAATGAATGAACAAATGCAAAAATACAAGAAGATTTTCAAAGATAACTTAAATGTGACGTGATTTCAAGGACGTGATCAAAGTCATTAGGTGGTTTAGGTTAATGTTGATTTGATAATATTTTGAACAAATTTTAAAGACTTTAAATACATTAATATGTATGGTATTGCTTAACATTTTGTGTGATTTTTATGTAATGGTTATGGTTTTATTTGTGTTTCATGGTAGTTTTCCAATGTCACACTACCAGTATCCCAACAAGTTTTCCAACCCTATAGACACATTAAATCACAGGCATACGATCTCTGCCTGTAGTAAATCGCTCACACAACGATAATCACATAATAAGGATCTATGGTTGTCCCTACCCAGAAGACATGTTAAATGTAAGGCCCCGTTCCCGGGCACCTCACAGTTGGTCATTCACAGCATAAATCATACTTATTATAATTTAAGCAGCGGAATTAATTTAAACAAAAGACATTCATTCCATTAAAAACACTGTTGCTAAGCAATACATTCTAGTTTATAAGTCACAAAATGTTAGATGAATGAATTACAAAACAACAGTATTATCAAAAAGTGAATGGATGTCAGTCTTGCCCGCCAAGTAGCCATCCCCGGGTGCCATCCTCAGCAACCTGTCACCTGCCAACTGGAAAATACATAAAAGTCAGCGTTGCTGAGTGAGTTCTAGTTTTATAATTAAAATACTTTATTTTTCATTCAAAACCGTTCCTCATCTTCTTAGGTGATCATACATCGTACGTACACATAGGTAATATTTTTATTATCTTCACCATCGTTCAATTCGTACTTTTATCATTCTTCTCCCGGTCTTTTGCAATACATAGTTGCTCAACCATTAACGATCTCAAGGATCTCAAGACTTTTGGGTCTGTTGTGACACCGAGTCACTTACCCATTTCCAACCTCACAGGTTGTAAGTCTTCTGCGGGCTTTTGCAACGCCAAGTTGCTCACCCATTAGCAATCTCAAGGATTGCAAGGCTTCTGCGGGCTTTTGCAACACCAAGTTGCTCACCCATTAGCAATCTCAAGGATTGCAAGGCTTCTGCGGGCTTTTGCAACACCAAGTTGCTCACCCATTAGCAATCTCAAGGATTGCAAGGCTTCTGCGGGCTTTTGCAACACCAAGTTGCTCACCCATTAGCAATCTCAAGGATTGCAAGCCTTCTGCGGGCTTTTGCAACACCAAGTTGCTCACCCATTATCAATCTCAAAGATTGTAAGCCTTCTGCGGGCTTTTGCAACACCAAGTTGCTCACCCATTATCAATCTCAAAGATTGTAAGCCTTCTGCGGGCTTTTGCAACACCAAGTTGCTCACCCATTATCAATCAAGACTTTCTTTTATTAATTTACATTCCACTTTCTATTACCATTAATCTTCCACTTTATTAATGATAATAATAATTCCTGTCTTGATCATAATCATTACACGTAGAATCATACAATATTATTATTAATAAACATATTAATAATAATAGTACTGATAATATTAATAATCATATTAATATTAATTCCCATCACAGCCCTAATCATAACATTAATTAAAATATTAAGAAAGGGTATTAATACATTCAGACATAATCATTCGCATCCAATAAAGTCCAAGTCAACATCAATGTGAAACCCTACTGCACAGACTCCAAGACAAAAGTCTGTTAAAAAGTTAAAGTATTTGGGCGTATGAGCCCTGTCTTAGGCGTTTCACCACTGTCAGACATATCAACTACACCTAGAAAATTTCAGGCTCTGGCGTATGAGCACTGCTGGGCGTATGACCCCTGTTGGTCGTATTAGCTCTGTTGGTCGTATTAGCCCTGTTGGTCGTACCATCCCATACTTAGAAAATATTTTCTGGTCATACGACCAGAATTCAGACTTTTCACCTTTTTACTTAGTTTTCAGACTCATGGGTACTGTGGGACTCATGAGTCCTGTTGGACTTATAAGTCCCCATACTTAGCAAATTTTCAGACTTATGAGTCTGGTCGTTTTAGAACTATTGGACACATTACCTGCTTAGACTCATGACCATACTTAGAATATTTCTAAGGTATGTCCCTGGGCGTATAAGCACTATTAGACTCATTAGTTTGTACTTAGTTATTCTAAGTCCAAATTTCAGGCATATTACTACTATTTGGGCTTGTTAGTCGTTTTAGTAACCTGCTCATGTGACTAATTCATATTTCAAATTCCCAAACATCAGAATGTCTAGTACTAAACATATACACATGATTCTAGGCATAAATCTAACATAAACATAAACATACTTACATTCATATCATACGGGTATTATACCCAAACTTATAAAAACATACTTACATGCATTTCCAGCCCTAAAACATTAAAAAGAACAGGTAAGAAGGGGTCTAGAACTCACCTTCGTTGTCTCTTCAAATTTTCACACTCTTCTCCCAAGCCTCTTCGACTGTTCTAGCACCTAAAACACACACACCACACCACCCGAACACCCAAGTCACATTTATAAGCACACATACGGTTCTAGAATCATCTAATGCTTCAAAAACTCGAGATTTCTTACCAAAAACTTCTAGTTTTCAGATTCTTCTTCAGAAATTCGAGAATTCTCTGCTTTGCTGCTTTCTCTCTCTAAATATCTGAAAATGGTGATGATATGAACAAGAGTGGGTGACCATACCACTTTTGTATCAAAATTAATAGAAAGTTTGCCCATTTGGCACTTTTGGCCCTTCCACGAAAGTAGACTTTTGTTTTCTTTCCTTTCTCTTTCTATCTTGTTCTTTTAATTTCTTTAATAAGAAATTACGGGTGTTACAAGTCCACCCCCCTTATATAGGTTTCGTCCCCGAAACCTGTTATTCCTCAAACAGATGTGGGTAGTGCTGTCTCATTTCTTCTTCAGTCTCCCACGTAGACTCGGATCCCTTCCTGTGCTTCCACTGTACGCGCACAAGAGGAACCACTTTATTCCTTAACCTCTTTTCTTTACGATCAATAATGGCCACTGGTTGCTCCACGTAGTTGAGCCGCTCATCCACCTCGATATCCTCCAGTGGTACAACCATGTCTTCATCAGCTAAGCACTTTCTCAGATGAGATACATGGAATGTGGGATGAATTCCACTTAACTCATCCGACAGTTCAAGTCGATAGGCCACCTCTCCTACTCATGCGACAATTCGGAAAGGTCCTATGTATCTCGGGCTTAGCTTACCTCTTTTCCTGAATCTAATAATCCCTTTCCAAGGTGAGACCTTCAACATAACTCGGTCACCAACCTTGAACTCTATCGGTCTTCGCCTCTTGTCAGCATACGACTTTTGCCTATCTTTCGCCGCCTTCATGAAAGCTTTGATCTTTTCCAACTTCTCAGTCGTAGCTTCGATCACCTCAACACCTCCTAACTCTTTCTGCCCAATGTCTCCCCAGCACACGGGCGTCCTACATCTCCTACCGTATAGCATCTCGTAAGGTGGCATGCCAATGCTGGCATGATAACTGTTGTTATACGAGAATTCTGCTAACGGCAGGTGGTTGTCCCAACTTCCTCCAAAGTCGATCACGCACGCCCGAAGCATGTCTTCGAGGGTTTGGATCGTCCTCTCAGACTGACCGTCTGTCTGAGGGTGATATGCTGTACTAATGTGTAGTCTCGTCCCCATCGCATCATGAAATCTTTTCCAAAACTTGGAGGTAAACCGGGTGTCACGATCAGACACAATAGATACCAGCACACCATGACGAGCTACAATTTCTTTGATGAACAGATCCGCCAATCTCTCGGATGAGTACGTTTCACAGATCGGTAGGAAGTGGGCACTCTTTGTCAAGCGGTCAACTATCACCCATATGGCATCATACCCTTTTGGGGTACGTGGTAACTTCGTGATGAAGTCCATGGTGATGTGCTCACACTTCCACTCGGGTATATCCAACGGTTGGATCTTCCCTTAGGGCTTTTGGTGTTCCGCCTTCACTTGTAAGCAAGTCAAGCACTTACTTACGTACTCCACTACGTCGCGTTTCATACCCGGCCACCAATAGTCTTTCTTCATATCGTGGTACATTTTGGTAGCACCGGGGTGAATGGAGTATCGAGTCTTATGGGCCTCGTCCATAATCTTTTCACGTAGATCCCCGTATCGACGAATCCACATTCGCCCAAATCGGGTCTTAACACCAAGAGTGTTCTCACCCAATTCCGTAACTAGGCCTCTCATCCTTTCGGAGTTAAGACGATCTTCTTTCAAAGCCTCGTCTTGGAACTCCTTAACCTGTGTCATCACATCGGGGGTCATGATCAGCTGATAAGCCTTCACCCGAATCGGCTCAGGTCGTTCTTTTCGACTAAGGGCATCGGCCACCACGTTGGCCTTGCCCGGATGGTAATGGATTTCGCAATCATAATCCTTTATTAGTTCCAACCATCGCCTCTGCCTCATGTTAAGATCTTTCTGCTCGAAGAAGTACTTCAAGCTTTTGTGGTCGATGAAGATTGTGCACTTCGTCCCGTATAGATAGTGCCGCCAAATCTTCAACGCGAAAACCACCGCAGCTAATTCTAGATCGTGTGTGGGATAGTTGACTTCCTGGATCTTCAGTTTTCGAGATGCATATGCGATCACCCTTCCACGTTGCATCAACACGCAACCTAGCCCGGAATAAGATGCATCTGAATAGACCACTAAGTCTTCATTCCCCTCGGGCAAAGTCAAAACAGGAGCTTGTGTTAGTCTTGCCTTCAACTCCTCAAAAGCCGTCTCCTGCTCTCGACCCCACACGAATTTCATGTCCTTACGAGTCAATTTTGTCAAAGGTGAGGCTATCTTTGAAAAGTCTTGAATAAATCTCCTATAATAGCCCGCCAATCCCAAGAAGCTACGAATCTCGGATGGCGTCTTTGGTGATTTCCATTGCATCACAGCCTCAACCTTTGCTGGGTCCACCATGATTCCCTCTGCATTTACCACGTGACCCAGAAATTGCACCTCGCGTAGCCAGAAAGCACATTTGGAGAACTTAGCATACAGTTTCTCCCTTCTCAAAGTCTCCAATACTTCCCGAATGTGACCGGCATGCTCTTCTTCGCTCCTCGAATAAATCAGGATATCATCGATGAACACAGTCACTGATTTATCTAACATTAGCCGACACACTCGGTTCATCAAGTCCATAAAAGCAGCTGGCGCGTTAGTTAGACCAAATGACATAACGAGAAACTCATAGTGTCCATAACGCGTACGAAAAGCTGTTTTAGGAATGTCCTGCTCCTTTACCTTCAATTGATGGTAGCCAGATCGAAGATCTATCCTCGAGAACCAACTGGCACCCTGGAGCTGGTCGAACAAGTCATCGATCCTCGGTAACGGATACCGATTCTTTATGGTCAACTTGTTCAATTCACGGTAGTCGATACACATTCTCATGCTACCGTCCTTCTTTTTCACAAATAAGACAGGAGCACCCCAAGGAGAGATACTCGGCCTAATGAAGCCCTTGTCAAGCAACTCTTGCATTTGCTCCATCAACTCCTTCATCTCAGTCGGAGCCAATCGATACGGTGTTTTAGCAACAGGTTGAGCACCGGGTATCAAGTCAATTTGGAATTCGATTTCGCGGTCAGGTGGCAATCCTGATAAGTCTTCCGGGAACACATCCGGAAACTCACACACAACCGAAACATCGGATAGTTGTTGTGTTGGCGTTTCCACATCCTTTACGTAACATAAGTAGGCGCCGCACCCACGCCTCATGCACTTGCCTGCCACCGCCATCGAAATCACCTTCGGAATCAGCGTTACCCGATCACCGCATATCGTTACCAGACTCCCGTCAGATGCCGTCAGTCGAATCATCTTCTTTCGACACACGATATTCGCTTCGTAGGTTGCCAACCAATCCATCCCTACCACTACATCAAATCCACCTAGGGACATCACATGTAATCTAGCGGCAAACCTATAGCCTTCTAACTCAATGGTGCAGTCCTCTATCACATCAGTAACTCTAGTGGACTTACCAATAGCAGTTTCTACATCAAAGGGCTCATCAATGTATTTACTACTAATAGGCAATTTAGCACAGAAAGTAGCAGAAATAAAACTCCTACTAGCACCAGAATCAAATAACACAGAAGCAAGAGTTTGATTTACTAGAAACGTACCTGACACAACATCGGGGTCCGTCCTAGCCTCCTCTCTGGTCATGGTGAAAGCTCTGGCGCTCGCCTTCTGCCCTTCAGCCCCGGCCGTCTTCTTCGTCCCGGAACTTTCCACCCTCTGTTTCCTGCAGTCTTTGCTCATATGACCCGCCTCACCGCAGGTGTAACACCTCAAATCTTTACAGTCCCTCGAGATGTGGCCCGGCTTCCCACACTTGAAACACGCGTTGAGCCTCGATCTGCACTCACCCGTATGCTCCTTCCCGCACTTGCCACACCTTTTGGGCCTCGAGCTTGATGACCCCACCCTACGGTCATTCGTTTTCATCCTTTTGTTGTTCGGGGTAAAGCCACTACGCCCGAACCGTTTCCCATTCCAGTTTCGGTCACCACCACCAGCCTTCTTCACCTCCGCATCTGCTACCTCCCTCTCATCATAAAGCCTCCCAGCCAAATCTACTGCCGACCTAAAAGTGCTTGGTCGTGCAACAATCAAATGCCTACGAATATCGGCTGGTAGCCCCTGTATATATACCGGTTAATCTTGCGAGATACCGGTGTCACCTGATCTGGCACCAGCCTAACCATCTCATTGAACTTGGTAGTGTATTGCTGGTGGCTCATGGTTCCCGCCTCGAGTTGCAGGAACTCTCTCTCAATCTTATCAAGTTCCCTGTGAGGACAGAATTCCTCAATTACCAGCTTCTTCAACTCGGGCCACTTCATCTTGCCTATAGCCCTACTACCCTCAGCTTGGACAATATTGTCCCACCAACATAGTGCTGAGTCAGTAAAGGAGTGGGTGGCAAACTTCACCTTCTGATCCTCCCGGCACTCGCTGATCTCAAGTACCGCCTCCATCTTCCTTATCCAACGGTGGGCTGCAGCAGCATTACCATTCCTGTCAAAAGTCGGGGGCCTGCACCTCTGGAATGCCCCGTAATTGCATCCTTTGGTTGTCACCCCTACCACATCATCTTCCTCTTCATCAGATACTACTATCTTTGGATCCGGTCGTTCCTCTCCTCCCATGCTTTCCTTCCCAGTTGACCCTCTCCTATCCTCCTTCTCCTTTCTCTCCTCATTCCTCACAGCACGAATAACATCCGTCACCACAGATGGCATAACTGCCTGCAGGACTTGGTGTACCTCATCAGCAATCGCCTCCCTAGCTGAGGCATTCAGGCTCGCATTCTCAGTTTCTTCGTTCCTATCAGGAACCTCAGGGTTCACGGGGATCGTCTCTGGAGCTTTAGTACTGTTCCTAGTCGTACGCGGACGACCTCTACCTCTAGCAGCTTTTGTAGGTTTCTTCCCAGCCATTTTCCTATGCACTATAAGATTCAAACACTAAAACAGTCATTCAAGGAAACAGCTCAGTTTATGTCAAGTATAGTAAGTCCCTAATTACAGTGGCCAGTTGTGATTAGCCACTTACTTTACTCTTCACACCCCAAGCATTTCCTATCCTGACTACATCAGTATCTAAATCTACTAAGAACACATAATCCATATAGCACACGCACATAAGTCTGGTTGACTTTTAAGAAAACAATACCTGATGGCACATGGCTACTCAGGCTGACATCCCTCTTTCCGTCCCATTCTCAGTTTAATTTAGGTTTATTTTGAAAAATTTTACCCGTTTCAATTAAACTTTAGCTCTGATACCAACTTGTAAGGCCCCGTTCCCGGGCACCTCACAGTTGGTCATTCACAGCATAAATCATACTTATTATAAATTTAAGCAGCGGAATTAATTTAAACAAAAGACATTCATTCCATTAAAAACACTGTTGCTAAGCAATACATTCTAGTTTATAAGTCACAAAATGTTAGATGAATGAATTACAAAACAACAGTATTGTCAAAAAGTGAATGGATGTCAGTCTTGCCCGCCAAGTAGCCATCCCCGGGTGCCATCCTCAGCAACCTGTCACCTGCCAACCGGAAAATACATAAAAGTCAGCGTTGCTGAGTGAGTTCTAGTTTTATAATTAAAATACTTTATTTTTCATTCAAAACCGTTCCTCATCTTCTTAGGTGATCATACATCGTACGTACACATAGGTAATATTTTTATTATCTTCACCATCGTTCAATTCGTACTTTTATCATTCTTCTCCCGGTCTTTTGCAACACATAGTTGCTCAACCATTAACGATCTCAAGGATCTCAAGACTTTTGGGTCTGTTGTGACACCGAGTCACTTACCCATTTCCAACCTCACAGGTTGTAAGTCTTCTGCGGGCTTTTGCAACGCCAAGTTGCTCACCCATTAGCAATCTCAAGGATTGCAAGGCTTCTGCGGGCTTTTACAACACCAAGTTGCTCACCCATTAGCAATCTCAAGGATTGCAAGGCTTCTGCGGGCTCTTGCAACACCAAGTTGCTCACCCATTAGCAATCTCAAGGATTGCAAGGCTTCTGCGGGCTTTTGCAACACCAAGTTGCTCACCCATTAGCAATCTCAAGGATTGCAAGCCTTCTGCGGGCTTTTGCAACACCAAGTTGCTCACCCATTATCAATCTCAAAGATTGTAAGCCTTCTGCGGGCTTTTGCAACACCAAGTTGCTCACCCATTATCAATCTCAAAGATTGTAAGCCTTCTGCGGGCTTTTGCAACACCAAGTTGCTCACCCATTATCAATCAAGACTTTCTTTTATTCATTTACATTCCACTTTCTATTATCATTAATCTTCCACTTTATTAATGATAATAATAATTCCTGTCTTGATCATAATCATTACACGTAGAATCATACAATATTATTATTAATAAACATATTAATAATAATAGTACTGATAATATTAATAATCATATTAATATTAATTCCCATCACAGCCCTAATCATAACATTAATTAAAATATTAAGAAAGGGTATTAATACATTCAGACATAATCATTCGCATCCAATAAAGTCCAAGTCAACATCCATGTGAAACCCTACTGCACAGACTCCAAGACAAAAGTCTGTTAAAAAGTCAAAGTATTTAGGCGTATGAGCCCTGTCTTAGGCGTTTCACCACTGTCAGACATATCAACTACACTTAGAAAAATTTCAGGCTCTGGGCGTATGAGCACTGCTGGGCGTATGACCCCTGTTGGTCGTATTAGCTCTGTTGGTCGTATTAGCCCTGTTGGTCGTACCATTCCATACTTAGAAAATATTTTCTGGTCATACGACCAGAATTCAGACTTTTCACCTTTTTACTTAGTTTTCAGACTCATGGGTACTGTGGGACTCATGAGTCCTGTTGGACTTATAAGTCCCCATACTTAGCAAATTTTCAGACTTATGAGTCTGGTCGTTTTAGAACTATTGGACACATTACCTGCTTAGACTCATGACCATACTTAGAATATTTCTAAGGCATGTCCCTGGGCGTATAAGCACTATTAGACTCATTAGTTTGTACTTAGTTATTCTAAGTCCAAATTTCAGGCATATTACTACTATTTGGGCTTGTTAGTCGTTTTAGTAACCTGCTCATGTGACTAATTCATATTTCAAATTCCCAAACATCAGAATGTCTAGTACTAAACATATACACATGATTCTAGGCGTAAATCTAACATAAACATAAACATACTTACATTCATATCATACGGGTATTATACCCAAACTTATAAAAACATACTTACATGCATTTCCAGCCCCAAAACATTTAAAAAAAACAGGTAAGAAGGGGTCTAGAACTCACCTTCGTTGTCTCTTCAAATTTTCACACTCTTCTCCCAAGCCTCTTCGACTGTTCTAGCACCTAAAACACACACACCACACCACCCGAACACCCAAGTCATATTTATAAGCACACATACGGTTCTAGAATCATCTAATGCTTCAAAAACTCGAGATTTCTTACCAAAACTTCTAGTTTTCAGATTCTTCTTCAGAAATTCGAGAATTCTCTGCTTTGCTGCTTTCTCTCTCTAAATATCCGAAAATGGTGATGATATGAACAAGAGTGGGTGACCATACCACCTTTTGTATCAAAATTAATAGAAAGTTTTCCCATTTGGCACTTTTGGCCCTTCCACAAAAGTAGACTTTTGTTTTCTTTCCTTTCTCTTTCTATCTTGTTCTTTTAATTTCTTTAATAAGAAATTACGGGTGTTACATTAAACCTTGAATACCGAACAGACACAAAAGGAACATGTTAATGTTTGTTCATTTACTTTTGACCAAACCTACGATCGATCACTCTTGACAGTGCAACTACTATTATCCCCTTCAAGGTGGGGCCACTTAGCCACAAGATGTGCATCTCCCTTAACGTGTGACGAAGAGGGTACTCTTGCTATTTGTTGTGTCACACCCTCAAATTCCGGGTCTGGAATCTATCACGGAGGGGTGAGCAAATAGGATCGAACACAGTAGTTACACATGAGATGCATTTTTCTATACGATAAGTTTTAGATAATCAATCCATTATTATTCAGAGCATTAGATATTATACGCAGTGGAAATAAATATATAGATCGTTTCTTAACAATACGTCTAATTATATCTCAGATAATAAACAATATGTATCTTGAGCTCTTATATGATCCTACGTGCATGACCATAAGCTCCTAGTAGATACCTGAGAATACATGTAAATCAAGTGTCAACACAGGGTTGGTGAGTTCATAAGTAAGTAAAACATAACGATAAATCATCAATTATCATTCAAAGAAGGGTTTATTTTGTGAAGATATGGAACCCTTTTATAAGGTGAACCCGCTATCCCACATACTTACTAAGTACAAGCCCAACAAATCCTTCACATAGGATTTGCCCATGTATCATAGTTTATTTGTATATGAATAGCCTGTCGGAACCCTTTTATAAGGTGAACTCACTATCCCACATACAAGCATCAAGTAAAGCACCATCATAGTTCATAAAACAAAAGGGCATGTTTCATCCCAAGAACAGTAAGTAATATCACAAATAAAAGTTCCAGTTTAAAAGAGCATGCTTCATCCCAAAACCAAAGTAAAAAGGGAAACACGAGAACTCACAAAATAATCTGAAATTTCAATCACAACATGTATTCCAGCCCCAAAATATTTAAATGATTAAAAAGGGGAACAGTTATGAACTCGCCTAAGTTCTTGTGTGTTGTTGACAAGCTAGTAAATTCCTCCTAAGGAATTATAATTCACATAAGCAAATAGTTACAAATCCATAACCTAAATAAGTTAGATCTTGAACCTGGCGTTCAATTGATCTAAGGTTTGGTTTTCGGGGATTTGTTATAAACATCTAACTAATTATTTAATTACCTTTGTTAATTCTTTAGTAATTGAAGATTTACATTTCATAAACTTTGATTAGTTTAATAATGATTTTAACATATCATTATATTCTAAATAAATTGTAAACATTATTTAACTTTGTAAGTTTATATTTAATTTTTTAAGATTTTATAAATATTTAAATTTAAAAAATCTAATTTGTATTTATCTGATTAATTCATAATTAGCAATATAATGTCCATTAATAATTTAATGATTTAAATTATTATTTAAAATCCATTTTTATAAAAATAATAATTTATAACACTTGTAACAATTTTATAAATAATAAATAAATAAGATTTTTAAAGAAATAATTTTCCAGAAAATAATTATATAATTTCTAGAATAAACAAAGTTTATAAAAATTATTTTTATAATTTTTAATAATTTTTCTGTATTTTTAAAAGGCTCAAAAAGGGCTTTAAAAAAATGTGGGGGCAAGGGTTCGAACCCTTGACCTCAAAGATTGCAAGTGACCCAAGAACCAGTGAACCAAAGGCTTACAGTCGCATTAGGAGTTGGTTCCAAATGGTTTTAAGCAAAATTTTCAATCAAACCCCAATTCACCAAGAACCCTAAGTTCGAATCCCATCAAATTGAAGCCCAATTCGATGCTGTAATCGATTGAAATCATAGGGCTTTTATTCCTTATAAGAAATCGAGCATGTAGGTAGTTTTAATTACCTGTTTCGAGTTCGATTTGATGAAGAACAGTGAGTTGCAGGTCGCGGTCGAGTGAGGTAGCCAAATCGATATGTTTGTATGTTTTTAGATCAAATGAAAGTCGATGGAAGTGTTTAAATGCTCAATCAATCGTTAGTGTGCATTTACTTTTGATTATAATTATTGTTCAGTGCGTTTTCTTGGTGGTGGTCGACCGATAGTGGAAAGAAAATGGAAATCGCATTAAACCGACACCATTATACAAATTTCAAGGGCCCACGAGTTCGAATCGTACACGCGAAGTTGTCGGGGTGATTTGATTGAGTCGAAACCAGCTTAATTTGGCGTTTGGGGTTGTCGGAGGGCCGCCGGAGAGGGTGGCCGGAGGGGAGTCGACGGGAGGGGGATGGTTTGGGTAAATTACACAAATGGTCCCTATAGTTTACTAGGTTTAATATTTTATGTAAAAACTTTGTTTTAAAGTTTCAAAATTGGCAATTTAACCCCCTGAACTTCATTATTAATATTATTATTTATTATTATTATTATCATTATTATTATTTTTAACAATATTATTATTATTATTATAATAATATCAAATATATATATATATATATATATATATATATATATATATATATATATATATATTTAGTCAACAAAAAATTTTTTTCGGGTTGTCACATGTTGCTCCCACCCCTAGTACGAACCATCATGTGTACATAATATACACATTCACATTTCAATATAAGTTACGTACACACAATCTATAACATACACACTTATCAAATTAGGTTTCACTAACGCATTGCCTACACATGTACACATACATATACTAATATACATACATACCTAGACTTGTCATATAACACAATGCATTACAAGGAAACCACACATACCAAATACAGATACTCCTATATATTATCAAATACATGTCAACACTTACACCAAAATATACCTACATCTACATATAGTAATTACATATATACATATCATATGCATACTTATTTATACCATGCTCATATGTACATATATTTGAAACCAAATATCACCAATGCAATACAACCACATGTATACACACAAATACGTGCATACCTACACTTGTCGTATAACAAAATACCACATAGCAAACTACAGATGCCAAATACATATCTACACTTACACAATGCCAAATGCATAACAAATACATACTAACATCTATACATACCAAACATATACTGTGGCAACCCTAAAAAAATAATAGACGATTTTATTACGAATATTATTTAGCAAAATACATTATATACATGTCATGTTTATATATTTTCGTGTGCATGTTTTGCATGCATATAAATATAATTTGTACGTATGCATGTCTACATGCATGTATAAAAATGGAAAATATACATATGCATGCATGTATAAGTATGTATATATGTATGAATATTAATACATTCTACGTAAACATATGTAAATGTATTAGTGTTTGCTTGTTGTCATAAATGAACCTTATGTATGCATGGTTGCATGTATGTATATACATATAGAATTTTACGTATGCATGTATGTATAGATGAATATATAAGGTTATTATGGTACTATGCATGCATAGGTAATGTAAAATGTATATGTATCTAAAAACCATTACAAATAAACTAAAGAGTAACCAAATCTAACCAAACATCACACTTTGATACATCAAAGAAACTTAACATCAAACAAATCAAACCTTAAAGTACCCAAACTATAATGTAATTCGAAACCCATCCATTACACAAACTAAAACCCAACCTAACCACCCTCTCGGCTAAACAACCATAACCACAAACTAGATGAAAATGAGAGATGGCAAATCCTAAACTACATCTCGGCTACATTGCAACACCAAGCACCACCCTCACTTGCCACCTACACCTACATATTGACTAAGCAAACTCTCGGCCACCTTGCATTCCCACCATACCATCCCTTAGACCGCCACCTATCACCATGAATATCTTTGATTGCCACCTAATACACCTATACAAACTTACTCACCCAAGCTAGGACCTAAACTCATTGATGAGTCACCACCACTAGAACCGACCCCTTTGCACACTAAAAAGCTCTCGGATACTACTTCATAAACACAACACACTACTATAAAACCCACCTTTGCTCTCTAGTTCTCGGAACATCTCACACAACCATCAACACCACCATCAACCGTAGCTAAACACCACCATCAACATCCATCGTCAGCATATTTCTCTCTATCTCTCGGCCTCATCACAAACTCAACAACCACCACCCTCGTCCCTCTCTCTCGACTTTCACAACAATCAACAACCATACCACACCACCATCATCAACCGTAACCATCACCTTTACTCATACCTCTCTCGGGTCACACAAATCACCACCCGTAGCCATAATAATCACCACCTTCACGGCTCTTTCTCGCGGTTTTTAGAGCAGCAAACATCATTCAAAAGGTTTAGTTTCTTTATTCTCTTAATATACCTTGAAATCAAAAGTTACATATGTGTTATAAACACATAAAAATTTGTTTTGGTATATGTATATGTACCAAAACTAACCTTAATAAATCTTGAAACCTTAATATCTATCAAGAACCAGTAATAAAATCAGAAAACTTGATAAAAGATGTATTTTTTAATTTATGAGAATTTAATCTTGAAATATTAAAGAAATTAAGTAAAAATACTAAATAAATTGCGATTGTGGGAATAAATATTGGAAATCTTTAGAAAATATTAACTTATTATGGTGAGAATTTTCAGTAAAAATATAGTTAGTAAAATAATTTATACAAATTATTTAAAAATGAAGAAAATACTCAAAAATACAAATAATTCGATAAAATTGTGATAAATTCACAGAATGATCCTTTTGAAGGATAAAGGTCTGTGGAATTATTTCAGAATTTATTTCCTTATTATAATTGAAATATGAATTTTTATGTTTTCTGTTGTAGAAAAATCACAATAAATACGTAAAGTATATAATAAATTCTGCCAAAATCATGGATACAATTTTAAATATGAATCTATAGAATATATAAATTTCATAAGTTTTGGAGTTATATAACTATTTTTTCTAAATATTAAGATTATTGTAAAATTTACAGAAACTGATCTGCTACGGGTTAGATTTTGATATATTTATACGATGTTCTATTTCATATATGAAACGTTTTGTAAAATTTTTGGAATTTATGGACTATAGAAACTATTTTTAATGAATTTTTGGAATATTATAAGATTTACAGAAAGAAATCTGTTGGTACTTGGACATCCAAGAAAATTATGGCAAGATCCAAATTGTTGAAATAACATTATGTAAATTTTTGGTGATTTTTGGATAAGCGTAGCTAATTTTGATGATTTATAAAAACTTTGAAATAATTATAACAAATTATATATAGTGAAATAAAAGTTGGGAATTTTATGATGATGTTAGCAGGTTATTTCACAGCTAAACCTCAAAAGATTGTTATATCTGAGACTCTAAAAATTTAAAAATTTTTTTATCTAACTTATAAATTATTTTATAGGTTATCGATTGGAGACACGGTGAGATTCATAGCCCCATTTTTGACCCTTTTGGTATTTGTAAAGTTTTTAGGGGAAAAAGTATACTGGTTATGTTGATGTATTATTTTGAAAATATTTTGAGACTTACTGTCATTTGCGATACAACCATTAGTTCGAATGAGGAACCGTCTGATAATATTAGTAGCGCTACTTAGGAGAAAATTTGCACTAACAGGATGAATGCTGTGATGCTATTTTCCTGCACCTAACCGAATGAGGGTTGAGATGTAATATTATCTGATTTTGTGATTATTCATGACAGTATGATTATGTTTGTGGACAGGTTTGGTTGTAATTGGTACATCAACAAAATATTTTATCTGGAATTAAACCTATGATCTCACTAACTTTTTGTTGACTATTTTGAGTATGCTCTTTCAGGAAACGATGACTAACTCATTTGACTTTAGTTTTCTGGTCCATAATGGTTGGGGCGAGATTGTTGGAAGAGTTTGTGTGACCCTAACAGTCAACATAGTTGACTATAGTGTGTATGTGGACGCGCACTTTCATCGCCTCTAAAGACATGCTATAGTTTAATGATGTTGTAAAAAGATTATATCAAATTTTAAAAACCTATGTTATATGATGTAATCTCGGCTATTATAAATAAATGCATGTCTTATTTTATGATTATATGTGTGATTGCATATCGTATTTACTACACTTTAAACAATGCACTCTGATCAAACGAGTCACACCCTAACAGCATTTCACGCTTCCGCCGGGATGTGACAGGTTAGTATCAGATCCATTGATTATAGTGAATTAGGTATAATAAAAATACCTAGACTGTGACCATAAGCTCAATTAATGGTAATATTAGGTATACTTATGTGATATAATTATTATGTGAAATTCTGTGATTTTATGATTACAATAATATGTTGTAAAACCGTGAAAATCTCCCAGGAAACAATCAACACACGATCTCAATCATGTGAATGCGGAATGTAAACATGATTGGATTGAAAGAAGAATCGAATTGATCACAAAATGATATTGTATTGAACAAAAGCAACCTATTACAGGTCTTGTACGAAATCGCGCAGTACAGAAGTGATAAATGATCAAAAGCTTAATTACAAAACGAAAACTAAGCTATTTATACTAAACAAAACAGTTCTCGCGCGACTGGCTTGTCGCGCGGCTAAGCCTTTCGCGTGGGATCAGCCTTTCGCGTGGAGTCAGTTGTCGCGTGAATGCAGCTTTCGCTTGTTATCTTTAGTTTTGAGTTTGTTGTTTTGCCGAGCCTTATATAGTCTTCTACAATCTCCCCCTAGGCTCGGTGAAACATCTTCAATCAAAATCAACATTTGCTCTCTTGTAATTGCCTGAATAAGCATACCATTTGTTCCGAAGTATTCGATCCGTCATCTAGACATACTGGCAAGATAGAAAGTAAACTGACTCATCAGCTGCAATGGGACAGTGTAGTAGCTTGATTAAGTCGTCTTTGCCAAACTTCATTAAATCAGCTGGATCAATTATTCTAAATGATTTGTCAGTGCATTTGATCACAGCATGACCTGAATCCTTCTCACATCTCCAAGAAAGTAATTGCTTTAAATAATTAGGAGGAACAGGAGCATGGACTGGAATCTTCCTTTTCTTGTAAGAATTTTCAAAATGAGATCATATAGTTTTTTATCAAGTCAAGACTCTGTCCAGCTTTATTTAAAATAAACTGGTTAAGTTGATTGTCAATATCTTTTGTCACTTTAAACTTATACTTCAGGTTTTACTCAGAAACATAAGGAGTGATACTTATCATGTTTTGTATGATTTAATATAATTCAGTGGATTCCACAATCAGAACTTCAGTAAAATACTTATTAGTCTTCAAGACACTATTGAGATTTCAAGTCACCCCAAATTGACTTAAACCATGCATTATTGATCAGTGATATCATTTATTTATTCCTAAAATATAACTATTTGAGCATAACTAGCCTGAGAAATATCTCTTAACACGGAATATTAACAAGTTTAAGGACTTACTGACAGCCATCCGGACTTACGTCTGCCCTCTTAAAATGTTTAGGACTTACAAGCCATCCGGACTTACATGCCCCATCTTTTGATTTTGCCTTCCATGGTCAGAAATTATTCTCAAAATAGAAAATATATACCATATAGTATGTATATCTTTAGACATATCTTTTTGATTTGTTGTGTTTCTTGGCATCTTATATCCTATATGGCCTTTTTGGCATCTTTTTGCTCAATTATTTTCTTTTTGTCTTTTTCTTCCTTTTGTCTTTTTTTTATTTTATCTTTTATATATATATATAGTTATGATAATCACTGAATCAAACAAATGCAGGCTTGAGTATGACAAGATTATAACTCTCAGTCTGTGTTAGAACATTTTTGACATTGTCACAGAATCCTGATATGTTCCCCACTAAATCATATCTCTTTCATTCAAGTTTAATCACTCAATTATGATCTTTTCATTTCTGAAAGCAAAGCCTATTGACACATCAAACATAATCCAAGTCTATTCGTATTTAAGCCTTTGAAAGTACTTAGACTCTTTTTGAACTGTGTAAAATCATTTCTCATTTAATCATGAAAGTTCATTTTTATTGATCCAATCTTGACTCCCCCTAAGACCAAAAATATTTTTCAAAGCGTATTTTAAAATTTCTCCGTTATATGACTGAATTTTTTTGAAGCAACTGTAAGTTTCCTGTCATATGTCTTTGAACAACCGCTGTCTACATGCCATAAGCTTTCAATGATCTTTTGCGGTCGTTCCTGCATAAGTAACAAACTTACTTAGGTTTTGGTACCCAAGTCAAACATGACTTGAGCACTCTATGGGTTGCATTAAGACAGAAAGATTTTAGATTGTTATATTTATTTAGCACATCAGTCTTTTCATTAACATTGTTCACCTTGATTCTTTCTTTTAAATCACTTTTCAAACTCTTATGCTTTTCGACATTATAAGCATTATCAACTTTTGATTTCATTTGTTTTGCAAATTTTCCACAAGCGAAAAACATTTTTCTATTATGAGCAATAGAATTATGAAATCGTTGTTTGCTTAGTGATTTTAGTCGAAAAGGACAATTGCTTGCCAAATGATTTATGTTTCCACACTGATAAGATTTCCTTTGTTGTGTGTGGAAAACAAACTGTGGATGACAATTATGGAAATTGTCATAAAAACCAAAGTCAGATTGACTTTTTGGTTTAACTCTCTGCACAGTCTCTCGAATCTTTGCCTCATTTGATAATTGCTTGTTCATCTTTTGCAGATTCGAGGAAAAAGGTGATTTGTTCATCTTTGCTTGTTCATTTGGTTTAACTGCTGGGACTTTTGGAATGAATGATGCTGGAATTGGACCAGTCTTAGAATATGCAGAAGAAGGACCAGGCTTTGTTATTCGAATTGATGCTGGAGAAGGACCAGACTTTGTCATGCAGATTGATGCTGGAGAAGGACCGGGCATTTGAATTTTCAGATTGGATGAAGAAGGAGCTTTCACTTGCAAATCTGGGCTACAAATATCTTGGTTCACAAGGTTAGCATTATGATGAAGTTTATTTTTAAAGAATCGAAAATTCGTTTCTTTAAAAATATGTTCTTCATTTTCAATTAAACCTTTAGAAACAAATCTACTTTTAAAATCCTTTTCAATTTGTGCCTTTTGATTTGCCCTTTGATTTTCATTCAAATTGCTTTTGCTATTTGATTTTGTTTCATTCAAATCAACTATCTCTTCATTTCTTGATAAAGTTTGATTACAACCAGATCTAAAATCATTTACATTCTTATTTTTCAAACTTTCACTTTCATTTTCACTCTCACTATCACTTTCCCACTCTTCAACCAGACTGTCTACCTTCACATGATCTGCACAAAAATTTTCAGTTAATTGTTTAGGTTTTGTTATTATGATTGGATCAACAGAAAGATTTACTTTAACTGACGGTTTTAATTCTAAGGATGGAGAGAAACCTATCCCATAGCTCATATCAGACTCAGAAATGACATCAGATGAAGGTAAACATGAATAATCATGATTAATTGGAGGAGCAATGTTTGAAAATCCAACACCGCATTTTCCTCCTTTTATCTTCTGTGTCATTTGTGATTTGATAATCCCTTCAACCATAGTTGATGAAAGTTCAAATTTTTCAACAGTCAATTTAGCCGAGGCTAGTTCACTGTTGAGTCTATTAATTTCTAAGGTGAGTTCATTGTTTCTATTTGTCAAATCATTATTTGTGCATTCTTTATCATGAAGATTTAATTGTAAATTGTATACTGTACTATTTAAACCTTCAAGTTTTTCTTTGAAAATCTTTTCGTTTGATTTGTGTTTTCGAGCTTGATATTGAAGTTTTTCAACTTCCATTATCAAGTTCTCATTATGAACTCTATACCTTTGAACTTTCTCAACACAAGAATTTGTGCATAAACCATCATATACCTTTTGTTTAGAACTTTCTCCTTCGGTTTCTTCACCCTTCTTAAACATAAAGGCCTTCATAACAGCAGCTTGTTCTTCCACTGGAGCAACGTCAACAGTCTTTAGATCTTTATATTGGCATTTGACTGGAGGCTCAACAATGTACTTTTCAACTTCTTTCTTTTCCTTCTTAACCACCTTCTCTGTCTTCTCTTCCTTCTCAACACTTTCCTCAACTGTAACTTCTTCCTTTTCTGTTTCCTTCTCAACAAATATACCTTCCAACAGATCATCTGATACAAACTCAGCAAACAAATTTTCTTCCTGCTCCGGTTTAGTAACAGTTTGAGCAACCAAAGCAGCAGATAACTTTAAGTCAAGTGCTTCCTTTTGATCTGACCAATCATACTCAGCACATGTTGTTGAAGACATGTTGTTTAGAAATTCAGAAATCTGACTTTTATGCGAAAACTCAAATCGTGCGAAAACTCGTTTCGCGCGAGAACTTCTATCACGCGAGAACTGTAATCATGCGAGATTCCCACTTGTCAATCAAGCGAAATCGCGTGAAAAGCAATTTAACTGCCTGTGCGAAAACAGTTAATTTCGCACGCGAAAATTCCCAGTTTCGAGCACAGTCAATTCACCAACTGTTTGTTCAAGCGTAAGTCACCTCCAATTCACTGAACATGTCTGATTATACTCATTTTAGTCCAATTTTAATGAATTTAGTTCAATTTTAAACTTAATTATGATTACTAAAGTCCACTAAATCAGTCCAAATCAGTCCAAATACTCAAAATTTGAGCAGCATAACATCTCCATAGCTGAATCTCACGTAATCAATGATGAATATCACCAGAAAAGAGCAGAAATCAATCCAAAACTTCTTCAAATCGTGGTTCTAGAGCCTAATGCTCTGATACCAATTGTAAAACCGTGAAAATCTTCCAAGAAACAATCAACACACGATCTCAATCATGTGAATGAGGAATGTAAACATGATTGGATTGAAAGAAGAATCGAATTGATCACAAAATGATATTGTATTGAACAAAAGCAACCTATTACAGGTCTTGTGCGAAATCGCACAGTACAGAAGTGATAAATGATCAAAAGCTTAATTACAAAACGAAAACTAAGCTATTTATACTAAACAAAACAGTTCTCGTGCGACTGGCTTGTCGAGCAGCTAAGCCTTTCGTGCGGGATCAGCCTTTCGCGTGGAGTCAGTTGTCGCGTGAATGCAGCTTTCGTTTGTTATCTTTAGTTTTGGAGTTTGTTGTTTTGCCGAGCCTTATATAGTCTTCTACATATGTGACTAACCATTTTGTGAAATATTATAAAGAAACTTGTGCAGTTATGAATTCAGATAGTTACCACAATGAGACCGATCCTTCCGCATGTCCAGACCATAGCAACTCTAAGGAAATAACAACTGAACCAGAACCCCAACAAGCTATGGAAATCCCTCAACTGGAAAAAGAATCAAAATTTTATGTTCGACGTGCCCCGGTACATGTTGGAGGATATACAATTAAGACCCCTAGGAAAAAGATACAACGTGGGAACATGTTTATGACTATGCAAGCTGAGGACATAGAAATGCAATATTCTGATTCTTCTGAGAGTAAGGATAAGGTAACTAAAAGACAAGAATTGGATCAAGTGAAAACAGCTCGGCAAACTCTTAGAAAACTTAAGAAAATATAGCTAGGGATCTGGAGAATCCAGAAGGACATCAAGAAACTCAAAACACCCAAGAAAAATATCTTCGTAAGGATATGGAAGTGGATTCGTAGGAACTAGAAACCTATAGTTTGACTTATCAGAATAAAAAGAAATAAGAATCCAAACGATATATGTACTTTTGTGTTGAAATATTTAGTTAATATATGCTAAATGATTTTGTGTTAAAATATTTATTTATGATACTAACGTTATAATTCACTAGAGTGAATCATGCCGCAAAAAAGAAACACTCAGCCTGTCCGAAGAACAGCTCGAGTAGACGACCCAGAACTCGACTTAGGGAAGAAACACCCGTGAACACTGACACAAATGAGAACGACAGGATTTCTCAGATTGTGGCCCAACAAATAGAAGCTACCTTACCTACTCTGATAACCCAACTACAACAAAATCTAAATTTTGGAACCACCTCACACCCACCAGAAGAGCCTGAAAATATTAACATAAATGGACGACAGGAAGAAGAAATCCTTAATGGAGTCTCAAAAGGATGTTCTTACAAGACCTTCATGTCCTGCAGACCCCGGGAATTCGATGGAAGAGGAGGAGTTGTGCAAGTCTTAAGATGGCTAGATGAAATGAAAGGAATCTTGGAAATCAGTAACTGTGCTGAAAATTACAAGACACTGTTTGCCTCGCATTCTCTAAAAGGAGAGGCACAATCCTGGTGGAAAATGGAGGTACACACTAGAGGTAGGAATGTTATGAATAAAATAAGTTGGGAAGAATTTAGAAAGTTAGTAATAAAAAAATACTGCCCTTATAATGAGATAGAAAACTAGAAGCTGAATTTTTAGCACTAGAAATGAAAGGAGCTGCACACCGGGAATATACTGACAGGTATAATGAACTGTCCAGGTTAGTACCACATCTGATAACTCTGGAATCAAAAAGAATAGGGAGGTATATTTGGGGACTAGTACCACAAATAAGAAGGTTAGTGAAATCTGCAAGAACCAAAATCTTCCAAGAAGCAGTAATCTTGTCAGGAAGTCTGACAGATGAGATGATCAGAAATGGATCATTAAGCCATCCACAGGTAGGGGAGAAAAGGAAATGGAATGAAAACCACTCAAGAAGAAGATCTGGAGAAAACCTTCAGAAGAGGATGACCCGACCTCCACCTAGAAATTTCCTAGGAACAGCCCAGGGAAAGAGGATGGATAAACAACCACAGTGTAATATCTACCAAAGGTACCATACAGGAAACTGTATGACAGTGGTTTGTTACAACTGCAAAAAGAAAGGGCATATCTCTCGAGACTGCAAAAACCCTACCAACCCTAAAACAGTCTGTTTTCAGTGTGGAAGTGAAAATCATTTTCGTAATGAATGCCCACAACGGAAAGGCAAGGCCCCAGCTAACCAAAACAACCCCCGTGGAAGAGCTTTTGTGATACAAGCTGATGAAGCTCGTCATGAACCAGAAGTGGTAACGGGTACGTTCCTTATCAAAAACCAGTACGCAAAAGTATTATTTGATACAGGAGCAACTCGTAGTTTTGTTTCAAACATCTTTAGACCATCACTTAGTTTAATATCTAAGAAATTAAGTGATAACTACGTGATAGAATTATCTGATGGTAAAATAGTAGAAGCTGATGAAATCATTCCTAACTGCATTTTGAATTTAGATGAATATTATTTCGATATAAATCTAATTCCTATTAAATTAGGAGGATTTGATGTTGTAGTAGTAATGGATTGGTTGAGTAAGAATCATACTGAAATCATTTGTGATAAGAAAATGATAAAAATTCCTTTGATTAAGGAAGACAGAACTCTCTGTATATACGGTGATAGACCAAATGATATTGTGAAATTGATTTCTTGTGAGAAAGCACGAAAATGTTTAACTAAGAAATGTTTAGCTTTCTTGGCTCACATAGTTGATGCAAAACTTGATAAGAGAAATTTGAAAGATGTTCATGTTATAAATGAATACCCTGATGTTTTTCCTGACAAATTACCTAGATTACCACCCCCTCGTTAAGTAGAGTTTAAAATAGAATTAATACCAGGAACAACCCCTATTGCTAAAGCACCATATCGTTTAGCACAAACTGAAATGAAAGAACTTATGACCCAATTACAGAAATTATTAGATAAAAGATTTATACGTCCTAGTGTATCGCCTTGGGGAGCACCAGTTCTGTTTGTTAAAAAGAAAGATGGAACTTTTAGGATGTATATTGATTATAGAAAACTCAATAAGGTTACTATAAAGAATAGATATCCACTCCCTGGGATTGATGATTTATTTGATCAATTACAGGGATCTAGTTATTTTTCTAAAATAGATTTAAGATCTAGATATCATCAATTAAGAGTACAGGATGAAGATATTTCTAAAACTGCATTTAGAACCAGGTACGGGCAGTATGAATTCCTTGTAATGCCATTTGGGTTAACCAATGCTCCAGCAGTGTTTATGGACTTAATGAATAGGGTATGTAAACCTTATTTAGATAAGTTTGTTATAATCTTCATAGATGACATTCTGATCTATTCTAAGAATAAGGAAGACCACGAACAACACCTGAGGTTAACTTTGGAATTGCTACAAAAGGAAAAATTATATGCAAAATTCTCAAAATGTGAATTTTGGAAAAGAGAAGTACAATTTCTAGGACACATAGTTAACCAAAATGGAATACAGGTTGATCCAGCAAAGATTGAGGCAGTTAAGAAATGGAAAGTTCCAAAAACCCCAACTGAAATACGACAATTCTTAGATTTAGCAGGATATTACAGAAGATTTATAGAAAACTTCTCAAGAATAGCTCAACCATTGACAGAATTGACCCAAAAAGATAGAAAGTATATATGGGAAGAAAAACAGAATGAAGCTTTTGAACTCCTTAAAAGTAAGTTATGTAGTGCACCCATATTAGCTTTACCAGAAGGGACAGATAATTTTATAGTATACTGTGATGTATCACGCCAAGGTTTTGGATGTGTTTTAATGCAGAAAGACAAGGTAATTGCATATGCATCCAGACAACTTAGAGGTAGTGAAAAGAATTATACCACCCATGATCTAGAATTAGGAGCTATAGTATTTGCACTAAAAATTTGGAGACATTATCTATATGTGTCACACCCTCAATTTCCACCAACGAGGTTTTACCATTAGGCGTGTGACATACCAGTATCTCAGACACAGTCATATCGAACGACACTATATGAATTTAAAATAAACGTTTGACTTCATTCAACGGAACATAAACAAAATTTTACATTAGCGCGGAAGCGTATACATGATATGTAAATCCATTACATGAAAGTTACAAGTGCCAAGTGTAGACAAAATGTTCAATGCTGAAAATAAAAATAGATGAATGCATGTCCTGAGCGCGTTTCCTGTAGCGTGCATCATGAGCTTATGCCTTCCTGTGACCTGAGAAAACATGCTAAAATGTGTCAACATAAAGTTGGTGAGATCACAGGTTTAATCAATAAGAAATGTGTTCAAAAGCGTTTCAATGGTTTAGTATATAGAGCATATCGTTAGGTAGCTAGCCTATGTTCATGTTACTTAGCGTTTTGAACCGAAGCTGACTGTTTGCGTCCTATATGTTTGTTGTATCCCTGTCACGTCTCACCAGACAGTGACAAATGTTAGGTCAATTTTGCACCTGTTTGACCTCCAATCAAGCTAGCGCGACTAGCCCGGGCGGGGTTTCTTAGACCCAGTAGTACTACTCAGAATTACCTCGCTAATCTCATTACTAAAGGTTCGAGAGTGTCAGGACTGTATGTGTGTTTGCACTAACGTAACAAGCGATATCAATAATACTACAACCATTTATGTAAATCTGTTTGCATGTTTTCTCCCCCAAACGGAAAGAAAGTAACATAGGGGCTGTGAAGACTCACTGCTTATGTAGTATGTATGTAGGATGAAGCCTCCCAAGTGTTGTTCACAATGGACTGTCAAACACCTATTGACAGTTATGTTAAGCGTTAATGTTGTGTCTAGTGTTAATAGAAATGTTTAGTCGGGTCGGGTCGCATTGGTTCGGTCGTGGGTGACACACACAAGCAGGCATGCACGTATCAAACTCTATGTGGATCCCCAAATGGGTTGTCGTTATTTGTAAACGGTTAGGTTATCTCAGGTTGAAAAAATATGTTCTTGTTGATTGCGTTGACTTTAATCTTTATGGTCAAGAAATGACACTTTATTGATGTTACCTTATCATCACATGATAGACACACCGCACACCAGAAGAACTCAATCACAATGACTCCAATCGTATAACAAGACTAGACGCACAACTGGAACCTTCATCCGCACGAATGGGCCTTCAATCGTACGAATCAACTTCACTCGTACGATTGAACCCTCATTCGTGCAACTCAGTATTCAGTCGTACCACACATCACCCATTCGCACGACTCAAGGCCATTCGCACGACTGAACATTCATTTGTACGATTGGACCTTCAGTCGTGCGATGCACAGTCGCACACATTCATCCGATTGACTCAATCGCACACACTCCTAATCGCATGCATTTAGTCGCACGACAAGCCCATACGCCTGAACTCAGTCGCACGACTCACCCCAGTCGCACCACTCAGTCGCACGACACGCCCAGTCGTACGACTCAGTCGTACGACTGGTACAGTCGCGAACTGCAGCAGATCGCGACTGTTATCGGGGCTGAATAACCTTCGGCTGTTCCGTGCACGGTTTTCACACATCAAGGACTTCCAGAGATGCTTTCCTAACATGTCTAATTAAAATGCACATGCTGATTGACCTCACACGCACCCCCACGACCACATGCATCCGGGTTGAACCCGAGCACCCGAACCCTAGATTTGCAGCAGTGAAACGAGCAGCAAAATGGACGACCAAGGTCGCCTACCTATTGGAAACATGCTATCTCAGCTGTGGCGTGGTTTAGCCGGCGGAAACAAGCTTAAACGAGGCGATTTTTGGTGCTAGGAGGTGGTAGAAAGGTGTAGAGGAAGAAAGTGAAGAAGATGGAAGAATTTGGGAGTGAAATGAAAATAAGGGCTGGTAAGGGGTTTATATACCCAGCCCTAGTTTGGCAATTTGTCACGTTTAGTCCTCGCACTTAGTCCCGAGTTCCCAAATTTGTTTCGGTTGATAACGACGTAAATGGGCGAGCTAGGTTAATTAAGAGGATTCCTTAAGTAATCCCGTTTATTTGAATCCTCTACAAACACCAATGTTAGTATTATATATCATACTTTATTTAACGATGTCGGTGGCGATGCTTGTATACGTTTCGGGTAATAACGAGAATGTAACAATGATAACGACAACAGTCTGAATAGTGTTAACCTGAAATTACGGGGTGTCACATCATCCCCTTGTTGCAGGAATTTTCGTCCCGAAAATTAGTACATCATGTTACGAGGTTCAACGGGGAATATAAGGCTCAACGGTTTGTGACGTATGTTGAACAGAGTTTTTGCGTATCTTAAGAGGTAGATGCCTGATTCTGGAACAGTTGCGGGTACTTCTTATTCATCTGATCCTCGCGTTCCCAGGTAAACTCTGGTCCACGCTTGGAGTTCCAACAGACTTTGACTATAGGGATACGACTATGTTTGAGCGTCTTGACCTCTCGGTCCATGACTTCCACCGGTTCCTCGATGAAACATAGTTGTTCGTCAACATGTATCTCGTCTAATGGAACGACGAGAGTCTCGTCTACCAAGAATTTCCTCAAGTTGGAAACATGGAACACATCGTGTACTCCACGGAGTTCTTCGGGTAGGTTCAGCTGATAGGCCACGGGGCCAACCCGTTTGACAATCTCAAACGGTCCCACGTATCTAGGGCTTAGTTTCCCCCGTTTCCCGAAGCGAATAACGCCCTTCCAAGGTGACACTTTCAAAAGCACTTTGTCACCTATGTGAAATTCCAACGGTCGGCGACGCTTATCAGCGTAACTTTTCTGTCGGTCACGGGCTGCTGCCATACGGTTACGGATCTGAACGATCTTCAAGGTCGTCTCGTGCACAAGTTCAGGGCCGGTAAGTTGACTTTCTCCAACTTCTGCCCAACAAATAGGTGATCGGCACTTACGGCCATACAGTGCCTCAAATGGTGCAGCTTTGATCGACGTGTGATAGCTATTGTTGTATGAAAACTCCACTAACGGTAAGTGAGTTTCCCAACTACCGCCAAAATCTATCACGCATGCACGCAACATGTCTTCTAATGTCTGGATTGTACACTCGCTCTGGCCATCGGTTTGAGGGTGATACGCGGTGCTCATATCCAACCGCGTTCCCAATGCTCGTTGTAAAGATTGCCAGAAGTGTGAGGTGAATCGAGCATCATGGTCAGAGATGATGGAAATTGGCACACCGTGCCGAGCGACTATTTCCCTTAGGTAGATATGAGTCAACTTTTCCATGCAGTCAGTCTCCTGGATTGCCAGAAAATGTGCGGATTTCGTCAAACAATCTACAATTACCCAAATGGTATCGCATCCGCTGGGAGTCTGAGGAAGTTTCGTGATAAAGTCCATAGATATCTGCTCCCACTTCCATACTGGTATTTCTGGCTGTTGGAGTAAACCAGACGGTTGTTGATACTCCACCTTAACCTTAGAACAGGTTAAGCATCTGCTTACGTATGTGGCAATGTCGGCCTTCATATTCGGCCACCAGTAAAGGACTTTTAGATCATGATACATCTTGTCTGAGCTCGGATGAATAGAAGACCATGACTTGTGAGCTTCTTCCATTACTAGTTCTCGTAGATCTCTATACAAAGGAACCCATATTCGGTCCATGAAGTAGCGGATTCCGCAAGATTTGGTTTCCAGTTGCTTCTCCATGCCTCATAGCAATTCAGATTTCAGGTTCTCGTCTTTTAATGCCTCAAGTTAGCATTGCGGATCTGATCGGGTAAGCTGGTGTGAATGGTGAGTTGTAATGCTCGAACTCGTCTTGGCTTAGGTGTCTCCTTTCGACTTAAGGCATCTGCTACCACATTAGCCTTTCCCGGATGGTACTTGATCGCACAGTCATAGTCGTTTAACAACTCGACCCAACGACGTTGTCTCATGTTCAGCTCCTTCTGTTCAAAGATGTGCTGGAGACTCTTATGGTCGGTGTAAATGGTGCACTTGGTACCGTACAAGTAGTGTCTCCATATCTTGAGTGCGAACACGACTGCTCCAAGCTCTAGGTCGTCTGTCGTGTAGTTTTTCTCGTGAACCTTCAATTGTCGGGATGCATAGGCAATCACCTTATTGCGTTGCATTAGCACGCAACCGAGGCCTTGTATAGAAGCATCACAGTAAACTACAAAATCATCGGTTCCCTCAGGCAGGGATAGAATCGGTGCTATACAGAGTTTCTTCTTCAGGACCTGGAATGCAGATTCTTGTTTATCACCCCAATCGTACGTAGTGCCTTTACGAGTTAATACGGTGAGAGGTTGAGCAATCTTTGAGAACCCTTTGATGAACCGTCGATAATACCCAGCCAACCCGAGAAACTGTCGTACCTCGGTCGGAGTCTTAGGCGTAGCCCAGTTCTTGATGGCTTCTATCTTTGCCGGGTCAACGTGTATCCCATTCTCATTGACCACATGACACAAGAAATGGACCTCTCGTATCCAGAAGTCACACTTTGAAAATTTAGCATACAATTGTTCTCGTCTCAACAGCTCCAGAATCAGTCTAAGGTGTTCCTCGTGTTCTTCCTTATTCTTTGAGTAAATAAGGATGTCATCGATGAAGACAATGACGAACTTGTCCAGATAGGGTTTGCACACTCGGTTCATGAGGTCCATGAAAACCGCTGGTGCATTGGTCAACCCGAATGGCATAACCAAAAACTCGTAGTGGTCATACCTAGTTCTGAAAGCAGTCTTTGAAATGTCTTCATCTCGAATCCGTAGTTGGTGGTAACCCGATCTTAGGTCTATCTTGGAATAGAAACTCGACCCTTGTAGTTGATCGAACAGATCATCGATGCGCGGGAGAGGATAACGATTCTTAACCGTTGCTTTGTTCAGTTCTCTATAATCGATACACATACGAAAGGTTCCGTCTTTCTTCTTGACAAACAGGACTGGGGCTCCCCACGGTGATGAGCTAGGCCTAATAAACCCTTTATCCAATAGTTCCTGCAGTTGCGTTGACAGCTCTTGTAGTTCCTTTGGAGCTAATCTGTACGGTGCCCTCGCGATAGGTGCGGCTTTCGGTACCAAATCAATCTGGAACTTGACTTGGCGATGCGGTGGGAGACCGGGTAGGTCTTCAGGGAAAACCTCAGGATAATCACGTACAACAAGGATATCTTTAATTTTCTTTCCCTCGGTTTCTTTTTCAGAGACCATAGCAAGGAAAGCGGTATGACCCTTACGCAAACACTTCTGGGCCTTCATGTAGGAGATGATTCCCGAGACCGTACCACTCCTTTCGCCCTGGACTGATAAAATTTCACCACTAGGAAGTTGTACACGAACGATTTTCTCACCACAAATGATCTCAGCTTGATTCTTGGACAACCAGTCCATTCCAACAACTACATCGAAGCTACCAAGTGTGAGAGGCATCAGATCTATATCTAACTCGTGACCACATAATTCAAGCTTGCATCCCTTAACGATGTGAGTTGCCTCAATTAGTTTCCCATCAGCTAATTCTACAATGTAACTAGGCTCCACATCAATTAAGGTTACATCTTAATACTTAATGAACTTGTTGGAAACAAAACTCTTGTCGGCGCCGGTATCAAACAGTATAGAAGCAAAACAACCATTCAGGGGAAACGTACCAGTAACCACATTCTGATCATCCCTTGCCTCGCCAGAACCAATCACAAAAGCACGACCTTTAGCATTGCTTTATTGTTGCCCTTGTTTCCACCCTTCAGTTGTGGGCAATCCTTCCTATAGTGACCCTCCTTACCACACTCATAGCAGCCTCTAGTCACTCCGCCCTGGCGTTGTTGTTGGGGTTGTTGCTGAGTCATCAGTTCACCCCTGCAGTCTTTAGCTGCGTGACCCATCTTCCTACATCTTTGACAACGGAGTCGATCACACGGGCCATGATGATGAAAGTTGCACCGGTTACACTTAGGATACTTGCCCGCATAGCTGCTCGACCCTGACCATTGTTGTTGTTGTTGCTGTTCTGGTTGTTGTTGGTGAAGCTTCTTGATGAGTCAAACTTTCTGGTCTGTTGTTGCCGGGTGTTATTGGAGCTTGAAGACTTGCTGTTGTTACCGTCCCATTTCCTTTATGATCAGATGAGCCAGAAGTAGCGCCACGCTTAGGCAAGGTACCCTGTGCCACTGCCTGGTCAGTGAGTTTGTGAGCTAGTCAGATAGCCTGCTGAATAGTGACAAGATCAGCAGCCATAACACTAGCTTGGATTTGAGGAGCTAGACTATCAATGTACTTCTCAATCCGTTTGTAGGCCGAGGTCACATCTGAGGACATAAAGCGGCTAACTCGTGTGAACGAGTCGTGTATTCCTCAATGTCAGAACCACTCATCTTTAAATTCCAAAACTCTGCTTCTAGTTTCTGGACTTCGCTTCTGGGGCAATACTCTTCTTTCATCAAAATCTTGAAGTCATCCCATGGCATACCATTAGCAGCACCAAGTCCTAAGGTTTGGACTTGTGAGTTCCACCACGTCAGGGCTGGTCCTTCCAGTGTGCCGGAGGCGTACTTGACACGACTTCCAGCAGGACAGTTGCACATGGCGAACACTGACTCGAGCTTCTCCAGCCAGCGAAGCAGTGTGACAGCACCCTCAGAACCGCTGAAAGAGTAAGGCTTGCAATCTATAAACATCTTGAAGGTACAGACTGTTGAACCTCCTTGATTCAGATTCTGGTCGTTCTGGTCCTGATTGCGGGCCTGTTCATAGGCTACAAGCGCATCAGCAACGCGCTCATTGATGATAGCATTCAACTCAGCTTGAGTCAGGGTGATGTTTCCTCGTCCACCCGAGCGTCCAGCTCTTCTTCCAGACATGATTTCTTCAATTCACAACACATATTATTCACTAATCGGATAACAATTATTGAATAAACTAAATTGTATCATGCTAGTAAGAATGAAGGATTTGTTTACATATCGATAATGAGGCTTTATGAGAATCCGAGACCTCACGCCTCCAAGTATGGAATTGAGAATTTGTACTGATCATGAGCGTTATCACCCAATAGAGTTGCCAGAATTCTCATGCACGACAAATTACAATTACGTGTGCACCCGTGATTCTAATTTGCTTTGCATGGTCACCCATGGTTCCTCCTATTCGAGATAACATACCTTGTCAAGTACTGAGTGTTATCAATGATAGAGGTATCAGAGATATATTTGTTATACCAAGGACCAAATAACTATGGTTGCACAAAGGTTGTATAAGGGATTTGGTTAAGATAACAACGGGGAATCAAGACAATTTGGCCATTTTCCCTTTGAAGTTCTAGGCGTTCAAATGTTTAAGTCCAATTCTCTGATAGACTTTGTATCTTTTAGTTGTCCCTCGTTTACTGCTCAGACTAGTGTAGATGATAGGATATGTTGGGAATGGTAACAAGTGTGAAAGAGTTGGAAGAGTGAGGTGTTGTTCTCTTTGTTTGTCATCGTTAGGCTTGTCGGGTGTGTTAGGAAAGAGTTTCGTGTTCCAAAGTGGTAATGTTTGGTTCAATTCTTCGTTGCTTCCACTCCGAGAGTGAAGGATCAAGTGTAAACGTTGGTAGCGAGCGAGCGGGATTCTCCGCCCCTCTGTCCGTCGGCAATGGTACACGTGTCATACTGATAATGTTATGTTTGTTCAGCAATGTAATGTTAGTACGCCAGAAGGTTGTTCGTATAACAGTTGTAATCATGTAAAAGTGTCTGTGCAATACTAGTGTTGTGTCTAAGGCTATAGTCTAGATGCAATGCAATCCTAGTTCTCTATAACCTGTGGCTCTGATACCAATCTGTCACACCCTCAATTTCCACCAACGGGGTTTTACCATTAGGCGTGTGACATACCAGGATCTCAGACACAGTCATATCGAACGACACTATATGAATTTAAAATAAACGTTTGACTTCATTCAAAGGAACATAAATAAAATTTTACATTAGTGGGAAGCGTATACATGATATGTAAATCCATTACATGAAAGTTACAAGTGCCAAGTATAGACAAAATGTTCAATACTAAAAATAAAAATAGATGAATGCATGTCCTGAGTGCGTTTCCTGTAGCGTGCATCAGAGCTTATGCATTCCTGTGACCTGAGAAAACATGCTAAAATATGTCAACATAAAGTTGGTGAGTTCACAGGTTTAATCAACAAGAAATGTGTTCAAAGCGTTTCAATGGTTTAGTATATAGAGCATATCGTTAGGTAGCTAGCCTATGTTCATGTTACTTAGCGTTTCGAACCGAAGCTGACTATTTGCGTCCTATATGTTTGTTGTATCCCCGTCACGTCTCACCAAACAGTGACAAATGTTAGGTCAATTTTGCACCCGTTTGACCTCCAATCAAGCTAGCGCGACTAGCCCGGGCGGGGTTTGTCAGACCTAGTAGTACTACTCAGAATTACCTCGCTAATCTCATTACTAACGGTTCGAGAGTGTCAGGACTGTATGTGTGTTTGCACTAACATAACAAGCGATATCAATAATACTACAACCATTTATGTAAATCTGTTTGCATGTTTTCTCCCCCAAACGGAAAGAAAGTAAAATAGGGGCCGTGAAGACTCACTGCTTATGTAGTATGTATGTAGGATGAAGCGTCCCAAGTGTTGTTCACAATGGACTGTCAAACACCTATTGACAGTTATGTTAAGCGTTAATGTTGTGTCTAGTGTTAATAGAAATATTTAGTCGGGTCCGGTCGCATTGGTTCGGTCGTGGGTGACACACACAAGCAGGCATGCACGTATCAGACTCTATGTGGATCCCCAAATGGGTTGTCGTTATTTGTAAATGGTTAGGTTATCTCAGGTTGAAAAAGTATGTGCTTGTTGATTGTGTTGACTTTAATCTTTGTGGTCAAGAAATGACATTTTATTGATGTTACCTTATTATCACACGATAGACACACCGCACACCAGAAGAACTCAATCACAATGACTCCAATCGCATAACAAGACTAGACGCACAACTGGACCCTTCATCCGCATGAATGGGCCTTCAATCGTACGAATCAACTTTACTCGTACGATTGAACCCTCATTTTTGCGACTCAGTATTCAGTCGTACCACACATCACTCATTCGCACGACTCAAGGCCATTCGCACGACTGAACCTTCATTCGTGCGATTGGACCTTCAGTCGTGCGATGCACAGTCGCACACATTCATCCGATTGACTCAATCGCACACAGTCCCAATCGCATGCATTTAGTCACACGACAAGCCCATACGCCTAAACTCAGTCGCACGACTCACCCCAGTCGCACCACTCAGTCGCACGACACGCCCAGTCGTACGACTCAGTCGCACGACTGGTACAGTCGCGAACTGCAGCAGATCACGACTGACCTCACATCAGGGACTTCCAGAGACGCTTTCCTAACATGTCTAAGTAAAATGCACATGCTGATTGACCTCACACGCACCCCCACGACCACATGCATTCAGGTTGAACCCGAGCACCCGAACCCTAGATTTGCAACAGTGAAACGAGCAACAAAATGGACGACCAAGGTCGCCTACCTGTTTGAAACATGCTATCTCAGCTGTGGCGTGGTTTAGCCGGCGAAAACGAGCTCAAATGAGGTGATTTTTGGTGCTAGGAGGTGGTAGAAAGGTGTAGAGGAAGAAAGTGAAGAAGATGGAAGAATTTGGGAGTGAAATGAAAATAAGGGCTGGTAAGGGGTTTATATACCCAGCCCTAGTTTGGCAATTTGTCACGTTTAGTCCTCGCACTTAGTCCCGAGTTCCCGAATTTGTTTCGGTTGCTAACGACGTAAATGGGCGAGCTAGGTTAATTAAGAGGATTCCTTAAGTAATCCCGTTTATTTGAATCCTCTACAAACACCAATGTTACTATTATATATCATACTTTATTTAACGATGTCGGTGGCGATGCTTGTATACGTTTCGGGTAATAACGAGAATGTAACAATGATAACGACAACAGTCTGAATAGTGTTAACCTGAAATTACGGGGTGTCACAATATGGGACTAAGTGTATAATATATACAGATCATAAAAGTCTGCAGCACATCTTTGATCAAAAGATGTTAAATATGAGGCAGAGAAGATGGGTAGAATTACTAAGTGATTACGACTGTGAAATCAAATATAATCCCGGTAAAGCAAATGTAGTTGCTGATGCTTTAAGTAGGAAATAAAGAACTAAGCCATTACGGGTACGTGCTATGAGAATGGAACTACGTTCAGACCTGTTAAATCAAATTCGGGAAGCTCAACAAGAAGATATGTTAAAGCTAAAAGGACAACTAAAAGACATAAAAGAAGAAGCAGATGGAATTCTGAGATTTAAAGGAAGAATTTGGATACCTGACAATAGCATGATTAGAACAATTGTTCTGCAAGAAGCTCATAAGTCAAGATATTCTGTGCATCCAGGAAATAATAAAATGTACAAAGACTTGAAAAGCCAATACTGGTGGCCAGGCATGAAAAGATCAGTCGGAGAGTTTGTGGAACAATATGATGTCTGTTCAAGAATAAAAGTAGAATACCAAAAACCTTCAGGATACCTACAGCAACCAGAGATTCCAGAATGGAAATGGGATCAAATTACAATGGACTTCATAACTAAGCTGCCAAGAACCAGAAATGGATACGACACAATTTGGGTTATAGTGGATAGACTAACTATGTCAGCTCATTTCTTACCTATACGAGAAGATTATAAGATTGAGAGATTAGAAAGAATTTACATAAAAGAAATTGTGTCCAGACATGGAATACCTGTATCCATTATATCGGATAGAGATAGTAGATTTACTTCCAGATTCTGGCAGACACTACAAAAAGCTTTAGGAACCCAAGTGAATCTAAGTACAGCTTATCATCCACAGACTGATGGACAGAGTGAAAGAACAATACAAACCCTAGAAGATATGTTAAGAGCTTGTGTTAAAGATTTTGGTGGAAATTGGGATAGTCACTTACCATTAATAGAATTTTCATACAATAACAGTTATCACTCTAGTATTGGGTTAGCTCCATTTGAAGCTTTATACGGAAGAAAGTGTAGATCACCCTTATGTTAGAATGAAATAGGTGATAGACAACTCACAGGTCCTGAACTAATACAAGAAACCACGGACAAGATCACTGATATTAAAAATAGACTGAAAGCCGCTCGTGATCGACAAAAGAGTTATGCAGACAAACGAAGGAAACCATTGGAATTTCAAATTGGAGACAGGGTCTATCTAAAGATATCTCCCTCTAAAGGAATCTTTCGGTTTGAAAAATCCAGTAAGTTAAACCCTAGGTATATTGGTCCATTTAAAATCATTGATAGAATTGGTCATGTGGCATATAAGTTGGAATTACCTCAAGAATTAAGTGAAGTACATAACACCTTTCATGTGTCAAACCTCAAGAAATATTTAACCAATGAAACCTTAGAGGTGCCAATTCAAGAAGTCAAAATAGATAGGAGACTTCATTTTGTAGAGGAACCAATAGCCATTGTAGGAAAAGAAGTAAAACAGTTAAGAAGGAATAGAATTCCCATAGTGAAAGTTAAGTGGAATGCAAAGAGAGAATCAGAATACACATGGGAAAGAGAATATGAAATCAAGAAGAAATACCCCCACTTATTCAGAGGTAATAATCATTTAAGTTTTTCTAAAGTTTAAGAAATCACACTCCAAGGAATTTCGGGACGAAATTCTTTTAACAGGGGGAGAATGTGACAACCCTAAAAAAATAATAGACGATTTTATTACGAACATTATTTAGCAAAATACATTATATACATGTCATGTTTATATATTTTTTCGTGTGCATGTTTTGCATGCATATAAATATAATTTGTACGTATGCATGTCTACATGCATGTATAAAAATGGAAAATATACGTATGCATGCATGTATAAGTATGTATATATGTATGAATATTAATACATTCTAGGTAAACATATGTAAATGTATTAGTGTTTGCTTGTTGTCATAAATGAACCTTATGTATGCATGGTTGCATGTATGTATATACATATAGAATTTTACATATACATGTATGTATAGATGAATATATATAAGGTTATTATGGTACCATGCATGCATAGGCAATGTAAAATGTATATGTATCTAAAAACCATTACAAATAAACTAAAGAGTAACCAAATCTAACCAAACATCACACTTTGATACATCAAAGAAACTTAACATCAAACAAATCAAACCTTAAAGTACCCAAACCATAATGTAATTCGAAACCCATCCATTACACAAACTAAAACCCAACCTAACCACCCTCTCGGCTAAACAACCATAACCACAAACTAGATGAAAATGAGAGATGGCAAATCCTAAACTACATCTCGGCTACATTGCAACACCAAGCACCACCCTCACTTGCCACCTACACCTACATATTGACTAAGCAAACTCTCGGCCACCTTGCATTCCCACCATACCATCCCTTAGACCGCCACCTATCACCATGAATATCTTTGATTGCCACCTAATACACCTATACAAACTTACTCACCCAAGCTAGGACCTAAACTCATTGATGAGTCACCACCACTAGAACCGACCCCTTTGCACACTAAAAAGCTCTCGGATACTACTTCATAAACACAACACACTACTATAAAACCCACATTTGCTCTCTAGTTCTCGGAACATCTCACACAACCATCAACACCACCATCAACCGTAGCTAAACACCACCATCAACATCCATCGTCAGCATATTTCTCTCTATCTCTCGGCCTCATCACAAACTCAACAACCACCACCCTCGTCCCTCTCTCTCGACTTTCACAACAATCAACAACCATACCACACCACCATCATCAACCGTAACCATCACCTTTACTCATACCTCTCTCGGGTCACACAAATCACCACCCGTAGCCATAATAATCACCACCTTCATGGCTCTTTCTCGCGGTTTTTAGAGCAGCAAACATCATTCAAAAGGTTTAGTTTCTTTATTCTCTTAATATACCTTGAAATCAAAAGTTACATATGTGTTATAAACACATATAAATTGTTTTGGTATATGTATATGTACCAAAACTAACCTTAATAAATCTTGAAACCTTAATATCTATCAAGAACCAGTAATAAAATCAGAAAACTTGATAAAAGATGTATTTTTTAATTTATGAGAATTTAATCTTGAAATATTAAAGAAATTAAGTAAAAATACTAAATAAATTGCGATTGTGGGAATAAATATTGGAAATCTTTAGAAAATATTAACTTATTATGCTGAGAATTTTCAGTAAAAATATAGTTAGTAAAATAATTTATACAAATTATTTAAAAATGAAGAAAATACTCAAAAATACAAATAATTCGAGAAAATTATGATAAATTCACAGAATGATAATTTTGAAGGATAAAGGTCTCTAGAATTATTTCAGAATTTATTTCCTTATTATAATTGAAATATGAATTTTTATGTTTTCTGTAGTAGAAAAATCTAAATAAATACTTAAATTATATAATAAATTCTTAGAAAATCATGGATGCAATTTTGAACTTTAATATACAGAATATATAAATTTCATAATTTTTTAAGTTATATAACTATTTTTTCTAAATATTAAGATTATTATAAAATTTACAGAAACTGATCTGCTATAGGTTAGATTTTGATATATTTATACAATGTTCTATTTCATATATGAAACTTTATGTAAAATGTTAGGAATTTATGAACTACTGAAACTATTTTAATGAATTTTAGGGATATTATAAGATTTACAGAGAGAAATCTGTTAGGACTTGGACATCCAGAAAATTATTGGAAGATCGATTGTGAAAAAAACATTCCGTAAATGTTTGGTGATTTTTGGATAACCGTAGCTAATTTTGATGATTTATGAAGTCTTTGGAATAATTATAAAAAATTATATATATAGTGAAATAAAAGTTGGGAATTTTATGATGATGTTAGCCGGTTATTTCACAGCTAAACCTCAAAAGATTATTATATCTGAGGTTCTAAAAATTTTAAAAAAATTTTTATCTAACTTATAAATTATTTTATAGGTTATCGATTGGAGACACGGTGAGATTCATAGCCCCATTTTTGACCCTTTTGGTATTTGTAAAGTTTTTGAGGGAAAAGCCTATTGATTATGTTGATGTATTATTTTGAAAATATTTTAAAACTTACTGTCATTTGCAATACAACCATTAGTTCGAATTAGGAACCGTCTTATAATATTAGTAGCGCTACTTAGAAGAATATTTACACCAATAGGATGAGTGTTGTGATGCTATTTTCCTGCACCTAACCGAATGAGGGTTGAGATGTAATATTATCTGATTTTGTGATTATTCGTGACAGTATGATTATGTGTGTGAACAGGTTTGGTTGTAATTAGTACATGAACAAAATATTTTGCTTGGAATTAAACATATGATCTCACCAACTTTTTGTTGACTATTTGAGTATGCCTTTTCATGAAACGATGACTAACACATTTGACTTTAGTTTTGAGGTCCACAATGGTTGGGGTGAGATTGTTGGAAGAGTTTGTGTGACCCTAACAGTCAACATAGTTGACTATAGTGTGTATGTGGATGCGCACTTTTATCGCCTCTGAATACATGCTATAGTTTAATGATGTTGTAAAAAGATTAAATCAAATTTTGAAAACCTATGTTATATGATGTAATCTCGGCTATTATAAATAAATGCATGTCTTATTTTATGATTATATGTATGATTGCATGTTGTATTTACTACACTTTAAACAATGCACTCTGATCAAACGAGTCACACCCGAACAGCATTTCACGCTTTCGCCGGGATGTGACATATACCTACACCTATACGCCAATAAATTACATACCAACACATACACATATCAAGTCTAAACCTACACCCAACATACCAAATACATATATACATAACATACACATTATTTATGACAAACGCATATACACATAGCCAAACCAAATGTCGCCAATGCAATACCAATACATGCACACATACATACCTACACTGGTCATATAACGTATACACTAACATATTGAATATCACACATACCAAATACATACCTATACTAACTCAAGTAAAAATCCAAGAGCCTAATTAACACCATAAAAGTAAAGTGAGGTTCAATTCTGAATGTACCAAACAACGGCAGCAGGAAGTGGTTATATGAATGGTGATGTAGGGACAATGCGCAATGGCAATAAAAAGTTAGTTATTGGTAGGGAACGATGATGCACGGATAGTTGGAGCGATGTTATGGCAATGGTGTAGATACACTGGTGTAGGTAGGGTGGTTGTCGTTTTTACGTTTGAATGATTAAGGGTAACCACCTTGTCTATTTATAGAAAGTTTCACACGTTAACTACTGGTCTTCATTTCCATTTATAGACGTATTCGCTAATGGATTCTCGACAAGGTATTCGTTGGTGAACGACATCATCAAAAATACACCTAAAAATGTGAATATGATTAGAAATCTAGTCCTCAAATGTATATGGAAAATATTTTCAAACAATAACATAGAGAACCTTTACCGAAAAACCTATACGTGAGATTATAGGATTACTGATGGCTAGGCTGTTGGAAATACTTTTTAACAATAATATATGGAATCTTTTTAAAAGCCTGGACGTGTGTTTAGTATATTTATTTGAACGATGAATCAACCAAATAAATGAAAAAAAACTACAGTTTATGGTTTTCGTCCATAATTCTTGCGTATTATCCTCCGGTGATGCTTGTTTAGCAGTAATAAGAGACGACTGCTTCAGCTAGAAAAGAAATATAATTGGATTAAATAAATTGAATACTATTGGTACAATTCATGAATTCAAGGTTTCAAGTTTTAACTCCTTAAGGTAAATCACCGTATATAGCTAAAGAAGTGAATTAATATGGTTGATGGTAAACTAACTCATACTAAACATTGTAAAGATTAGACTCCCTCAATTGACTGTCATAAACAAATTCACATAAAGGATAAAGTTTCAAAAATTTTAGTTTGTTGACTCGACTAAAGTATTTATGTTTCATGCTTCACCTCACAAAATGGGGTCGCCAAGTTTGAAAACATAAGGCTACTATCACATAGTGACAAATGATCTCGAGACACATTAAAAATCTAATAACTAACCATATAACCTTGTTAAAATATAAAATGACTACGTGTGGCATCACAAACATAAAGAGGAAGATTCTACAATAATATATTACTCTTGAGACCATTACATTAGTGTACTTTTTAGATTCTAAATTTGACACCATTGTCAAAATTTTGAAACAAAGAGTTGTTTCAAATAAATTGTAAGATTGTATATGAGTCCTGCATCAGCCGTCGTCAGAAAAGATGTTAATTCATAAAGAATGATCTGCCTTAAATACAATCAACATGTACTCTGTGCGCATTGTTTGTGGATAAAAGGAAAACTCTATAAATGGATTAATGACCTCATGAGAAGTTTTCACCTGAATAATCAAAGTCAAATCTATGTTTTTTTGAAAACAAAACAGACAATTTTTATGGTATGAGAGGATGAATGTTATATAAATATTAAAATGGAAAAGTTACTAAACATATTGATAAAAAGAATCAATGATTTACACGTTTTACTCTAGAAAAGAAAAGAATTAGATCTAGTAAATTACAAATTATGACATTTATTAATATATGAAATTGCATGGTATGTCTTTTAGTTTTAATAGTTACATAAAATGTTCTTATATTAAAAGATTTGCACACCTACTGTCCTTTACACTAACTATCATCTAAATGTACAGTTAACTCAGTTATGTGCCCTTCACATGAAATGATTTTTGGAATTTTCTTTTCACGTCTAATATATTAATAAATTTATAAAAAATAAAAATTTAAAATGAAAAAATAAAATTAAAAGGTATCGGACCGTTAGATAAGTCGGTGAAACTAATCACTCTGGGTGTGTATTCATTCGACTAATCATCAAAGCTTTTAGTAATAACAAACTCCAATAATATTTACTAAAGTAAGAAATTTAAGTTACAAATCATTTAGAAGATAGGAAAATCAATAATAAACACAAAAAATGCTTAAATACTTTATAATCTACTCACACCAACAAATAAAGAGAAGTTAATAAGGAATACAAAATTGAAGATTACCTGTGATTCTCTGAATTGCTTATATAATTGTAAAAACCCGAACATGAACTGTGAGTCACTCGTTAATCACATAACAACATAAGCCAGAAAATCAAAAGGTAATGAATTACAAAAATTAAATTAGGGATTTTAATCTTACCATCGTTGTTTGTTCGATTTTAAGGGGCTTCAATGGTGTGTGATATGTTGTAGGTGGTGGTGAAGATGACTGGTATTGGCTATTAAATAGAGAGGGATGCTGGATTCAGTGGTGTTGAACGTAAGAGGAAGGCATGTTTAATGACTTACCCAATGGTCCAATATCTTTTAATTTTTTTTATATAAACTTCTTAATTTTTTATTTGTTTAATATATTAGATGTGGAAAGAAATGACAATATACATCTCATATGAGAGATACATAATTGAGTTAACTGTACATTTAGATTAAAGTTAGTGTAATGGATAATAGGTGTGCATATATTTTTTAGAAAAAAATATTAGATGTAATTATTAAAATTAAAGAACACACCATATAATTTTCTATATGAACAAATGACACAATTTGTTTTTTACTCAAAGAATTAATTAAACCCCTAATTGATGGAATACAAGTACATCGGCTGAGGCCAACTTTGTACGCCTGATGACTTTCTTCTTGCTTTTTTCTGTCTGTGTAGCTTATTCAAATAATTGACTACGCTATCCTTAAATCAGCTTCTTATGATGAAGAGTAAATTACCGTTTGTATCCCTGAGATTTGGTGATTTTAGCCATTTGCATTCCTACATTTTAAAAATCCTCATATACCCCCTAACGTTTTATTTTTGTTCCCATTTGCATCCAAATGACTACCGACGTTAAATAATTCAGTTAAATTTTTATAAAATGACTAAATTACCCTCAACTCTAATCCTCTTTAACTTTATCTGTTGGATCATGATAAGGCTGGTGCAACCAAATTCACTTCATAGTCACTTTTGGTACTACATTAAAGGGCTTCCGAAGCCAAGCAAGAGATCTTCCGAGAGTCTAAGGAACAACAGCTGAAGACATCTTCCGAAGGCAAAAGCTGAAGTCAACTACTGAAGACAACAGCTGAAGCCAACAGCTGAAGACTATCTTCCAAAGACAAAGTTTGAAAGCTTCCGAAGACAAAGTCTGATGAAAGAGCTGAAGACAAAGTCTGAGCTTCCGAAGACAAAGTCTGATGAAAGAGCTGAAGACAAAGTCTGAGCTTCCGAAGACAAAGAAGACTCCAGGCTTCGGAAGAAGCAGTCTTCCGAAGTATAAGTGCCTTCGGAAGAAGTTATCCTTCCGAAGCACTTTATCCTTCGGAAGACATTGCTATGTCCAGCAGATAAAAGTATGGTCCCTGACAGTCCGCTGCAGACCTCTGATACAGCATGGCATCTTCCTAAAGAGCCATGTTGTTGACCATACTTTATTCTACTGTTCACCTTTTATGATAGTACATGTTACCAACTTTAGTTGGTGACAAAAGGTAAGTCAGGGACATGTCCTGACTACCAACTCTCAGGCACAATGTCTGAAAGACCTCACCTAGAGTCTTGTAGTATAGATGTAAGGTTAGAGGTGTCCAGCTGGTATCAAAGTATATCCGGCTGTAGGTAGTATTATATATATCTTCTCCCTGTAACTCTTATAGAAGTGATTTGAGTCCAAGTGTCTTGTAATCCTTTGAGTTGAGAAGCAATATATAAAAGTACCTTGAAAATTTATCTGCTGTTAAGTTTTCTTACTGCTTGATACTTGTTATATTGTGATCAACTCTTCATAGACTGCTTGCCGAGTGTTGATTTACAGTGAGTTGAGAGAAAGACCACCCGAAATCCGATCCTGCAATTGGTATCAGAGCTCCAGGCTCTTGATTGTGAGATCTTACCATCCTAATCAACCTGTTTTTCACTCCTCACCACAATCCACTCACTCAAATGGCTGCTCTCTCCAAGGCTGATATGGAAACTGGTACCTTGACCAAGTCCCCTATGATCACCCCTGAAGACTTTGACACATGGTGCATCAGGATGGAAGGCTTCATCAAGTGTCAAGACTCAAGGATGTGGGACTCCATTGTCAATGGTCCTTTCATACCAAGCACTACATCTGCCACTGGTAATCGCATCATTCCAAAAGATGTTGATGATTACTCAGAGGAAGATAGGAAGAGAATAGAGCTAGATCAAAGGGCTATGACTTGTCTCCAAACTGCTCTCCCCAACTCCGTCTACAGACGCTTCAAGAAGTGCAAGACAGCTAAAGATTTATGGGAAGCTTTGAAGCTGATGTATGAGGGATCCAAGGAAACTCAAGAGAACAAGAAAGATCTCTTGAAGCAGCAGTTTGAGAACTTTACTTTCAAGGCTGGTGAGACCTTGACTCAACAATACTTCAGGTATGTTGAGCTAGTAGACACTCTGGCAGATATTGGAGTAGCTCTTGAGAACAGAGACATAGTTAGGAAGTTCATGTCCTCTCTTCCTAAGCTATGGACTCACTACTGTGTTGTCATCAAGAGAACTTCGGACCTTAAGACTCTTTCTCTCACAGAGTTGTATGGTATCCTAAGTGCATTTCAGATGGAGATGAACATGCAGAACTCCTCTGACCACTCCAATAACCAACAGAGTTCAGCCCTTCATGTGGTTGAAAGGGAAAGCATGGAACCACAACATCAGTTGCTATGCTACCCTGACAACTCACATACTGGACCCTTCATCACTCTACCTGAGACTCCAAAGTCTTAAAAGGTTCAACACAACTCCTTTCAGGATAGTTGTGCCTTTGTCTCTGGAAGTGGACACTCTGGTGATTTTCAATACTGCTTTGATGATCTTGAGTGCTTCAATCCAGATGATGTGGAGTACATGGACATTGTCCAGCAGATGGCTCTTTTAACTTACAGAGCGAAGAAGTTCTTCAAGAGAACTGGAAGGCAATTCCCTCAAAACCCAGTCAACAGCAAGTTTGGGTTTGATAAGAGCAAAGCAAGGTGCTACAACTGCAACCAACTTGGTCACTTTGCTAGGGCATGCAAGGCTCCCAAGAACAACCCGGGAACCCCACAGGCCTCCACACATCCCACTACTCCCAAGCATGAAGAAAAGTCAACTGAAACAGCTGCTGTTGCTCAGGAAGTTGACTGGAGCTTCATGGTACAGGATGTGACTCCCGCTCAAGCACTTATGGCCGGAACAGATGATGATCAGGTATATGAACATCTTTGTACTGCTGCCTGTATTGCTAAAGTTAAATTGTATAAGGATTACATTTCGGAAATCAGATCTGAGGTTGAGTCTTTAAATGTGCTAAAATCTGACTTTAAAAGAGCTGAATCTGACTATCAAAGGAAATTGATGAGTTAGAGAAAACTGTGTCTCTTTTGAAACATGAAAAGACTAACTACAAGACTCAAATCAAAGATCTGATCTCCAAACTTTCTGAAGTTCAAGCCCAGTTAGTCACAGCTGAGGCTCAGGCCAGGAAGCAAGCTATTGCTGAGCAAAGCTTCCAAACTATTCTTGCATCAACCTCTCATTCCAAAATGTTTTATCAAAACAAAGAAGGGTTGGGAACCAGTGAAATAGCTCCACCACACTCTTATGAGTCTATCAGACTACCTAGATGTGGTACTGAAGAGCAAGAGGTTCCAACTGCTGACCCTTCTCCATTGGAACTAGAGGGTGAAGCAAAAATAGTAGCCTCCACAGGGGAGAAACAGGAGGATACACCCATCTCCACCTGTGATGACCAAATCCTGACCACCAAGGCAAGAAGAAGCAGAGCTAAAGCTGCTAGAAGGACTGCTAAGAAGGTTGCAGAGTCCAAGCTTAAGTTTGACCCTAAGCAAAAGGGTGTCTTCATTTCTGCCGGATTTCAAGTGGTAGGTACTCCTGATTCAGGAAAGGAGTGTAGTACCAGCACTCCTGTCCTACTGAAGGATCAGAAGTTAAAAGGGAAAGTTGCTGATGAAGAGAAGAAACCCAAGAAACAGCAACCTGCAAGTTCCCAGAAGACTAACATTGCATGCATAATGTGTGGTCTGCACAACCACATGGCTAAAGATTGTTACTACAATCCAGCGAGCACACATTATACAAATAATGTTAGAAAAGAAGTGGTCAGAGAAGGCTTCTCAGTTGGACCACTTCAAAAGGTCCAAATGAGGCAAAAGGGAAAGTTGGTCTCGGAAGCCAAGTTGCTTTCGGAAGAAACTGCTTCTTCCGAAGGGAAAATGGCTTCGGAAGCCAAACCTTCTAAGGTTCGGAAGAACAAGAAGGCTCCCTTGAAACCATCTCAGAAGAAGACTACTTCGGAAGAAAAGGTGGTGAAGGCTTCTTCCGAAAAGAGAGAAGCTTCGGAAGAAGACCATGCTGCAAAAGCTTCAACAAGCTCATCCTCAAAGATCAACCAAAGGATGGATTGGAAGATCAAGGAAGATGCTGCAGCCCAAACCTCTTCTTCAACAATGACCTCTATTGAACCCCACGGCATATCTTTTGGTTCAATTATGTCACTATCTTTGGAAGAGCCCGAGACCTGCGAGGCTTGGGCTTCCAAACAAAACTAACCATCTCATCTTATGTGCAGGGACATCCATTTGACAAGAACAACAATATCTGGATTGTAGATAGTGGATGCTCCAGGCACATGACAGGGAACAGATCTCTCCTTCAACAATTCCAGAACTTTGATGGAGGGCCTGTCCAATTTGGAGGTGAGGCCGGAGGATATATTTCTGGCAGAGGAAGTATATCCAATGGCAGAATAAACATTGACAAAGTTCGCTTTGTCAAACAGCTTGAACACAATCTGTTAAGTGTTTCTCAATTCTGTGATCAGAAGCATCAGATGCTTTTCACAGAACATGAGTGCATTATCCTCAAACCAGGGATGACAATTCCTCCGGAATTGGTGCTTCTCAGATCTCCCAGGAAAGGGGATATGTACAAGCTGGATATGAACAATGCTTCTCCTATGGGTGAAGTATCATGCTTTCTTTCCAAAGCTGATAGTGATGAGTCAACACTATGGCATAAACGCATGTGTCATGTGAATTTTAAAACAATGAATAAATTGTCTAAAAATAACTTGGTACATGGTTTGCCTAAAAAGGAATTTTTCTGCAAAGATAACTGTGTTGCATGCCTGAAAGGGAAACAACACAGATCATCTCATAAATCCAAATGTGTTAACTCTATCACTACTCCATTACACTTATTGCACATGGATCTTTTTGGTCCCACAAGTATAATGAGCATTGGAAGGAAATCATACTGCCTTGTGATCGTTGATGATTTTACAAGATTTACATGGGTATTCTTTTTAAGAAGTAAAGATGAAACTGCTGAAACTTTAAAATCTTTTATTCTTAAAATAGAAAATCAAATTGATCACAAGGTTAAGATTATTAGAAGTGATCAAGGGACTGAGTTTAAGAACTTCGTTCTTGACTCATTCTGTGACTCAAAAGGGATTGCCAGACAATATAGTGCTCCCAGAACTCCTCAACAAAATGGTGTTGCTGAGAGGAGGAACATGACACTTATTGAGGCTGCTCGGACCATGTTAGCTGATTCAAAGCTGCCTCTAACGTTCTGGGCAGAGGCAGTCAGCACTGCATGCTATGTGCAGAACAGGGTTCTTGTAGTTAAGCCCCATGGAAAAACCCCTTATGAGTTATGGAACAAGAGGCCACCGTTCATTGGCTTTCTAAGGTCCTTTGGCTGCAGGTGTACCATACTTAACACAAAGGACAACTTGGCAAAGTTTGCTGAGAAGTCGGATGATGCTATCTTTATTGGATACTCTTCTAGCTCCAAAGCTTATAGAGTATACAATATTAAGAATCAACAATTTGAGGAGTCATCCAACATAGTTGTTAATGAGCACACTCCTTGTGTTAGGGGGAATGGACCTGAGTATATCTTTGATTTAGAATTGTTTCCAAACTATTCTAAACCATCTTGTGAGAATGTTTCAGCTGGAACAGGTGCTCAAGTGATGCTGATGCTGATGCAGGTCAACTATATGAGCTTCCCAGACCTATTCCAAATTCTCCAAGAGCTGAAGGGCAACAAGCTTCAACTATTCACAGATCTGACAGTGTAACTATCTCCAGAAATAGTGAAGCTTCAACAAGTGATTTACTTGATCAACCTCAAAGTTCCTCAGGTGATCCACTACAACACCAGGTTGAGGGAAGTGGTATTCTGAAGGAACAGGCAACTGTTAATACTACTTCACAACCAACCATTGATGATGTTTCTCAATCATTCAATCAGTCCTCATTGAATGACTCTGAAACAGCAGTTGGACAGAGTGATCCAATTCCTGATCAGAATATGTCTAACCTAGACTTATCTCTGCAATTGGAAGTGATTCCTCGTCTTCGTCTTAGGATTCACAACACTCATCCAACTGAGAACATCATAGGGAATGTCTCTGAAGGTGTGAGAACAAGAGGACAGACTCATCATGGGAATGTCTGCTTGTACTCATGCTTCCTGTCTCAGATGGAACCAAAGAAGGTAGAAGATGCCTTAAAGGATAGTAGTTGGGTTGAATCGATGCAGGAGGAGCTGCTTCAATTCAAAAGACAAAAGGTCTGGAATCTATGCCCACTACCATCTGGTCAAGTACCCATAGGCACTAAATGGGTATTCAGGAACAAGAAAGATGATAGAGGCTTGATTATCAAGAACAAGGCAAGGCTAGTAGTTCAAGGATACACCCAGGAGGAAGGAATTGATTATACTGATGTCTTTGCACCCGTTGCAAGACTTGAGGCAGTTAGGATCTTCCTTGCTTATGCTGCATCCAAGAACTTCACAGTATACCAACTTGATGTCAAGTGTGCTTTTCTATATGGGGATATAGACAGGGAAATCTATGTGTGTCAACCTCCAGGATTTGAAGACCCACAGCACCCCAACTATGTGTGCAAGCTGGATAAAGCTCTATATGGGCTGCACCAAGCACCTAGGCTGTGGTATGAGACCTTGTCTCAGTTTCTCCTGAAGAATGGATACACTAGAGGTACCATTGACAAGACTCTTTTCATCAGAAAGAGTGGAGAAGACATTTTGCTTGTACAAGTCTATGTTGATGACATCATATTTGGTTCTTCAAACGATCAAATGTGCAAAGACTTTGAAAGCATTATGAAGCAGAAGTTTGAGATGAGTTCCATGGGAAAAATGGACTTTTTCTTAGGAATCCAGGTGAAACAGATGAAGGAAGGGTTCTTCATAAGTCAATCTAAGTATGTCTCAGACATCTTAGAAAGATTTGAAATGAAGGACTGTAAACCAGCCAAGACACCCATACCCAGAAACCATAATCTTTGCCCTGACCTTGAGGGGGAGGATACTGATCAACATCAGTATAGAGCAATTATTGGTTCTCTGATGTATCTCACTGCAAGTAGACCTGATATCATGTTTGCCACATGCATTTGTGCAAGATATCAGGCTGCTCCGAAGGTGTCTCACCTAGTTGCTGCAAAGAGAATCCTCAGATACCTCAAAGGAGCACCTAAACTAGGTCTCTGGTATCCAAGAAATAGTGATTTCAATCTCTATGGATACTCTGACAGTGACTATGGTGGCTGCAACATTGACAAGAAATCAACATCAGGAGGATGTCAATTTCTTGGTGGAAAGATTATCTCATGGCAATGCAAGAAACAATCCTGTGTCTCTACATCAACTGCTGAAGCTGAATACATTGCTGCTGCTAGCTGCTGTGCTCAACTGCTATGGATTCAAAATCAGATGTTAGACTATGGGTTCAACTTCATGACTACTCCTATCCATATTGACAACAACAGTGCTATCTCCATTACTGAGAATCCGGTGAAGCACTCCAAGACAAAACACATTGATATCAGGTATCATTTCATTAGAGATATTCATGAGAAACAACTGATAAAGTTAATCAAAGTTGACTCAAATGAACAATATGCTGATTTGTTCACAAAGGCATTTGATGAACAAAGATTTAAGTATCTCATATCAGCAATTGGGATGATAAACATTGAATAACTACCTCTTTTGAAGACCTTTTTAAATGAGTAATGTCTTGTGTTAATACAATTTAAGCCCGGTTACAAAGATCTTTAAACCATTCCAAGTGTAAATTCCTTCCGAAGAGGAACTAACTCTCGGAAGATATTCTTGAATATCTTCCGAAGCTAAATTCCTCAATGGAAATTTTCTTCTCGGAAGAGTTTTTGGTCTCGGAAGAAGCGATTGATTTTATATCAGATCTACTTCCGAAACTTATACAACTCTCCATTCGGAAAGACAGCTTTACCTTCGGAAGCAATGCCTTGCTTCGGAAGATAAAGTGCCTTCTAAGGACAATTTTACCTTCGGAAGCAATATCATGCTACGGAAGAGAAATTGCCCTCGGAAGAAAATACCTTCGAAATGTTTTACCCTCGGAAGTAAAGGTTTTTATATGTAACGGATATCTTTTGGGCCCCACTCTGTAAAAAGTAAAGATTCTGTTGATATTGTCAGATTATTCAAAATTATCCTTACCGCCAACATCATTTCTCCGCCGTAAACCACCATACCACCCACAGTAACCCCAAAACAGTTACCCTATTACCACCACCATACCACTATTCACCCCTTTTTTTAAATAATCTTGACTTATCAATTTCTTCTTCTTTTACCACTTTACAGCCCAAATTGTTCCCTTCACTGTCAAACCATAAATTTCACTCAAAATTTCAAGCTTACCTTTTCTCCAATGGCGCTAAACCCTCAGCACAACCAAGTCGCATTACTTGACTCGTCAAGGGATGCTGACTTCACCCAAATCATCACCTTTCTCACCGAATCCACCTATCTCACTGCACTCACAGTTAACCCAACCGTATACTCCACCATATGTCAGAATTTGGAGCAACGGAGAAACTACAGTGCTGAATGGGGTTCGAGTCCTGAGAACCAGAGTTTGTGGCCAAGAGTTGGTCATCAATGAACAGATCATCAGGGAGCATCTCGAGCTTCACGATGATGGGGCTCCTACTGAGTTCCCTAAGGAAGACTTGGAAGGCACCTATATCCTCATGGGATATGGAGGCGATGTCAGCAGGTCCACAGTATACAAGTTCAACTTCTCTTACCATTGGAAGTTCCTGCTGCACATTGTTTTGCACTGCCTCTCCAATAAATCAGGGGGTTGGGATCAAATCCCATATGAACTAGGATGCCTAGTTCATGGGTTGGTGAGAGGCCTCAGATTCAACTACTCACGATTCGTGTTGAACAACCTAATCGCCAATCTCAGCAGGGATACATTCTTCATGTATCCCCGATTTCTTCAACACATAATCAACTGTGAGATGGAACCAAGCAAGCTTGTCTGCGCAGCTGCTCTTCCTGTTCCACACATGAGGCCTACCATCTTCAAGACACTGAAGAAGATGTCCACCAACTTCACTGGACGGTACACTCCATTACCTCCAGAGATGACTGAGCGCATAGCTCCTGGTGACATCCCTGTTCTCCCCACAGGTGATGAACCCACACCAGCAACATCCACCACAATACCAAAACCTTCTTTACCCATCAAAGCCACATATCAGAGACGCCCCAAACGAACCCTTGTTCAATCTACTCTGATTGAACAAGCTCCTCCTGTTCACACCGAAAGGACTAGAGTGGAATCATGGGCTCCCACTCAGTCCAAGGTCACACCATCCTTCACATTTGACCTCAATGTGGGTTTTAAGCCTCCTCAGTCTCAAACCCCTGAGCCCGAACCCCAAGCCTTAAGCCCACAGGGTGAGTCTTCACACTCCCCTGTGAAGCCTTCTAGGGACAGCCCCACCATAGGCTCAATGCCTGTAGACATTGATCAAGGTCCCGGGTCAGTAGGACTAACCACCCTCTCTTTCACTGACCTTTTACTCCGAACTGATGAAGAGATTACATCTCTCCATGGCCATGAAGTTGATCTACAACACCCACTAAGAGATCAACAGAGCCAAGAGGGATCCCTTGTCTCTAGCCCCCATCAGAAGCCTGCTACTGAGGTGCGTCCCACTGATGTGGAGGGGACTCATGTAGACTCAGCTGCCACTACTCAGAGTCTCTCATTGAGCTCTCAGGACAGTGGTAACATCATTAGGACTGAGTCTACGGCAACTTTGCCCATTGACATCTCTGAAAGAGATGACTCTGAGCAAAGGAAACCAGGGTGCCAAGAAACCACGTCTGGTGGTGAGAGTGAGCATACTAGGTATGTTATCTCATCTCCCCGTGATTCTTCCTATGAAGATGAGGGAAGTATGCAACTAACACTTCAGTACTTGCTTTCTAAGGTCTCCAACCTGGAATCACAGGTGAAGATCTTAGAATCAAGGACTGCCACTCAGCAACTTGAGATTAACTCTCTCAAGGCTAAACTAGCTGAGAAACAGACGGAGAGGTCTGTTAGGCATGTACCAATCCAGGTCTCAATGACTTCTTCCTCTAGCTCATCTAGCTCTCAAGATGATGCTACCAAAAAGGGGGAGAAAGTTCAGAGACAAACACCTATGGAACCACAGACCCAACTCATTTCCACCCAACAAATCATTACACCACCTGAGTCATCTCAATCCTTTCTGGAGATTGACTCAAGGATGCTTCAAGATCTCTACAGACTTTTCACAAAGTTTGTATTGAGATCATCCCTAGAACAGCCCAGCCCCGACACCACACTTGCATACTTTGGGGCTGAGGAGCTTCAAAGACTGACTACACCTTCTACCACTGTGGAGGAAGTTGGTCAACCTAAGGTCTTCATGGAACCTGAGATTCGAAGGGGAAATGGGGACTGATGGCCCAGCAACTGAAACAGATGGGACAGAATCTGTAGTAGTCTCATCTTCCGAAGCTCTCGCTGAGGCTTCCGAAGCTTACATGGAAGCCTCGGAAGAACAAGACAAGTCTTCCGAGGCCGAAATAGAAGCTGCGGAAGGCCTATTTTAGATGTCTGAGGAACTGACCATCACAGATGTCATTGTTGAAATTGCATCTGAGGTGAGCAGGGAGGACATTTCTGATATACCTCCAACCCAAGCACCAGCTGAACTTCTCTCTCAATCACAACCCTCCATCCAAGAACCACCACAGTCAAGCACAATCAAAGACAAAGGCAAAAGAAAGCTGACTGCGGAAGAGCTTCAGGAGGAGGAGAAAATTGAGAAGGCCAAAAAGAAAGGTCGGTTTCCTATTGAGAAGCTATTAGCTGCTAGTTCTAAAGCAGCTGCAGCCAATCAGGAAGAAATCAACCAGAAGAGAAGAACAGCACTCATTGACCAGCTCATCAATCTAGGAGCTGCCAATGAGGAAATACTCATGCTACCATTAGAGGAGTTGGTGACTTTGGAGAGGTCAACCAGGCTACAACAAGAAAGGGAAGCCAGGTTGGCCTTGGAGAAGGAAGAACAAGAGCAAAGGGAGGCAGCCCTGAGGCTGAGAGAGGCTAGGATCAAGTTCCTCCTCTCAAGAGGCTTTAGTCTTCCTGAACTGTCTCCACATGATGATGATATGATCCTGCTGCTCCACAACAAAGAGCAGGATCAAATGGAGAAGGAAAGGAAGAAGGCTGCTAGGGAGAAGCTGAAGGTGAAGAGGAAGAGGGAGGAAGAGAAGGAGGTCACCGCTGCCAAGAAGTCAACTGACAAAGCCTGGATGAAGGACTACCTCCGGGCTCATGGCTTCTCTGGTAGGCAGGTGGGACCTATGTCCGAAAGGACACTCCAGCGGATAGTCAGTGAAATAAAGGCTGACATCCGTTTGGGGAAAAGGAAGGAGATGTACAGGAGGATGAAGGGAATGGTTTTCACCCCAGCCACTCAACCACAGCCACAACCCACACCAGAACCAATCCCTTTTCCCATTAAACCCGAACCTACTGATGAAACCTTCACCCCTCAACCCACAACTCTACCCAAACCTACCACATCACCTCAACCACCCAAACTACCCATCCTAAAACCCAAGACTCAACCCAAAACCACTAAACCTAAGCCTACCCAACAACAACCAAGATCATCCCCTCAGCCTCCTAAACATCTCTCCTTTGAAGAAATAAAGGAGTTCAAGACGAGGCTCATTAACTGCACTACCTTGAGCAGTATCTCCTGTGAGGGAGAGCTTATCAACATCACCTATGTTGATAACTCTTCAAGCTCCCTCACCCTAGGCCAATTTCTTGAATTGCCTAGAGAAACCTTGGGCCAGTCTGCAAGACTTCTTGGTCTCAACTCCGATACCCTCAATGCTGAGGAGAAGAGGCTAAGAAGAAGACTGATGACTCTACTGGATACCAGGAAAGAGGACAGGATTTCTGGTCAATCTCCTGGACCTAGAAATGCAATAATCCAGTGGAGGTTCGATGAACCTTCTCACAACTTTGTTGTGGAAAGGGAGAATGGTGAAACCAACAGGCTCAATGCCACTTCTCTACTGCATCTCAGCAGATTTGATCTTGCTTTGCTTGCAGAGAAGCCATTCTCCAATCCCTCCAACTCTGAGACTGCTGCACACATCAGAAACCACATCAGCGGTCTCCACTTGGCTGAACGAAGTAGAAGAGCCAAGATTGAAGAAGAGTTGAAGCTGAAAAAAAGTGGAAGACAAGGAAAGATCAACCACCAAAGGCATAGCCTTTCTACAGATGGTGGAAGGTCCTGAATTGGAACCAATAGTTCGATGGGAATATGACTATACTTCCCATCAACTAACTCTTTTCAGAGGGCCACAACAGAGGGTACACATAATCCAAGGTGACAGAGTAGAGGTTCTGTCCACCAAAGATTTGTACAAGATTCTCAGCATCACAGCAGGAAAGAATGAAGACACTGATAAACACCTGCTTTCCTTGGTGCTGAGAGCTTTGAGAAGAAGAGAGAAGTGAAGTTTTGGTAGCATCAGCCTAGGGGGAGTTTGTTGGATCATGATAAGGCTGGTGCAACCAAATTCACTTCATAGTCACTTTTTGGTACTACATTAAAGGGCTTCCGAAGCCAAGCAAGAGATCTTCCGAGAGTCTAAGGAACAACAGCTGAAGACATCTTCCGAAGGCAAAAGCTGAAGTCAACTACTGAAGACAACAGCTGAAGCCAACAGCTGAAGACTATCTTCCAAAGACAAAGTCTGAAAGCTTCCGAAGACAAAGTCTGATGAAAGAGCTGAAGACAAAGTCTGAGCTTCCGAAGACAAAGTCTGAGCTTCCGAAGACAAAGTCTGATGAAAGAGCTGAAGACAAAGTCTGAGCTTCCGAAGACAAAGAAGACTCCAAGCTTCGGAAGAAGCAGTCTTCCGAAGTATAAGTGCCTTCGGAAGAAGTTATCCTTCCGAAGCACTTTATCCTTCGGAAGACATTGCTATGTCCAGCAGATAAAAGTATGGTCCCTGACAGTCCGCTGCAGACCTCTGATACAGCATGGCATCTTCCTAAAGAGCCATGTTGTTGACCATACTTTATTCTACTGTTCACCTTTTTATGATAGTATATGTTACCAACTTTAGTTGGTGACAAAAGGTAAGTCAGGGACATGTCCTGACTACCAACTCTCAGGCACAATGTCTGAAAGACCTCACCTAGAGTCTTGTAGTATAGATGTAAGGTTAGAGGTGTCCAGCTGGTATCAAAGTATATCCGGCTGTAGGTAGTATTATATATATCTTCTCCCTGTAACTCTTTATGGAAGTGATTTGAGTCCAAGTGTCTTGTAATCCTTTGAGTTGAGAAGCAATATATAAAAGTACCTTGAAAATTTATCTGCTGTTAAGTTTTCTTACTGCTTGATACTTGTTATATTGTGATCAACTCTTCATAGACTGCTTGCCGAGTGTTGATTTACAGTGAGTTGAGAGAAAGACCACCCGAAATCCGATCCTGCATTATCTCTATCTCCCTTCACATACACATTCCCCACTCTCTCTACTAGAGATCTCGCCAGAAATGGGTTCACCGGCGTAGGAGGCGGAGGCGGTGTGGATTATGATAGGCCCGGCGGTGGAGGCGGTGTGGATTGTGGTGGCGCGCGATGGTGGAAGTGGTGTAGTTGCAATCATTTCCGCCGTGACGACAACGTTCTCCGCCACTGATGCCGCCGGAACACGGCACCGTCTACCGGATCTCAGCTTCACATCGTGATTCAAATCCCAAATCCCAAATCCTCCGGTGGAATATTCCGATTCATCATCGTCTTCAAAATCTAACCCTAAACCAAAACTATCCCATAAGTATACAACATTTTTTCCGATGGAAAAATCTAACCACGAGAACCCATTACGCCGCCGGAGAGAGAAACCACCGTCACCCTCCGCCAAAAACACCACATGATCATCCTCCAATTCTATTACCTCATCATCGGACTCTGCTACCAACGACGACGTATCATCATCACAATCGTCCTCAGAGAACTCAAAATCGAAGTCATCATCGTCGAAAATATGTTGTGGGCAAGAATTCTTACACGAAGCAAAGAATCTACGACGGATCTGGTGTACAAACATCTTGATTCTAATGAATACGCTGGTGAAAGTGGCGAAAACGGTGGTGATTAGAGCACCACAGGTCTAGAAGCTGTACATTGGGGATTTTGTTAATTAACGAGAGTTTGGAGAGAATGGAAGGGTTTTGTAAGCATTTCATGCCGGCTTCGAAATCGCCGATGAGATTGAGGTCTGCAATTTCCATGGTGATTGGAGGTCGTGAATGAGTGTGAATGTTGAATGGATTACAGAGAGAATTGGAAAAGATTATTGAAATGAGGTGAATAGGGGTTGAAGAAGATGATGATTTCGGGATTTCCAGGGATTGTTCAAGTCGAGGGTAATTTTGTCATTTTATAAAAAGTTAACTGAATTATTTAACGTCATTAGTCATTTGGATGCAAATGGGAATAAAAATAAAATGTTAGAGGGTATATGGGGATTTTTAAACTATAGGGATATAAATGGTTAAAATCACCAAACCTCAGGGATGCAAACGGTAATTTACTCTATCATGAAATACCTGGCATAAAATTATTTAGATATTTACAGGTTTATATTAGACGTTTGGTAAATTATATGACCCAGCAGATTTTTTATCAAAATACTTTGTTAGATTTTCCAACAATATTCTAACCAGTCTTAGTGTGGACCATACACACTAAGACCCAACAGATTTTTGATCAAACCTCAGAGATGCAAACGGTAATTTACTCTATCATGAAATACCTAGCATAAAATTATTTAGATATTTACAGGTTTATATTAGACGTTTGGTATGACTCAACAGATTTTTGATCAAAATACTTTGTTAGATTTTCCAACAATATTCTAACCAGTCTTAGTGTGGACCATACACATCTTAGTTTAGATCGCCGGCGTAGGTACAAATCTTAGTATGAACCATATAAATCTTAATGTGGACCGCATAAAGTTTGAAATTTGAAAAAAAAAGTTCAACAAATTTAAAAACTAGAAGTTTTCATAAATTTGAAATGAACTTCTAAAATCTATGTTTCTGTCGAAATTTTATGTCGAGGAGTGCGAAAACGCCAAAACATTTGCTACCACATGGAGTACAATACTACACAAAAAATATTTTTCAAGGTTGTTTTCATTCAAAAAATAAATGTATCATGCAACTAGGTGCTCATGTTAAATGCATTTTCACACAAGAGCTGATAGATGGGCTGCATTTTCACTCAGAGAGTTCACGCTATTTTAAAAGTTTGAAAATTTAATATTTATTTTAGAAAAGTCTACTTCCTATACGTTATTAAGGAATTTTCCCATAAAAGATGATTTTGTTGTTATCTTTCTGAAAAACAGTTGAAAACACAAATTCATCAGTTTTTGACATTATTAGCAACTACTTATCAACTATTTCACATCGATCTTTTTAAAATCATGTGTCAAATTCACTCTTATACTTCCACCTTAGTAGCCGTTCAAAATAAATTCCACCTTAGTCAACACTTAACGATCAACATAAATTTTTGAAACTTTTAAAAAAGGAAAAGTATATTTATATGGTTAATTGCTATGGACTTAATTCTTTGCTAAATCTTTTACCATCATGTGACATAAAATATCCATCACGTATCTTGCGACTTAATTTGCAATAAACATCTTCGATCTTAATTTTACAATGATTTTGTCCAGTGGCGGAGGCGCGGAGCTTGGACATTTCACTGGGGATGGAGGCTAAATTAATTTTTTTAGAGGGTGGGGGGGGGCTCGTTATATGTCAAAAAAATTACACTAGTGGATCAAAAAAGTAACACTACTGACGAAAAAAAATAGGTGGTCCCCGACCCCTTAAATACTTCGCCCATGACTTTGCGACAAACCATTTATGTTACAACATAGTGACCAGAAGATTGTGACGTAGAAGACCGTTGCAAGTAGAGAATTTGTGGAATTATTTATCTTCTCAATATTTTTATATATTTATAAAATTTCGGATACATATATAAAGAGATATAACAAAAACATAAAACATCCAAGCTCCTGTGACAACATATCAACAAAAATCCTTAGATATTTCATCGCAAATGCTACGAAGCAATTAGCGATGACAATAGTAATCACTACGGTTATATAGAATCGATCACCTGTACGTACTCAAATTGTATTACTATTTTTTATCATACAAAATATTAACCATGGTTCATGTGTAACACAGATTGATCATAAACTTGATACTCAAACGGACACAAATTAAGGGAAACACCAACACAAATAACTTGTATATATATCAAAACACGAAATAACAACACACTGGTACATTAACATCAATACGACACGTACATTCGTCCTTGAGCAAATTATCGCTTCATGAGTTTCTTCGTAAGCGCGTAAAAGGAGAGCCAAACTAGCAGCAGAAGTGCTATAGTTGATATGAGTGACATAACGATAGAGACTGCTACGTTATGGCAGAAGGAACCAAACATGTTACAAACCTCATTCCATCTTGTATGGGAGTTCCCTTTAAGACCAATATACGCTACTGCTGCTCCCGCTCCTACTGCTGAAGATATAATGCCCAACAACATCTGCATGTCCCAAATCCATTAATTATATGCTTTCCAAAATGATTATTTTTTTGAAACAACTTCTAATCTACTCGTATTAACTACCTATATTTGCATCTTACGGAATTTAAATTCTCAATCTTTTAGATGGATAGAAAGTCACCTTAGCATCAATGTCCATTGGGATTTTAAATTATTAAATATTTCACCCAAAATAACCGTGTAATGAACATAAAAAATACCAAATTTTCTAGTAATGAACAGCCTTGGTATGATACAAGTGCTTACCGAATCTATTATCACAAAATGAGACTGCACCTTCTCTGAGACTCCTCCAATCTTCTTCAGTGCTAATACTGATGATGCACCCGTGACGATGCTGTACAAGCAAGCTACACAATGCGCCGCTACATAGTATCTGCATCACATAACAAAACAACGATATGATAACTACACGCGCTATCAAAGCCATTAAGCATCAAAAGTGATGTGAATTACATGTAAGCTGGTAGTTGATTCCAATTTGCATCCAAGGGTATGACCATGACCGGTGAAATTGGTATCATCTTGGTTTGTTTAGACGTGAGCATCATGATGATCGCGCCAAAGCTGGTTACAAACAGCAATATCCTCAAGGCTACATCAACGATCACATGGTTCTTCGAACCACCGGACCACTTCACCGGTACCTCCATATCGATGGTACTGGAGTTTTGCGGAGCTGTGGTGTCAATGGGTGCCATGGTCACCGATATGTTGCAAAGTATAGCTAATGCTTGTGGTTGTGCTATATGGTGTACGATTAATATTTATACTAAAAAAAATCAACTGTTTGAAAGTGGAATTCAATTTCGTTATTCATTATATTAATTGGTTTTAAATAATTATCTTTTATCGTTTTTTTTTTCTATAAGTGGATTTCGTTAACCACCAACTTTTTACCGTTTTGTCATGTGTTGAATATCATTTATATAATTTGGATATTCACAGTCAAACTTACTTTTTGTAAAAAGTTTTGAAATTGTAGTGGTGTGAATGCTATGAATCATAATCGTATGTATAATAATACGTAACGCTACTAATATAATTAACTTTCTTATTTTTTAATTTAGCAAAAATCCATTACATTACAATTTACACACGTTCAAAGAAGCTGACATACCATTAGAGTAAATATATATTTTCATTAATAGAATGAAAGCAGAAACTCAAATTTGAGACGTGCTTTTAAAGAGAAATGTACTATTATTTTTTATGCTTCAAGTCTTATATAATACCCATGTGATTAAAGTTTATAATTAAGTTTGACAGAAGACGCTAATCTTGAATATTAAAAATTAGTATAGGTAGAACTACTTGGACGAATTAAAAAAGTGTGGATGAATGACATTTACGACTCACGTGTTCTATAACAAAGAATGAAAAACCTAAATCAAATAAAAGTAAAACCCGGAAAAAACACTGAAACCAAAATCGGTGTTGTGTAATTTTGAACTTAAATTCTAGGGTTGGGCGAATTGAACTACCTTAACACCATCTAACTCGGTAAGATATTTCCATCAATACCTTAGTCATTCTCCGAATATTTTGATGTATACTACTAAACAAATGTGTATCATTGACGAATTTTTCTGAATTTTTCCGTCAATAATCCATTGATGAAATTATTTACTAACAAGAATCTGCAGTTAATCCCTCGTAGGAAACCTTGTTTCTAGCGTTTTAGACGTCCTTCAGTTGGTAATTCTACGAGGATGGCCATCGTTAAAGTTATCAATGGATTAATTTCGGACTAATCATTTTTTAGAATTTAGTAGTTACAATTAATATTATATATTATTTCGTATTATCTTAGATTCAAATACATATTAAGAATAAAATTTAAGAAATTCCAACAAGATTAAATAAAAAAATTATGATTCGGTATATAAAATTTAAGAAATTACACCGAATCTATTATCATAAAAGATATTGAAGCTTCTCTAAGCTTCCTCCGATCTTCTTCAGTGCCAAAACCGACGAGGCCCCCATGACGATACTGTACAAGCAAGCCAAATGTACATACTATCATATAACGTGCACACTACCATATTTAGGTCACACACATACCTATACTAATTCAAGTGCAAACCCAAGAACCTAAAAGCATTACCAAATATACGAACCTAATTAACACCATAAAAACAAATTGAGGTTTAATTCTAAATGTACCAAACAACGGTGGCGGACAATGATTATAATGAATGGTGATATAGGGACACTAGGCAATGGTAGTGAACGGTTAGACATTGTTAGAGAACGAGGCTATAGGGATACTTGCGACGATGATGTAGCCGTTGTGTTGAAGCGACACTAGGGTGGTTGGCATTTTTACGTTTGAAAAATTTAGGGTGATCGACCATATATGTTGTCTGTCTATAGAAAGTATCACACATTAATGATCTTGATTTCCAATTATAGATATATTCACCTATGGATATTCGACGGAGAGTATCTGTCGGTTAAAGATCACCAAATATACACATGATAATTTTGAAGTGATCGAATCTAATGTGAAATCAAATCCTCCTCGATCAAAAGTACATTAATAATACTTTCAAACAATACGATAGAGAACCTTCAATGGAAAACCTAGACGTGAGATCATCGGATTATTGACGGCTGGTAGCATGATCTGTTGAAAACACTTTCAGAAAATAACATATGGAATCTTTCAAAAAGCCTGGACGTGTGAATTTTTATATATATTTGACCAATGGAGTCGACCAAATAATAAAAAATACTATAGTGTGGTGGTTTTCGTCAATAATTTGTTCGCGATACACACTTGTTTGGCAGTGATAAAAGACAGTCACTTCAGTAGAATGAAACATAATCAAATTAAAGAAACTGAATACCATTAGTACAATTCATGAATTCAAGATTTCACGTTTGAAATCCTCGAGGTAATTAAAAATGTTTTTATTCGTTTAATTATTTTAACAATATGTTTAACAGGTCATCATATATAATTAGAGAAGTGAATTAATATGGTTGATGGTAAACTAATTAACTCATACTAAAACAATTGTAAGGTTTAGGCTCCCTCAATTGACTGTTAAACCAAACTCATATAAAAAGATAAAAGCTTCAAAGATTTTAGTTTGTTGACTCCACTAAAGTATTTCTAGTTCATGCTTCACCTCACAAAATGGGGTTGCCAAGTTTGAAAACGTAAGGCTACTATCACATAGTGACAAATGATCTCGAGACACATAAAAATCTAATAACTAACCATGTAACCTTGTTATAATTAATAATAGAATGACGCAGTGTCGAATCACAAACATAAACAAGGAGATAATTTTGAAATGAACTTCTATTTGTGTTTCTGCCAAAACTTTATGTCGAGGAGTGCGAAAACGCTAAAACATTTGCTACCACGTGAAGTACAATACGATACAAATAATATATTTTAAGGTCGTTTTCGCTCAAATAATACACATATCATGCAATTAAGGTGTTCCTATTAAGTGCATTTTAACACAAGGGTCGATAGATAAGGTGCATTTTCACTCCGAGAGTACACACTAGTTTTAAAATTTTGACGATTTAATGTTATTTTAGAAAAGTCTACTTCCTATACGCTATTAAGGAATTTTCCCATAAAAGATGATTTTGTTGGTATCTTTTGAAAACATATGAGAACACAAATTCATTATTAGCAACTACTAATTATCAACTATTTCTTTAAAATCATGTGTCAAATTCACTCTTATACTTCCACCAATTAGTAGTTGCCGTTGAAAAAAACTTCCACCTTAGTACGTCAACCCTCAACAATCAACATCAATGCATCACTTTCTGAAACTTTTGATTAAATCTTTTACCATCTGTGACAGAAAGCACAGTCACATATGTTGCGACTTAATTTGCAATGAAGAACTTCGATCGTAATTTGACAATGACTTTGCGACAAATCATTTATATCACAACACGGCAACCAGAAGTTTGGACGGAGAAGACCGTCGTAAGTTGAACATACATTTATGTCACAACATAAGATTTCGCTTACATTTATAAAGAGATGTAACAAAAAAAAGTAAAACATCCAGGCTCCAGTGACAACATATCAACACAAATCCTTGTATATTTTGTCGCAAATGCTACGAAGCGATTTTCGAAGCCACACGTAAAGCCATCAAAAACCATCTTAAACCTTCTTAAATTTAGCGACAAAAAACATATATAATCACAAATGTCAGTCGCAAATTTATATACTAATAAAAAAATTATTGTGACTAAAGAATGTAGACGCAAATCCTCACAAATACCATTTACTACGGTTATGTATAATCAAATGTAATCAAATTTCATTACTATTTTTTATCATACAAAATATTAACCATGGTTCATGTGTAACACAGATTGATCATAAACTTGTTACTCAAATGGACACAAAATTAAGAGAAACACCAACACGAATAACTTGTATATATATCAAAACACGAAATAACAATACACTGGTACATTAACATCAATACGACACGTACATTCGTTCTTGAGCGAATTATCACTTCATGAGTTTCTTCGTAAGCGCGTAAAAGGAGAGCCAAACTAGCAAGAGTAGTGCTATAGTTGATATGAGCGACATAACGATAGAGACTGCTACATTATGGCAGAAGGAACCAAACATGTTGCAAACCTCATTCCATCTTGTATGGGAGTTCCCTTTAAGTCCAATGTACGCTACTGCTGCTCCTGCTCCTACTGCTGAAGATATAATGCCCAACAACATCTGTACGCCCCAAATCCTTTAATTATAAGTTAATGCATTCCAAAATGATTATTTTTTTAGAATAACTTCTAATCTACGTACTTGTATTAACTACCTATACCTATATCTGCATCTTACGTAATTTAAATTCTCAATCTTTTAGATGGAGAGAAAGTCACTTTAGCATCAACATGTCCATTGGGATTTCAAATTATTAAATATTTCACACGAAAATAACCATGTAATGAACATAAAATACCAAGTTTTCTAGTGATGAACGGCCTTAATATGATACAAGTGCTTACCGAATCTAGTATCACAAAATGAGACTGCAACTTCTCTGAGACTCCTCCAATCTTCTTCAGTGCTAATACTGACGATGCACCTGTGACGATGCTGTACAAGCAAGCTACACAATGCGCCGCTACATAGTATCTGCATCACATAACAAAACAACGATACGATAACTACACGCGCTATCAAAGCCATTAAGCATCAAAAGTGATGTTACTTAATTACATGTAAGCTGGTAGCTGATTCCAATTTGCATCCAAGGGTATGACCATGACCGGTGAAATTTGTATCATCTTGGTTTGCTTAGAAGTGAGCATCATGATGATCGCGCCAAAGCTGGTTACAAACAGCAATATCCTCAAAGCTACATCGACGATCACATGGTTCTTCGAACCAGCAGACCACTTCACCGGTACCTCCATATCGATGGTGGAGTGTGGCGGAGCAGTGGTGTCAATGGGTGCCTGCATGGTCACCGGAAAATAGATAATATGTAGCAAAGTATAGCTAATGCTTTGTGGTTGCGTTGTATGGTGTACAATTAATATATATACTAGAAACAATCAACTGTTTGAAAGTGGTATTCAATTTCGTTATTCGTTATTATTTGGTTTTAAATTATTTTTCTTCGTTTTTTTCTGCAAATGGATTTCGTTAACCACCAACTTTTTACCGTTTTGTCATGTGTTGAATGATCAATTATATAATTTGGATATTCACAGTCAAACTTACTTTTTGTAAAAAGTTATGAAATTGTAGTGGTGTGAATGCTATGAATCATAATCGTATGCAATGTATAATAATACATAACGCTTTTAATATAATTACCTTTTTTATTTTTTAATTTAGCATATATACATCCATTACCTTACAATTTACACACGTTCAAAGAAGCTGACATACCATTAGAGTAAATGTATTTTTTCATTAATAGAATGAAAGCAGAAATTACTCAAATTTGAGACGTGCTTTTAAAGAAATGTACTTTTATTTTTTAATGCTTAAGTTTTATATAATACCCATGTGATTAAAGGTTGTAATTAAGTTTGACAGAAAACGCTAATCTTGAAAATTAAAAATTAGTATAAGTAGAACTACTTAGACAAACTAGAAAAGGGTGGTGAATGACATTTACGATTCACGTGTTCTATAACAAGAAATAAAAAACCTAAATCAAATCAAAGTCAAAACCGGGAAAAAACATTCAAACTAAAATCGGTGTTGTGTATTTTTGAACTTAAATTCACCATCTGATTCAATAAGATGTTTCCATCAATATGTTATGGAACCCTTAACTTTAGACAAATTAAAAATATGCTAGTTTTAAAATGTACTTTACTTTTTTTTTATTGTTTAGTCATTCTTCAAATATTTAGGGATATACCACTAAATAGACCTGGCAAAATGGGCGGGTCGGGTCGGGTTAGGTGTCGGGTCAGGATGGGCTCGAGTCAAGACGGGTGCGGGTCAGGATGGGTTCAAGTAAGAAACGGGTCAGGACGGGTTCGGGTTAGAATGGGTTCGGGTCAGGATGGGTCGGGTCAAGACGTGTCAAATCCAAAAATATTAAAATTCTCAATTTTCCAACACAAACCATAAAAACATATAAACTACAAATAAAAGTTGTTTCAAATATTAATTCAACATTTAAAACCCCATGTAAACTAGTATCGTCTAAGAACAAACATGAGGCACAATTTTAACTCTTGATAACCACTTGTTCACTTCAAATATCTTCAAATCAAATATGAAAGTTGTTGATGCATCTATACCCATCTAAAGCTCCATAGACAATACTATAATCAAGAAAATTAATGTAACCTTAATACATGAATTAACAATTTTTGAAGTGTATGAAGAATGAATATAAAAATTACCTAAAAGTTGCTACCATCAAAAGTCGGAATCAATGCTTCAATATTTTCTATAATTTCCTCTTCCATCTCGTTTCCATTTTCCTTCGCATCTGAATATATGAAAAAAGATGTATTATTTACTATTAACATTACACATAAACATAAAAGCATATGCAATCTAAAGTTCAAATATAATAAATTAACTATAATACATTCTAAATCAAACAACCAATCACGTCTGCATAACAACGCCTCGACATTTGAAGATACAAGCGAACTTCGGTATTTACTTATAACTCGGCCGCCAATACTGAAAGATGATTCTGAAGCAACGGTCGTGATTGGAATGCTCAAAATGTCACTAGCCATTAAGGCCAACCATGGATACCTTCCTTGATTATCCTTCCAATATTGTAAAACATCAAGTTCTTGTTTTCTATCAAGTGAAGGTTCCTCGAGATACATTGTTAAGTGTGACTTTTCTCTCTCAGTACTTTTAAATTGGCTTTCAAATGACTCGAATCCATCCAACTCATCAAATACATCAACACAAACACTCGAACTTCTAGCCAATGAAGAATTGTGCGTCTCTAAACGAACATCATACTCCTTATCGTATAACTTATGAATACCATCGTAGATGCTCTTCAACTTCTCCTCACGTACGTCATTTGTCATGTTAAGTTTTGAGAAACAATACTCAACAATCTTAAATTTATACCGTGGATCTAAAATAACAGCAAAAGACAATACCACACTATAACTTTCCCAATATTTTTCAAACTTCTTTTTCATGTCTTTCGCCATGTCACTTATAACACGATCCGTGTTATGAATTTCCTCTTCAATGAACGATTGAATTCGCAATACATTACGAAAATATAAGTTTGAAGTAGGATAAGAGCTTCCAGAAAATAATGTCGTGATATCAAAAAAGGTTTTAAAAATCTTGTGATTCTTTCCACTCTTCTCCACTCATCTTCTGATAGAAAAGTCTTATAATTTGAATCAACTAATGCTACACGAGCATAAGCCCGTTTATAAGTCAATGCACTATCAAGCATAAGATATGTTGAATTCCATCTTGTTATGATATCTTGTCGCACATGTTGCCCACATTGTAATGAAAGTTGTTGTATGCATTCCGCGAACTTATGCTTTCTGAAAGCACTTCCTCGAACATATTTTACCGACTCCCGAACCTTCTCGATAGCTCCTTCAATTACTTTTAACCCGGCTTGAACAATAAGATTTAATACATGTGCAGAACAACGCACATGAGTAAAATCTCCATCACATACTAATGTGTTATTTAGACGCAAATGACTTTTTAGATATTCTACTAAAACATCATTATACTTGGCATTATCTAGTGTGATAGTAAAAATCTTTTTCTCAATGCCCCAATCTGCTAAAAAATTAATCAAGTACTCTGATAAAATGGAACCACTGTGTGGAGGCGGTATATGTCGAAAGTTCAACACTTTTTTCCTCAAAACCCAATTCTCATCGACATAGTGGGCCGTCAGTGCCATAAATCCATCTGTTGTGATAGAACTCCATAAATCAGAAGTCAGACATATTCTACTTGTTACCTTTTGTAACTCATCTTTGAGAATCGCTTTCTCTCTATCATAAATTTTTAAGACATCTGACTTTGCAGTGTTTCTTGTTATGGGATTCGCATCACGGTGTAAAAACTTAAGCAAATCTCTTGTTGCCTCGTGTTCAACATAACTGAATGGGTAGTTATGTTTGATGATCGAATATGCTAGTTTCTCTCTATACATCACTTGATCTAGATGGGCACGTTTTTTTGGTTGACCAGGTTCACCAAGATCAAAACACTTTGAAATATGTCGCTTCATCTTAGATGTCCCTGATTTTGGATTGGCACTATACACTTTTTCACAACCGGTACATATTTCTTTTTTATCCCTATCAGCTCCAACCGGTAGTTTTTCAAAATAATCCCAAACTATAGAATGGTTCTTACTTGAACTAAAAGAACTTACTTCATCAAAATCAGTGTTATTTGACATATTTGACGTCTCCTACAAATATATAAACCATAACATTACTAAAACATCATAACTCATAAGTTCACAAACACATGGTAATCATTCCATTCAAAAACACAATGTCAAACTTATATAAAAAATATAACTAGAAAATAGTTTTCCAAAAACAAATGCACCCACCCCAATTACAAATGGTGTATTGATTGTCGAATTGGAACTTGATGCTTATTCAGACAAAGTTACCTTTTCTTACAGTTCAGACAAAGAAAAAGCATAAGAATGAGCTTAGGGCAACCACTGTAGTTAATCTTAATGAATGAAAACTAATCATAGCAGATTATTTTCTTTAATCAATCCGCCTTTTTTGAATATAATCACCCATATTTTCAGCATGTACCCTTGCAACCTAGAATCTCACTAATCACTATAATTAGTTCATAATCACAACACAAACTACTATGTTTCACATATCTTATTGATGCTCCATACTTCATATCTAAAGCAATAATTGCATATTCCAAGCATATGCATAAATCAAGAGCATATGAGAACTCACAAAGTATAAAACCAATTCAAAAATTCACAAGATTCGTTCAACAAGTTTAAAACTTCTTTATAACATCACAGATGACAGCCTAAACAAGAACAAAAAAAACTAGCTCAGGGTGCCCTGTAACATACTATTCACAAAAAAACCCTAAATATACACATCAACTAAACAATTGACTGATACTTAAATTAGACAATATGAAATTATGGGAATCTATATATCTGTAATATATCATATCACAAGAACAAAACTGTAAAACCTTGAAATCTCCTCAGAAACTGTTGACACACGATCTCAATCACGTGAATGCGGAATGTAAACATGATTGGGTATAAAGAAGAATCGAATTGATCTCAAAAGGATATTGTATTGAACAAAATTAACCTAGAACAGGTCTTGTGCGATTTCGCACAGTACAGAGATAATAATGAACAAAAGCTTAATTACAAAATGAAAACTAAGCTATTTATACTAAACACTAAGGTTCTCGCGCGACAGGCTTGTCGTGCGGCTAAGCCTTTCGCATGGAAGTCGTCTTCGTGTGGAAGCTTCTTATCGCGTGACAGCTGCATCTCGCGTGGATCAGGCTTTCGCACAAGCTGTTTTGCCGAGCCTTGATTAGTCTTCTACAATCTTCCCCTAGGCTCGGTGAAACATAATCAATCAAAATCAACGTTTGCCTTCTTGTACGATCCTGAATAAGCATACCATTTATTCCTAAGGATTCGGTCAATCATCCATACATACTGGCAAGATAGAAAATAAACTGACTCGTCAGCTGAAATGGGGCAATGTAAGAGCTTGATTAAGTTGTCTTTGCCAAACTTCATCAAGTCAGCTGGATCAATGATTCTAAAAGACCTGTCAGTACATCTGATCACAGCATGACCAGAATCCTTCTCATATCTCCATGAAAGTAATTGCTTCAGAGAATTGGGAGGAACTGGAGCATGCACAGGGACTTTTCTGATGAACTTTGGATGTTGATAGACTCTTATTTTCATTGGAGCTTTAGTCTTTTCATCTATTCTTGTTGAGTCATCAATCACCTTCGATTTGGCAGTTTTAAAGTCCTTGAAATTTGTACGCATCTCCCTTCGTATCATTGATCTTATCAATTCAGCTTCACTGTGATTGCTTTCATTGAAAAATAGAGCTTTGCCCATAGAGTAAAGATCTGCAGCACGTAAAGTATGAAAGTCTTGTTTGCTCTTCAAGTAGTCAATCTTTCCATTCTTTCTTTTTGTTACATACAATCTTTTCTCTCTATCATATCCCCAACTAATCACATGAGTCATTTCACCATACTTCTGCTTTGGCTTTGAAATAAACAGAAAATGAGCTTCAGTAGGTGGTGGTGGTGCTTTGAACATCAAGCCTCCTCTAGTGTATAATGCAATTTAACCAGTAGAATCTTTCTTGGTTGAATCAGTAGGAGTTGAACCACTCACAGTCTCAGTAGGGATTTCTCCTTCTTCAAGATTAATATCTTTGAATAACTCCTGAAGGTTGTTCCTAAATATATCAGTATATTCATTCTGATCATCTAAATCATCAAACACATCAAATTCTTCTTCGATAACTCCGGATGAAGATTGTTGAAAAGAATACAATTCCTTTTCATACAAACTTTCAGTAGCAGGGTCAAGTGAATCATATCCTTCTGGATTACTAACACTTGGTCGATTGACATTATCAGTGTTAGTATCACCGGTTGGACTCGAAGATAATCCTGCAGCATCACCTCCATCATCATCATTACCTCCTTCATCATTACCACCATCATTTCCACCATCATCTCCACCATCATTATCATCATCATTGTCATCATCATACTCATCATCATCATCCTCATTATCATCTGAATCCGCATAATCAATCAACTCTTCATCCTTTTCTTCATTAACAACAGGCAAAGAAATCATATGTTCTGGCTCAACGAAAGCTGTAGAAGTAAAAGCTTCAGTGATAGGTACTTCAGATGAAATTGGAACATCTTCAGTCGTACTAACACTTGGCTGTTCAGTAGAAGTTTCAGCTTTGTTGACCGTTTCTCTTTCTTCAACATTTTCAGCAGGAGATGGGCTTGGAGAGCGCCTACTAGACTCACCAATCACTGTAGTAGACCTTATGACTGGTGGTTGATGAAAATAAGTCTGAGATATAAATTCTCTAAGCTCATTCTGTTGTCCCTCCAACCCTGAAGTATAATCAAACATGCTCTTCATCTGTTGTTCAAGAGAGACTATTCTTGTATCTTTAATGGCTGAATCGAGATGAATCATGTTAATCAGATTTGTCTTTTCTTCATTACCTTTCTTTAATTCAGCAATCAACTTCACATTCTCAAAACTTTCTTTCTCCAAGTTCTTTACTCTTTCTTCTAAAGTAATCGAACGAGGAGTACTTGTTGATTCCTCTCTCCCTTGAAAATCTGGAGGAGTATTCAAGAACGAATCAACATCAAACTCTAAGTTTTCTTGCCTTGGAGGTGTAGAAAAACCAGACTCAGAAATATTAGTGCTCGAGAAACAGGAACTGTTTTTCTGTCTCAGGAGCAGAAGAAGTCACATTAGCAGTCTGATCTTGCTCAGTCTCAGTGATAACCACATGTGTTCGTGGTCTCCTGGGAACAATACCTCGACCTCTTTTTCTCGCTGGAAAATCTCTCCTTTTTGCCATACGTTTTCTCCTTGATGAAGTACTAGGAGAATCCTCCGGAACATAATCAGTATCCCTGTCTTCATCATTAGGTCTTGAAGAGGTTGGAGTAGATGGTGTTTGATTAGTTTGGATCACATAGAGAACATTCCCTATTTGATCACTAGCCGTCTCTGAACTGGAAGCTGAATGAACAATTCCTTCCGTTCTTCCTTCATTCACAGGCTCATCTTCAAATAACTTTTCAATCTCCTCATCTAAGTTATCTCTAGCACCAGACGTAGAAGTGCCAGTCTGTGCTTCATTAGTATGAGCACCTTCTCCAAACTCATCAATATCTTCTTCAATCTCAGAAAATTTTCCAATCTTAGCAAAACTTTCACCAGAGCATTTGTTTCCTCTGGCTCCAGTGAGATGTGTGAAAATCTCCTTCTTTATCGTCTGTACAACATATTTTGGAGATCTCTGAGTGGCAAGCTCAGGATAAGCATCATTGATCACCAACTGGACAAACCTTGGGTACATAATAAACTTTCTTCCTGGATTGGCTGTGGCGTTCTTTACCATCTCCTGGAAGATAACTCCAGATATACTGAAAGGTAAATCATCTACCAGAGATACTAATAATGAGCCAAAAACAGCACTCAAGCTATCCATCCCAGCTTTAAGATTGCTCAAACAATGAATCACCACATGAAATAGATATTTCCAGTACGGTGGTAGCCACTTCTTTTCTAGACTGGGATATCTGTACTCGTATCCCATATGAGTTAGACAGTCAATCACTATATCATCATCCATTCTTGTAGGTGCACCCTCTTGATCATCAAACAGAAGAACTCGGTTCAGTATAGACTGAGAAACTGTCACTCTTTTGTCCTTGACATTAGCAGTGATAACTTGATTTCCCGCTTGGTCTTTTTCTCGAGCAGCAGTGCTCCAGAAAGAATCTATCAGCTCAGAATATATGGCGGGGTCAGCAGATATAGCATACACAATACGAGAATTCTTCAATCCTTCGATCATAGATGTAAACAGTTCCTTTCCTTCTGGAACATCATCTAAGTAAGCAACACAATTATGATTTTTATTGAAAATCATTTGTGCCATCTGCATTGTCACACAAACTCAAGATTAGAACACTTTGAATATAAATTAGTTATGCATACAAATTTGAACACTTAAAACATTTTAATTTCTGAGGTTTTATACTTAGAAAATTTTATTACTTAGAAACAATTCAACATTTCAACACTTAGTCACATGAGAATACATATACTACACTTAAAATTTTAGCAACAAAAAGTTTATTATTCGAAAACAAGTTGCATGTGATAAATCCATTTGAGACAACAACATCAACACTTAGAAAAAATTTCAAAACTTTCTGTCATGTGAAATTCCAAGTTATGCGAAAATGAACTTCGTGCGAATATTCTATTAGTGCAAAAAATATACTTCATGCGACAAACTAGTTTCGTGCAAAAATGAGATTCATACGAAACAGAGTTTTAAGCGAAATCAAGGCTCAAGCGAGAACCGTTTTCACGCGAAAACCCTATTTTGCGTCTGTTCAAGTTCTTGTGCGATTCGCACAACCTGACTTTCAAATTAGTAGATCAAAACTCGTTTTTTTAATCCATGAAATCCAGTCCATTCCTGTCGCCTAAGATTACTAAGACTATTTCGTCTTTCAATTTCAACTTTTAAGTCCATTAATTAAGATTTTATTTCAAAGTTGTTAAGTTCATTTTACATTTTAATATCTAAAGTAACCATATTCTTCACATTACCTTTAGAATCACAATATGAGTGTAATGAACACGAAATAAGAATCAGAATCACAATCAAGAACAAGATGATTTCAGAATTTGATTTTCAGAGATGAAGCGACAAAGGTTTTCGGATGTGAAGCGAGAGGAGTTTTCGGGTGTATTGTGAGTGAAAAGTGATTTCATCTCGAACACTGTGATATTTAATCTCTGAGAACTCACGCGACAGTTTCTTTCACGAGTCATACTTTTCGCGTGACTTCTCCATTTCGCGCGAGATGAACTGTTTTTCAGATTTTTTCAATCTTTTTAAAATCTTTCTTATTTTTCAAAACTTTCAAACCTTTTATTCTCAATTATTTGAGTCAACATAATTTTTATTTACCAAGTGATCAATTAATTTAATGAATCTTCAATTTTCAAAATTTATTTTGTTATTTATTTGTCTTAAAAATAAAACAACACAAAATTAAAATAAAAAACACATACACATAAAATAACAAAATAATAAAACAATTAAAGAATCAAGATCGGATTTGTTTGTTTTGTAAGAATTTTCATAATGAGATCATATAGTTCTTTATCAAGTTAAGACTCTGTCCGGCTTTATTTAAAATAACTGGTTAAGTTGATTGTCAATATCTTTTGTCCTTTTAAACTTATACATCAGGTTTTACTCAGAAACATAAGGAGTGATATATATCATGTTTTGTGTTTATTTAATATAAGTCAGTGGATCCCACAATCAGAACTTCTGTATTATAATTATTATTATCCTTCAAGACACTGTCGAGATTTCAAGTCACCCTAGTTTGACTTAAACCATGCATTATTGATCAGTGATACCATTTGTTTATTCCTAAAATATAACTATTTGAGCATAACTAGCCTGAGAAATATTTCTTAACCCGGAATATTAACAAGTTTAAGGACTTACTGACAGCCATCCGGACTTACGTCTGCCCTCTCAAGATGTTTAGGACTAACAAGCCATCCGGACTTACATGCCCCATCTATCGATTTTGCCTTCCATGGTCAGAAAATATTCTCAAAATAGAAAATATATACCATATAGTATGTATGTCTTTTAGACATATCTTTTGATTTGTTGTGCTTTTTAGCATCTTATATCCTATATGACCTTTTTGGCATCTTTTTGCTCAATTATTTTCTTTTTGTGTTTTCTTTCTTTTTTTCTTTTTGTATTTTTATCTTTATATATATATATATAGTCATGATAATCACTGAATCAAACACATACAGGCTTGAGTATGACAAGATTATATCTCTCAGTCTGTGTTAGAATATTTTTGCCATTGTCACAGAATCCTGATATGTTCCCCACTAATTCATATCTCTTTAATTCAAGTGTAATCACTCAATTATGATCTTTTCATTTCTGAAAGCAAAGCCTATCGACACATCAAATATAATCCAAGTCAATTCGTATTTAAGCCTTTGAAAGTACTTAGACACTTTTAGAACTTTGTAATATCATTTCTCATTTAAGTATGAAAATTTCTTCTTTTTAATTTTCAATCCTTTGATCTTAACTCCCCCTAAGACCAAAAATATTTTTCAGAACTTGGTTTTCTAATTTTCTCCCCCTAAAATTGTGATTGTTCTTTGAAGAAAAAGAAACAATTGCAATTTTATTCTTTATTAAAAATGAAAAATCTTTTTGTGAAGATTCATTAAACCAATTTATCCAAAGTTAATCATTCCCAATAATTGCACAAGGAAATCAAATCGAGAATGATCAAACGCCTTGGTAAATAAATCAGCAATATTTTCAGTTGACGACACTTGTTTTAAATGAATAAGTTTTCGATCAAAACAGTCGCGGATAAAATGGATGCGGATGTCAATGTGTTTAGTTTTGGAGTGTTGAATGGGATTTTTCACGATGTTCAGAACTGCCGTATTGTCACACCAAATGGGTGTGTCATAAATGTTTAGGCCATAATCAAAAAGTTGTTGTTGAATCCAGACAAGCTGGGAACAACAGCTCGAGGCAGCCACATATTCAGCTTCGGTAGTGGAGGTGGATACAGTGTTCTGCTTTTTACACTGCCAAGAAATGAGTCGGTTGCCCAAGAATTGACATCCTCCTGTGGCCGATTTCCTGTCTAAATTACAACCACCATAATCACTGTCAGTATAAGCAAATAAATTGAAATCGGAATTTTGAGGATACCAAAGACCAAGTTTGGGTTGACCCTTGAGATACTTGAAAATCCGCTTGACAGCTTTCATGTGTGATTCCTTTGGATCACTTTGATAGCGGGCACACTGACAAACAGGGAACATGATATCCGGCCTGCTTGCAGTGAGATACATGAGGGAACCAATCATTGATCTGTACAGATGTTGATCAACTGATTATCCTAATGGATCTGGAGTAAGAGTAGGACGAGAAGCCATTGGAGTTGGAGCTACTTTGGAATCTTGAAACTTGTATTTCTCAAGAATAGTCTGAACATACTTTTCTTGATGAATGAGAATACCAGTTTCAGATTGAGTAACTTGAATACCCAAGAAAAAAGAAATTTCCCCAAAGGAACTCATCTCAAATTTCTTCTTCATCACCTCTTCAAACTCCGTGCACATACTATCATTTGTAGAGCCAAAAATGATATTATCGACATAGATTTGAACCAGAATGATGTCATCGCCTAATTTACGAATGAATAAGGTTTGATCAATTGCACCTCGTGAATAACCATTTGCAAGCAAATGTTTAGTCAGAGTTGCATACCAAGCACGAGGTGCTTGATGTAAACCATATAATGCCTTATCCAACTTGTAAACATAATCAGGATGATCTGGATCTTCAAATCCTGGAGACTGACAAACATAGGTTTCTTCCTTCATTTCCTCGTATAAAAGGCAGTTTTAACATCCATCTGATACACCTTGAAGTTCATGTAAGAAGCAAAGGCCAAGAATATGCGTATTGCTTCGAGTCTTGCAACTGGAGCATACACTTCTTCATAATCCAATCCTTCAACTTGATAGAATCCCCGCACCACAAGACGTACTTTGTTCCGAACGATAACACCTTTTTCATCCGTCTTGTTTCGAAATATCCACTTTGTTCCGATCGGAAGTTTATCCTTTGGAAGTTCAACAAGATGCCAAACATTCAGCTTCTTAAACTGCATCAACTCATCTTGCATTGCTTCTATCCAGCTGTTTTCTTTGAGTGCCATTTCCACATTCTTGGGCACTATTTGTGATAGAAAGCAAGCATAAAGGCAAGTGTTAATTGCTCCTGATCGACTTCTGGTAATTACACCCTCATGTAATGGACCAATGATTGCATCAGTTGGATGAGTTTTATGTATTCTTAATTGAGCAATATCATCTACAACCATTCCATCTTCCAAATTAGTAATGTGTTCAACATTATCAAGAACTTCTTCAGATTGTCGAGATTGATACACAATATTTTCTTCAAGTGTGTCATCTGAAACAGGATTTTCAGAGGCAGTAGACACATTTGGAGATTCTTCAAATGGAACTTGAATGACTTCTATTGGTGTATGTATAGTTTCTGAAGAAGATGAAGATAATGGAGAACTCAACGATTCTTCCAGCTCTTGATTAGGAAAATGTTCTGAAGGAACATCTAATGACGCAGAACATTCAGATACTTGTACAGAAGCTGTAGGAATATCTTTGGATGATGAAGCAATAGCAGAATCATCAGATATCAAAGATGGAAGTTCCTCAATAATTTTATTTTCCAAGGAGATTGCTTGAGAATTAGAATCTGCAGATGAAGGTTTAGAAATTTTAAAATTTATGAACAAAGATTCATAATCATAAACCCATGAAGGAGCTGAACCTGCATCAGTTATGTTAAGCTCGTGCCAATCAATGTTAAATGATTCAAGTATTTGTCTAGTTCTTTTATTATAAACTCGATATGCAACTTTATTGGCAGCATACCCCACAAAGTAACATTCATCAGCCTTTTCAGAAAATTTTGAAGATGATTCAGTTGTATGCAACAAAGTGCAACAACAACCAAAGGCTTTAAAATATTTAACTTTGGGTTTGTGTTTATTAAATATTTCATATGGAGTCTTATTTAATCTTTTGTTGATTAAAACACGATTCTGAACATAACATGCAGTATTTACAGCTTCAGTCCAAAAGAACAAAGGTAATTTGGTAGCAGATATCATTGTTCTAGCAGCTTCAATCAATGTTCTATTCCTTCTTTCTGCAACCCCATTCTGTTGTGGAGTGCCAGCAGCACTAAATTGTCTAGCAATTCCCTTTGATTCACAAAACTCATTCAGAGTTTGATTGCAAAACTCTGTTCCATTGTCACTTCGGATGCATTTTACCTTTTTCTCTGTCTGATTCTCCATCAAAGTAATGAACTTGATCAAAAGGTGTGGAGTTTCATCCTTAGATGCTAAGAAAAACACCCAAGTAAATCTAGAAAAGTCATCAGTAACAACCAGACAGTAAGATCTTCGACCCAAACTTAAAACACTCACTGGACCAAAAAGATCCATGTGTAAGAGTTGTAAGATTGATTCGACTGAGTTGTGTGCAATTGGGTTGTGAGGAAGTTTATGTTGTTTACCCTTTGAACATGACAAACAATGTTCATTTAATTGAAATTCTTTTTCAGGTAAACCAATGACATGATTTCCACGTACAAGTTTATTCATATTTTTAAGATTGACATGTCCTAACCGACGATGCCATAATATGGAATCATTCTCTGAGGTTTTGGATAATAAGCAAGAAGCTGTTACCAAAGAATTGGAACAATGCATATCAAGAAGATATGTTTCATTGTCTCTCGGAGTCCTCATCAAAATCCATTCATCTGGAACAATAAAACCAGGTTTTAAGATTAAACATTCTGTGTTAGTAAAGTGTGTAGAATATTGTTTGTCACAGATTTGAGACACACTTAACAGGTTATGTTTTAATTCCTCAACAAAATTAACATTTTCAAAACTAAGGACACCATTTGTAACTGTACCACATTTAGTTATACGTCCTCCTTTGTCTCCCGCGAAAATTACTCTTCCACCATTGTATGACTGAACATCTTGTAGTAATGATAAATTCCCAGTCATGTGTCTTGAACAACCACTATCTACATGCCAAAGGCTTTCAATATTCTTTTGCGGTTGTCCATGCATAAGTAACAAAATTACTTAGATTTTGGTACCCAAGTCAAACATGACTTGAGCACACTATGTGTTGCAGCAAGACAAAATGATTTGAGATTATTATATTTGTTTTGCACATCAGTCTTTTCATTTATATTTTTCACATTGATATTTTCGTTTAAATCATTATTCAAACTCTTATTCTTTTTGACATTAAAATCATTAGCAACTTTTGATTTCATATGATTTGAAAATTTTCCACGAGTGAAAAACAATTTTCTATTATGAGCAATAGAATTATGAAATCTTTGTTTGCTTAATGATTTTTATCGAAAAGGACAATTGTTTGTCAAATGATTTATGTTTCCACACTGATAACATTTTCTTTGTTGTGTGTGGAAAACAAACTGTGGATGACAATTATGGAAATTGTCATAAAAACCAAAGTCAGATTGAATTTTTGGTTTAACATTCTGCACAGTCTCTCGAATCTTTGCCTCATTTGATAATTGCTTGTTCATCTTTTGCAGATTCGAGGAAATTGTTGAATTATGACCACTTTTGATTTGAGATTTAGCAGTTGTGACTTTTGGAACTGATGGTGCTGGAATAGGACCAGTCTTAGACTTTGCTGGAGTAGGACCAGGCTTTGAAATACGAATTGGTGCTGGAGGAGGACCAGGCTTTGAAATACGAATTGGTGCTGGAGAAGGACCAGGCTTTGGAATATTCAGATTGGATGAAGAAAGATCATTCACTTGCAAATCTGGGCTACAAATATCTTAATTCACAAGGTTAGCATTATAATGAAGTTTATTTTTAAAGAATCGAGAATTCGTTTCTTTAAAAATATGCTCTTTATTTTCAATTAAACCTTTAGAAACAAATCTACATTTAAAGTCTTTTTCAAGTTTTTCTTTCTGATTTTCCCTTTGATTTGCATTCAAATTACATTTACCATTTGAATTAATTTCATTCAAATCAACTGTCTTTTCATTTCCTGACAAAGTTTGATTACACATAGATCTTAAAACTTTTACATTCTTATTTTGCAAACTATCACTCTCATTTTCTTTCTCACTATCACTATCCCATTCTTCAACCAACCCGTCTACCTTCACATGATCTGCACAAAAATTTTCAGTTGATTGTTTAGGTTTTGTTATTATGATAGGATCAACAGAAAGATTTACTTTAGCTGAAGGTTTTAATTCTAAGGATGGAGAGAAACCTATCCCATAGCTCATATCAGAATCAGAAATGACATCAGATGAAGGTAAACATGAATAATCATGATTAATTGGAGGAGCAATGTTCGAAAATCCAACACCGCATTTTCCTCCTTTTATCTTCTGTGTCATTTGTGACTTGATAATTCCTTCAACCATAGTTGATGAAAGTTCAAATTTTTCAACAGTCAATTTAGCCGAGGCTAGTTCACTGTTGAGTCTATTAATTTCTAAAGCGAGTTCATTGTTTCTATTTGTCAAATCATTATTTGTGCATTCTTTATCATGAAGATTTAATTTTAAATTGTATACTGTGCTATTTAAACCTTCAAGTTTTTCTTTGAAAATCTTTTCGTTTGATTTGTGTTTTCGAGCTTGATATTGAAGTTTTTCAACTTCCATTATCAAGTTCTCATTATGAACTCTATATCTTTGAACTTTCTCAACACATGAATTTTTGCACAAACCATCATATACCTTTGGTTCAGAAGTTTCCCCTTCAGTCTCTTCCACCTTCTTGACCATAAAAGCCTTCATAGCAGCAGCTTTTTCTTCCACTGGAGCAACGTCAACAGTCTTTGGATCATTACATTGGCATTTGACTGGAGGCTCGACAGTGTACTCTTCAATCACAATCCTTTCCTCAGCAACCTTCTAATCCTGATGTTTCTTCATAACTTTCTCTTTCTCTCCTTCAACTTTCTCCTTCACTCCTTCAACTTTCACCTTTACTTCTTCAACTTTCACCTTCTCTTCTTCAACTTTCTCCTTTCTTCTTCAACTTCCATATTCTCCTCTTCTTTTGTTGGACCAAAAGAACCAATGAGCCAAGATCAGGAAAACCTCTAAGTCCCACATGCCACTGCTACAACTGCTGAAGACTCCCATCAGTCACAATGTTCTCTTGCTTGAATGTCAGACTCGAGAACATCTGAAGACTATCATCAGCTATTGTGTTCTCTTGCTTGAATGTCAAACTCGAGAGCATCTTAGCTCCAGCCTTCTACTGTTATGACAAAGTCCGAAGAACAAAGTATGAAGATCAAAGAACTGAAGAACATCAGCTGAAGAAGACTCCAAAGTACTGAAGACCAAATACTGAAGTTTGAAGTACTGATCTTACAGTACTGAAGACTTCAAGTACTGAAGACCAAAGTACTGAAGTCTGAAGTACTGATCTTACAAGTACTGAAGACTTCAAGTACTGAAGACAAGTACTAAAGAATCAAAGGCTGAAGAACTAAAGAACTGAAGACCTTCTACTGAAGCACAAAGTCTGAAGACAAAGACTGAAGACAACAACTGATGATATCTACTGAAGTCATCAGTTGTTATATCATCTGAAGCAAAGTCTGAAGACCAAGTACTGAAGACTCAGAGTTTGTCACAACAACTGAAGAAGTCTTCTTCAGTTGTTGTAGTGGTTTTTCTTTTTCAGTAGTTTTATTTTGTTTCAGTAGTTGTACAACAACTGAAGAGCATGTTCTTCAGTTGTTATAGTATCAGTAGTTATAAACGACTGAAGAGTTTGTTCTTCAGTCGTTGTAGGATTTCAGTAGTTTACTTTTGTCAGCACTTAGGAACTTTTGTAAGAAGATGTCAGTTGTTGACATCTTCAGTAGTTTTATGTTTTGTCAGTTGTAATTTGAATATTCAGTGATGTCAGAAAAAGGACATCATGCCCATCCTTTTGCCACCTATAAAAGGATGGGTAACCATACTGTTTTAATTGCCGAAACGTGCGACCAATAGAACATTTATTGTTTTGCAGAAACTCTTCTCTCTATGTTTATGCTTTAATTTGAAATATCTTTTATGTTCTTGCTCTAAATTGCTAATTAATGTGCTAAATCCGCTGCAAACATAATCTAATTGATCAACACGAGAGGCTGAGATCCTGTCAAATGGTATCAGAGCAGGTTAATCATTGATCGATTTCACTATTGATCATTTGAAACTGCTCTTTTGATCTCTCAATTTGATCGAATTAGCAATTTGCAAGAGTTAGCCATAGAGAGTAAGTTTCTGCTGTTTCCGGCCAAAATCTTGAGATCTTTTGGTGGTTTTGAGTTACTTTTGTCGTGTTTAAACTTGTTTTTGACCAAAACCTGAGATGACTACACCAACTAATGATCCTCACAATACTGGTTCCGCAACCAAGCCTCCGATGCTGGTTAGGAACGAGTATAACATATGGCAAAGACGTATGCTGCACCACTTGGCTGTCAACAGTGCTGGTTGTTGGAAGTCAGTAGTGCATGGGCCATACAAGCCTATGGTGAGCGTCCTGGAGTCTAATGAACAGGTTGCCAAGAAACCTGAACAATATTCGGACGAAGATCTAAAGCTGTTCGAAATTGATGCCAGAGCCCATGGAATTTTAGCCATGGCCATTCCAAATGAGATATATTCAGGACTCTTGCATCATGAGTCTGCTCATGACCTATGGGTTGCTCTAAAGGAACAATTTGGAGGAACTGATTCGGTCTTAGCAAACAATATGGAAATCCTTGCCCAACAATATGAGACTTTCTCATATAGAAAGGGTGAGACACTGACCCAGCAGTTTGAGCGGTTCTCTTGTTTAATCTCTGAGCTGAAGATGGTTAAACAAGAGTACTCCAAAAGCCAGATGAACAACAGGTTCCTCAGGTCATTGCCTGAGAGATGGGACACATATACCATTGTCCTACGCTCTAGTGCTGACCTTGACACTCTATCTCTCACCCAACTTCATGGGAAATTACTCACTTTTGAGAGAGAGGTAGAGCAAAAGAGGAAGTGGTCATCTTCTGGCAAACTTGCTGATAACTTTGTCCAAGGTAATGCTGCCTTGATAAGTCATGAGTCAGAATATGCGTCATCAGAAAGTTCTTATGATGAGCATATTGATTTCTCTACCAACTCAGAACAAGCTTTTGTTGGTGTTAGTAGTTCAGGAGGAGGTGGTGACAACTTGTGTTTTCTGATGGAGGATTTGAAGGGCATTCCAGATGATGATCTGGAAGAGATGGATATTTTGAACCAAATGGCAATGATAAATATCCGATCTCAGAAGTTCTACAAAAGAACTGGTAGGAAATTCCCAGGACTCTCTGGCAAAACCAAAGTTGGTTTTGACAAGAGCAAGTTGAGGTGTCACAAGTGCCAAAGGCTTGGACACTTTGCAAGAGAGTGTAGATCATCTGGATCTAACTCATCGGCACCCTTTGTGACTTTTCCCAGCAATAGCTCACAGCACAAAGGGCAACCTTCCTACAGTTCTACCCATCCATCTCAGACACAGGCACCACCTGCTTATTTTGTGCCACAGGGTCATATGCCTTATCCTTACCCCTGTTACTACATGCCTCAGCCTGGTCAAACTCAAGCACCCCTGGCTCAACCACCTCATGCTCTTCCAGAGCCTCATTCTTCCCAATCTCATCACCACACACAACCTCAACAACAAAGCTTTTTCACCCCAACTGCTGTTGACTGGAGTAGTCTACCAGAAGAGCTATCTGGTCAGGAACCACTGCTCCAAGGTGCTGGTCAACATGGTGGTGACCAACCTTTTGGAAATCTTGCTCTGATGGCCCTTGATTCTGCTGAAGGGTCATCATCTAATGCCTCATCTCAGGTATCCACTGAGGCAAAAGCCAAGCTTTGTTCAGAGTCATGCATAGCAGCATTTGCTTCTATTAGAGAAGCAAATGTAGCTTTAATAGATAAAAATCTTGAGCTTGAGCACACTATTTCCAAAAGAAAAACTGATTTTGAGGTTGTTCTAAAAGATAAAAATGATGAGATTTACAAGCTTAACTGCCAAATCAAAGATGCTAAAGCTAGGGAAGATGTACTTCTTGAGAAGTACAAAGATCTCAAGGAAACTCTTGCAACCACCCAAGTTGAGTGTGATCGATGGGTGCAATCATGCAAGGGTTTTGAAATGCTTCTTAGCAAGCAAACAGCTTCCAATGTGAAGTTTGGCATTGGTTATAATCACACTGCTCCTCCCACAGAATTCATTTCAAGAGCAGAAGTTGAATCTGATGGGGAGAGCAATAACCAATCCTTCTCATCATGTGACTTACTATCCTCTGAATCAGCATCATCAGAGATAGACTGTCACATGACCAAAAGGCTGATCAACTCAGGAGTTGTCACTAGAAGTACTGAAGGTACTGGAGAGCAAGTGACAACATCTGAAGTTCAAACCTCAAATACTGTTAGCACTAAAGAGAAGAAAACTAACAGTAGGAAAGGTTTGAAGACAGCTAGAGAGGATACCAGGAAAGCAGGCACTAGGAAGAAAACTGCTAGTACTGATGACAAACAGCTGAAGAACAAGTCTTCAGCAGTTAAATCCTCTTCAGCTGATGATCAGTATAAGATGAAGAAAAAGCCATGTGAGATATGTGGCTTATTCAATCATCTTACTGATGATTGCTGGTACAAAAGGGGTTCCAAACTCAAACAGAAGGAGAAAATTACTGAGAGCATCAATAAAATGAAGAATGAGTTTGAAACCAAGTTTGTATTAGCAACATCCAAGCCTGAAATCCCTAAGCCCAAAGCTAAATCTAAACAGAAGGTAGGGATAACTCAGGCAACAGCTGAGGTTGCTCAGAAAAAGATGGTACAACATAGGAACTCATCATCAGCAAACTCCAATGTGTCTGAAGAGCTGAAAGCCTTATCACAGAATCAGACACAATTGGTGATGATGGTTCAGCAGCTAGTGGGAAGAGTCAACCACTTAGATGCTCCTGTGTTGAAACCACAGAAAAGGAAGTCAAAGCCAAAGGGTTCCTCTTCTGTACCATCTTCTTCACCTCAAGCTGTCACACACAACACAACTGTTAGTGCTGCACCTGCAGCTGAGAACAGACCCAAAACCAAGCAGGTTTGGGTCTCCAAGACAAACTAACACATGGTTGTGTTTGCAGGGTTCTTCAACATGCCATAGAAGCATCTGGTATGTAGACAGTGGAGGATCCATGCACATGACAGGAAGCAGCTCCCTTCTTAATGACTACTCTCAAGGAAAGAAGGGATTTGTTTCTTTTGGCAATGATGCAAAGGGTTACATCATTGGAAAAGGCTTTGTTTCCAATGGGGAAATAAGGTTTGATGATGTTAACCATGTGGAGAATCTCAAGTACAACCTCTTGAGTGTTAGTCAAATGTGTGACAAAGGCCATGTTACCCTTTTCACAAGCCAGAACTGTCGGATTCTGTCATCCAAAGTTCTGAGTTTGATTGACAAGGCATTGGATGAACACACTCTCCTGAAGGCCAACAGGACAGGAAGAGTGTATGCCTTAGATCTTTCCAAAAAGATGGATCTAAAAGCCCATCCTTGCCTATTCTCCAAGGCATCTCCTCAAGAGTCTACACTATGGCATAGAAGGCTGGGTCATGTAAATTTCAAGAACATGAATCAGCTTATAAGCCATGGTTTAGTAAGAGGATTGCCTCTGAAGGAGTTCAAGTGTGAAGATGACTGCACTGCTTGCTTGAAAGGAAAACAACACAAAGTTTCATTCCCTTCAATAGAAGAACCAAAGTCCACTGCCTGCTTACAACTTCTGCACATGGATCTCTTTGGTCCTGTCAGAGTAATGAGCATGGCAAAGAAGAAATACTGCCTGGTAATTGTGGATGATTACTCCAGGTTTGTATGGACTTTCTTCTTGCACTCCAAGGATGAAGCAGCAAAGACAATAATGAACTTTGTGTTACAAGTAGAAAAACAGTATTCCCTATAGGTCAAGTGTGTGAGGAGTGATAATGGAACAGAATTTAGAAACCACACACTTGATGACTTCTACCTGTCTAAGGGAATTAGAAGGCAGTTCAGCATTCCTAGAACTCCTGAGCAGAATGGAGTGGTGGAGAGAAAGAACAGGACCCTCATTGAAGCAGCAAGGTCAATGTTGGCTGACTTTGGGTTGCCACTGACCTTTTGGGCTGAAGCTGTCAATACAGCTTGCTATGTACAAAATAGAGCTTTAGTAAATAAGAGGTTGATGAAGACTCCATATGAAGTTCTTCATCATTTGGCTCTTCTTATTTCATTCTTTAGAGCCTTTGGGTGTCCTTGTTTTATTCTCAACACTAGCAACCCACTCCATAAGTTTGCTAGTAAGGTGGATGCAGGGTACTTTGTTGGTTATTCATCAACTTGCAAAGCATACAGAGTCTTCAACTGTAGAACCAAAGGAGTTGAAGAAACTTTGCATGTTAAGTTCAATGAATCTCCAAAGGACAAGATTCCACAAAACCCTGTGGAGTTGTTTGATCTGGACATACTGCAATATGTTCCTTATCAACCTCCATCTGTTGAGCCTGTCAACAGATCTCCACCTGGTGGTACTGATGATGATGAAGTCAGTACTCACCTCTTCAGGATCAGTGACAATCTGCCTAAGTTCACTAAACCTGATGCTCCTGTAGCCTCAGCAGCTCCATCCACTACAAATGCTGATGAGATTTCTGCTTGCTCTACTTCATTTGAGCTGCCATCCTCTACATGGTTTCAGGAATCTCCATCACCATCTGTTGCTGCTGATGGGTCTACAAACACTTGCACAGATATTATAGTTTATCAAGAGCTCAAGAATCACCCCACTTCACAAATCATTGGTGATATCCAAGCTGGAGTTTCAACCAGGAATCAATTGTCCAACTTCTGCTTCTATGCTCTCTTCATCAGTCAGCAAGAGCCAAAGAACTATCATATTGCTTTAAGAGACAATGGATGGGTGGAAGCTATGCAGCTTGAGCTTCTTCAATTCAAGAAACAGCAAGTGTGGGAGCTTGTTCCATTACCCAAAGATAAGTGTGCTATAGGCACCAAGTGGGTATTTAGGAACAAAACAGATGAGAAGGGCCAAATTGTCAAGAACAAGGCCAGACTGGTTGTCCAAGGGTTTGCACAGGAGGAAGGCATCGATTATGATGAGACCTTTGCACCTGTGGCCAGACTGGAAGCAATCAGACTGTTCTTAGCTTATGCTGCCTTTCACAGTCTCAAGGTTTATCAAATGGATGTCAAAAGTGCTTTCCTATATGGAAAAATAAAAGAAGAGGTTTATGTGTGTCAACCACCAGGCTTTGAGGACAATAAACATCCTGATTGGGTGTACAAGCTTGATAAGGCTCTCTATGGGCTGAAGCAAGCACCTAGAGCCTGGTATGAGACACTCTCAACCTTTCTTCTAGAGAATAAGTTCACTAGAGGCACCATTGATAAAACCTTATTCATCAAGACTGTGGAACAACATAAGCTCCTTGTTCAGATTTATGTTGATGATATCATCTTTGCATCCTCTGATCCAAAGTTGTGTGATGAATTTACAAAGCTTATGAAGCTGAGATTTGAAATGAGTGCTATGGGAGAATTACAGTATTTTCTGGGTTTGCAAATCAAACAACTGGATGATGGAATCTTCATCCATCAATCCAAGTATACCAAAGAGTTGCTAAATAAGTTTGATTTACAATCCTGTAAGCCCTGTTCTACTCCCATGAGCAGCATCACACAACTAGATGTAGATCAGAAAGGTAAAGCGGTTGATGAAACCCTTTACAGATGTATGATTGGGTCCTTGATGTACCTTACAGCTTCTAGACCAGACATCATGTTTTCAACATGTGCTTGTGCTAGATTTCAGGCTGCACCTAAAGAATCCCATTTGATTGCAGTCAAAAGGATCTTTAGATATCTGCAAGGTACACAATCACTAGGTCTTTGGTATTCAGCTGGGCATTCTTGCAAATTAGTTGCTTTCTCTGATAGTGACTATGCAGGATGCAAAGTCACCAGAAAATCCACTTCTGGTGGTTGCCAATTCCTAGGCAATTGTTTAGTTTCTTGGCAGAGTAAGAAACAAACATACATTGCTACATCCACTGCTGAAGCTGAGTATATTGCTGCTGCAAGCTGTACCTCTCAAATACTCTGGCTTCAGAACCAACTTCTGGATTATGGCATTACTGAGACTAAGACTCCATTATTAATGGATAGTGCTTCAGCTCTCTGTATTGTTAAGAATCCAGTCCAGCACTCAAGGACCAAACATATTGAGATCAGACATCATTTTATCAGGGATTGCTATGAGAAAGGTCTGATTGACCCTAAGTTTGTACCTATTGCTGATGAGCTTGCAGACATATTTACTAAGCCTCTAGATAGTGCCATATTCCAAAACTTGGTACTAAGGCTTGGTATGCTGCAGCTTGATTGATTTGACCTATGCTGGTACTCTTAGTTCACATCTACTGAAAAGCAAAGGTCAAATACAAGTACTGATGAGTAATTTAGTCTTCAGCTCTTTCACAACTACTGAAGACTAAAATGACTCAAAGTACTGATGTACATTATTTATTGAAAAACAACTGATGTAGTGAAGTGGATTACAACTACTGATGTATGATTTTCAAATAAATAAGTACTGAAGAACAAATTTTGCTCATAAGTACTGATGTGTAATCTTACACAAATACTGAAGACAAAATTTGTTCACCAGCTCTGAAGAATATTTCATCAGCACTTGTGAACATCTGATCACAAGAGCTGAAGGCATAAATATTCACAAGAGCTGAAGGGTCAATGAAACATCTGAAAATCAGCCAAAGAGCTGATGAGTAAGTGTGGAGGCTAGTATGAAACAACTGATTTGACGGAAACAGCTGATGAGTAATTTCTCATCAGCTGATAACAACAGCTGATGTTTCATACACAAACAACTGAAGGACAAAAGCATGTCTTCAGTAGTTCACAACTACTGACATCAGTAGTTCACAACTACTGAAGGCTAACAAAGTCCTCAGTTGTTTATAACAACTGAAAGACAAAACCATGTCTTCAGTAGTTCACAACTACTGACATCAGTAGTTCACAACTATTGAAGGCTAACACAGTCCTCAGTTGTCTACAACTGAAGCAATACCATGTCTTCAGTAGTTCACAACTACTGATCTCAGTAGTTTACAACTACTGAAGGCTAACACCAAGTCTTCAGTTGTTCCAACGTCTGAAGAAGAATACTAGGTCATCAGTAGTTCATAACTACTGATGACTGACAGTAACTCTTCAGACGTTCACAACATCTGAAGGACAAAACCAAGGTCTCAGTAGTTTCAACTACTGAAGACTAATACCAAGTCCTCAGATGTTACAACCACTGAAGGTTAAAACCACGTCATCAGTTGTTACAACAACTGATAACTAACACCAAAACCTTCAGTAGTTTTCTTTCAACCTTTGCCCTACCCTATAAATACCCCACCTTCAGAGCATTTACTCCTCACTTGACCTAATCCTTCAAAACCTCTGAAATTCCCATACACCATTAATGGCGAACATGCAACTGAAACCTCGACACAACTGTGTCGCCCATCTCACCAAATCGCCATTATGGCCCAAATTTCACCAAGCCGTCGATCTTATGCATGACTCACCATACAAAACGGCTTTTCTCTTGAACCCCACTCTATACACTGATTCCTTGACGGAGTTTTGGACAAATGTCACTGTCCAAACCGGAGAGCAGAATGCCGAGGTCTCCCTCCGGTCCTCCGTCAACGGCAAACCCGTGGTTATCACTCCAGCTGCTCTACGCCAAACCCTAGAGCTGGATGATGCCACTCACCCAACTTCCTACCCCAAAGGTACCCTGGATCTCTCATTCACATCTCATGACTATCAGGGTAACCTCTCCGCCTCCACCTTGTTGAAGAAACACTTTCCTGACCCTCAACGATTGATCTTCCACATGGTGAATGTATGTCTGGCTCCCAAGACCTCTTCGTGGGACCAGATGTCCACAAGGTGGCAGCAGGTATTGTATTCTATCCTTGAGAAACAACCTTTAAATTTTACTGATCTTTTATTTTTGGAACTCAAGGACATGGCCACAAAACCTTTTTCTAACCGTTGGAACTTATATCCACGGTTCATAATGGCCATGATCGAATACCAGCTTCAGGCTGAGGGACTAGTTGGCACTGGGGTCCCTGCCATGGCTGTTCAAGCCGAGGTATACTCCAGGCACAACACTGACCAAACACTGAAACAGGCTGGCCGGCTGCGAAAACCCACGCAGCTGGAACCCACAGCCTCCACCTCCAAATCCAAAGTCCCCACCAAGCCAAAAGCCAAAAAGAAGCCCACAAAGGCTACTCAGGGAGATGAGTCCCCTGAGGATGCCCCTGCCACACAAAGGCAGGATGTGCCTGCTGGCTCGATTCTCCCAGCAGGTACCACGACTCCACCCACCACAACCGCACAGGCTTCCTCTCAACAGGAGCCTGATGCAACCAATTTTGGGGCAACCACATTACTGGGGTCTCTCTCACTTGAGGAGACTGCCATTGAAGAGCACGGTCCTCCCCATGTGCACACTGCTTCTAGCCCACATACTGACGAGACCGCCCCACTAAGCCCAACATTGGTAATAGCCAAAGTGCTGACCGATCTGAGCACTCCACCCTCTCCCCAGAAACCTATTACACCTGGGGAGACTCCAACCGAAGAGGGGGTGGGCACAAGTGCTGATCGGAGCCCACAGCACAGAGAATCAGTTCACTCTCCAAGTGTGGCTAGGGAGAGAGAACAATCTGGTGAGGCTGCCACTTCCCCTGCATCAACATCTGAGCAGGGTGAAGCTTGTAACATCTCTAAGACCTCACCAGAGGCAATGGCCGATGATGGATCCAATCCGGAGGCCAGAAGTCCCCAGTACCATGAACAAGGGGCACATGTCATTACTGAGCCACACTCAGGACATGTTCATCCTGACACCGTCAGGAGGTCAGGTGATTCAGCTCATGCTGATGATGACCTGAGCTTCTTCTATGATGTAGTAGCTCAAAACACTATCCTTGAGGATGAGATAAGCAGACTCAAAGAGCTGCTTGCTCAGATGACTCAGGATAGAAGTCCATCTGCCACCACTACCCCACAGATGGCACCTTCACCCGAAGATCTCACAAACACTGAGCCACTCCCACAAACTCCGCCACCAGCCCCTGCTTCTGGCACTAGCTCTCAGGGACAGAACCCCCCTGAGCAGCTGGATGCTATCCTCCAGAAATCCTTGCCTCTCATCACACCAATCCTTAAAGATATAGTTATTCAAACCCTTGATGAGAGGCTTCCCACATATATACAACCCATGGTGGAGGTTGCCATATCTAAGGCTCTTGCTGATAGTCAAACCCCAACCAATGCACCCAAAAAGGGGGAGACATCAGTGCAAGACAAGAGGAAGAGGGGAGAGGAGGAGAAAGAGGCAGAGAAAGAGGTGGTGGTAGAGAGGGAGATGGCTGAGGAGAGTAGTAGGGTGAGGGAGAAGGGAAAGAGGAAAGTGAGGGAGGTAGAGCATATAGAAGTGGCTGAAATCCAAAAGGATTTCAGTATCACTGATAAGAATAAGGGAGAGGGAAAGAAGGTGGCTGATCCTGATCTAGCAGCCCTTGTCAAGGAGGCTGATGCTGAGCATAACCGTTCAATGAACAAAGTCATTGAACAGCTGTTCAGGCAAGGCTTTGACAAGGACACTGCCTTGCTAGATCAAGAGATCAGAAATATGGAGAGGAGAGAGATTGAGTACCGATGGACTACTCATAGCCAAGAGGAAAGACAGAAACTTGAGGCTATGAGTAGGTTCACTTCGAAGTACCTGGGCAGACCAGTCCTTGATGTTAAGGCATGGACCAGGGACAAACTCTTGGCAATAACCACCAAGATTTGTTCGGCTGGTGATTTTACAAAGGGACTGGTCGCAGAGGCCCTATCTGAAGCCGGTGCTGGGAACAGGACACTGCTAGTAAAGCTAACCAAACCAGCCCTTATCTCTAGGCTGCTAGCAGTGCCTGCCAACATTCCCACACCAACAACCCAACCACAACCCACAAAACCAACTCCTTTACCACCAAAACCCGCAGCCAATGATCCACCCTTAAAGAAGAAGAGAAGGGTGCTGAGGCTGCAAGATGAAGAAGAGGATGATGAGGAGGATAGCCTGCCACTTTCAGCAGTTATACCTCTACCCAAATCCAAACCACAAACCATCAATCCCACCTCACAGCAGGACACTGTGAAGGTAAAGTTAGAAGAGGAGGAGCAACAAAAGAGGCATGATGAGGAAATGCTGAAAAGCATTGACAAATGCTATGTTGCTTCGACCTCTATAATGAACATGAAGAGAGAAGCTATGAGATTATTCACCCTCAAACAAACCTTTCAATATGAAAGGGAGAGGGTGAGAACTTGGCCTGACCCAAGGGTGGCTCACAGGATAGTCAAGAAGGACATGCCTGTGAGATACAAAAGCCAGCTAAAGAGAATCGTAGATGAAGAGATCTCTGTGGCTATTGTAATAACACCCTGGGAAATAGTAGATGAATTCGAGAAAGCTTATAGAGCCGGCCAATCACCCTTTTCAATGCTAGATAATAGGGTGGTTAGGAAGGGTCTGGTCTATAAGAAGCTTGAGAATTTTCATAGGAATGAGCTCACTTTGTTGTTAGAGGGTAAACACCCTGATGAGTTTGCATATAGGCAAATCACAACACTTGAGCTCAAAAATGGAAGACAGGTCAAGTTCATCTCAGAGCTGTACGGTCGGGAGGGGTTGTTCGAAGGTGAGCCTGAAGACCTGTCCAAAGAAGAACAAATGATCTTTCTTCAGGCTTACTGTAGAGAATCCTACCGGCTTGTACGTGGGAGGTAGTTCTCATGGATGGGGCAACAGCTCTGTGTCCAATTCCCCAAGACAGAGCTCCCATCCATACTTAGCCAAACAAACACTTGAGACTACCTCTCTGGCCAGTGCTTATCTGGGTCAACTTCTAATCTGATCTAGAAGGAAATAGACCAATCATTATGCCACCAATAAGTGGGACATCCAATAATTAGAGGTTTTGGCTGCATTGGTTCAGGGGGAGTTTGTTGGACCAAAAGAACCAATGAACCAAGATCAGGAAAACCTCTAAGTCCCACATGCCACTGCTACAACTGCTGAAGACTCCCATCAGTCACAATGTTCTCTTGCTTGAATGTCAGACTCGAGAACATCTGAAGACTATCATCAGCTATTGTGTTCTCTTGCTTGAATGTCAAACTCGAGAGCATCTTAGCTCCAGCCTTCTGCTGTTATGACAAAGTCTGAAGAACAAAGTATGAAGATCAAAGAACTGAAGAACATCAGCTGAAGAAGACTCCAAAGTACTGAAGACCAAATACTGAAGTTTGAAGTACTGATCTTACAAGTACTGAAGACTTCAAGTACTGAAGACCAAAGTACTGAAGTCTGAAGTACTGATCTTACAAGTACTGAAGACTTCAAGTACTGAAGACAAGTACTGAAGAATCAAAGGCTGAAGAACTAAAGAACTGAAGACCTTCTACTGAAGCACAAAGTCTGAAGACAAAGACTGAAGACAACAACTGATGATATCTACTGAAGTCATCAGTTGTTATATCATCTGAAGCAAAGTCTGAAGACCAAGTACTGAAGACTCAGAGTTTGTCACAACAACTGAAGAAGTCTTCTTCAGTTGTTGTAGTGGTTTTTCTTTTTCAGTAGTTTTTATTTTGTTTCAGTAGTTGTACAACAACTGAAGAGCATGTTCTTCAGTTGTTATAGTATCAGTAGTTATAAACGACTGAAGAGTTTGTTCTTCAGTCGTTGTAGGATTTTAGTAGTTTACTTTTGTCAGCACTTAGGAACTTTTGTAAGAAGATGTCAGTTGTTGACATCTTCAGTAGTTTTATGTTTTGTCAGTTGTAATTTGAATATTCAGTGATGTCAGAAAAAGGACATCATGCCCATCCTTTTGCCGCCTATAAAAGGATGGGTAACCATACTGTTTTAATTGCCGAAACGTGCGACCAATAGAACATTTATTGTTTTGCAGAAACTCTTCTCTCTATGTTTATGATTTAATTTGAAATATCTTTTATGTTCTTGCTCTAAATTGCTAATTAATGTGCTAAATCCGCTGCAAACATAATCTAATTGATCAACATGAGAGGCTGAGATCCTGTCATCTTTCTCAGCAAACAAATTTTCCATTAGCTCATCAGAAACAAACTCAGCAAATAAATTCTCTTCTTCTTCAGGATCAGTGACAATCTTGGCAATGAATGCAGTAGACAGTGTTAGATCAAGAGCATCCATTTGATCTGACCAGTCATATTCAGCATTAGTTTGTGAAACCAATGCTTTAGTACCAGAAGTACTAGCTTTGTCTTTCTTGGACTCAATCTCCACAGTCACCATCTTTGTAGGGCCTTCAGTTTGACCAGTCTTGGGTTCAGTACATTCTCTAGCGAAATGACCTGGTTGGTCACAATTGTAACATCGCAGGTTAGACTTGTCAAATCCGATTTTGCTAGAATTGTTTACACCAAACATCTTTCTCCCAGTACGTCTAGCAAAGTTCTTTGCTCTGTATACCACCATTGCCATCTGATACTTGATGTCATTTTCTTTAACATCATCAGGATTAACTTGTTGAAGATCATCAACCAAGACATTAGGAGCAGTGAGTCTACCAGACATGAAAGCTTCATAACTTGACATAAAAGTGGTGGAAAGGGCAAGATGCTCCTCAGCAATCTGGACAGTCTGCTTAGAAGAATTAGTGGTAGCAACGTAAGCATGTTGACCACTATGAGAGTCTTGAGATTGAGGGATATGTTGATGGATGATGGGGGAATAGAGTTGAGCAGCTGGAACTTGAATTTGAGGGTTCAATACTGGTTGCATATAAGAAGATGCTGAACTTCCAGTTGGTTGTTGCTGACACATTTGGGTATAACTGACATAGTAATTAGGATTACTAGCCATTTTTGCATAAAGAGCAGTTCCTTCAGCACCCAGAGAACTTAGATGATTAGCAGCTCGCTGCTTATCATCCATTGCATAAGACTTGATAGTTGAAATGAGATCAGTCAACTGAAGAGTATACAAGTCTTTGGTTCTCTTGATCAGTGTACAGTTGTTGTTCCAACTGTATGGAAGTGAATTTAGCAGCTTCTTGTTCACAGTGATTGGTTCCAGAGTAATACCAGCACTCTTCATTTTAGTTACCAGTCTAACAAACCTGGCAATCTGAGCTTCCAACTCTTCACCAACAATATGATTAAACATGTTTAATTCTTGATTCAACATATCCTTTTTGCTTTCCCTCATATCTTTATTGCCCATGATCTGAGTTTCAAGAGCATCCCATAACACCTTTGCACCCCTGAACTCTTGAAACTTTTGAGATATTTCAGTCGTCAAGGCCATAGTAATAGCAGCATAAGCCTTGTCATCAAGTTCTAATCTCTTAATGTCATCTTCATCCCACAAGTGTTCAGGTTTCTATACCATTTCTCCTTTATCATTCTTGTACAACGGAATGTAAGGACCATACTTGATCGACCTCCACATCTTAGGTTCCGTGTAAATAACATGATTCTCAAATCGGAAAGCCCAATCAGCATAATCGTCTTCACAGAGAAGTCTCGGTGGCTTGTTTCCAGTACCGATTTCAGTATCAAGATGAAGAGAAGCAGTAAGATGCTTTATATTTGGTGTTGAAGACATTTTGATCGGAAAGTCAAAAATCAAACTGTTCGTGCGAAAGAAGATATCGTGCGAAAAACGTTTTCGCGCGGCATACTTTTTCGCGCGAGATAACAGTTCGTGCGAAACTCCAATTTACTTTTCAAGCGAGATCGCGTGAAAAGTGGTTTAACTGCCTATGCGAAAAACTTATAATTTGGCACACGAAAACTCCCAGTTTCGTGCACAAATCAATTCTCCAACTTTTTGTTTGAGCGAAAGTAACCTCCAATTTACTGAATCTGTCTGATTATACTCATTTTAATCCAATTTTAATGAATTTAGTTCAATTTTAAGCTTAATTATGATTAAATTTGACTAAAGTCCACTAAATCAGTCCAAATCAGTCCAAAACTGCAAAATTTGAGCAGTATAACATTACCATAGCTGAATCTAGCGTAATCAATGATGAATAGCTTCAAAAATGAGTAGAAATCAATCCAAATCTTCTTCAAATCGTGGTTCTAGAACCTAATGCTCTGATACCAATTGTAAAACCTTGAAATCTCCCCAGAAACTGTTAACCCACGATTTCAATCACGTGAATGCGGAATGTAAACATGATTGGATATAAAGAAGAATCGAATTGATCTCAAAAGGATATTGTATTGAACAAAATCAACCTAGAACAGGTCTTGTGCGATTTCGCACAGTACAGAGATAATAATGAACAAAAGCTTAATTACAAAACGAAAACTAAGCTATTTATACTAAACACTAAGGTTCTCGCGCGACAGGCTTGTCGCGCGGCTAAGCCTTTCGCGTGGAAGTCGTCTTCGCGTGGAAGCTTCTTCTCGCGTGACAGCTGCATCTCGCGTGGATCAGGCTTTCGCACAAGCTGTTTTGCTGAGCCTTGATTAGTCTTCTACAAAAACTGAAGAACAAAGAGCATATATACTGACCTCCTTTGACAATATAGAGCCCAAAATCAAGAATAATCCAACAGATGTCACATCCAAGGCCACCGATATCACCACCGAATCTTCCCTTTCTGTATCACCACCGAATCTTCACTCGGCCCACCGATATCAGGGACCGCACCAGCTGCTTGAAACGACCAGCATCCCGACTCTCCTCGGCTTGAAACGACCACCGATATCAGCCTGGGCTTCTTTCTTTTACGATATCGCGGAGTCCGAGGAGTCGATGGGGATGGCAGATTGAACTCTCCGAACACGCAGATGGGGATGGTTGAACACGCAGATGGGGATGGTTGAACACGCAGATGGGGATTTGGGGATGGCCGGGCGAGGAGTCGAGGATGGGGATGGACGCAGATGGGGATTTGGGGATGGATGGCAATGGACCGATGCAGAACACTCCGCCCATCCCGACCCGTTTACACAATTATATTAGAATTAGATGGGCCCATCTAAACCATTGAACAATTTTTTAGGCCCAGCAAGACCCACTTCTTTTCTTAAAATACCCATAAAAACCCAATATCAAAGAGATGGGCTTAAATTGTCAGGCCTACCACTAAACAAATGTGTATCATTGATGGATGCTTATGCGGGTAATCTATTGATGAAAGTTATTATTGACAGGAATCTATAGTTGATCCCTTGTGGAAAACTTTGTTGCTACCGTTTTAGACGAGCTTCGGTTGGTAATACTTTGAAGGATGGCCAGTGGTAGAGTTAGCAATAGATTACCAGCAGACTAATCATTTTATAAAATCTAGTAAGAACAATTTTAATATTTTAAAATTGTTCCTACAGTTGCGAGTCGATCCTAATATGAGTTTCAATGTCATGCTCCAATAACTCAGTGCTTTTCCATGTCACTATTTTTTCTCGTTCTCTTATGTTAAATTAAAAAAAATTAATGTGTTTGATTATAAAAATAGAAACTATACCCAAAAAATATAAAACTTATATACCATTACTTCATGCGTCTATAAATAAGGCCACGTTGTAAACCAATAACATTCTCCGAGTGTGTTTGTATGTAAATGTCCGATCATTCGAGTTCCTCAAACTACTTCTATACGCAACCTAAACTTATATAAAGATTATAAGTTTTAGTTGTTAAATAAAAAAGAATGTGAGACAAAGTTGAGATACTTACTGAGTTCCAAAAATTATCTGAAAAAGATATCTATCGCTACATATGTTGAGAGGATGCTCCACCATGCTTGGTGTTTTATATATATACATATATATATATATATATATATATATATATATATATATATATATATATATATATATATTCGCACGATTGAGTCCTCATTCATACGCAGTGACCACTCGGCTTCATTCGGCTTCTAACCCAGACGACTGAGTTCTTAGTCGCACGACTGAACCTTCATTCGCACTCAGTCGCATGATTAAACCCTCATTCGCAAGACTGAATCATGCGACTGAGCCCATTCGCCTGAAACGGATCAGCAGCTGTGATATTGACGTTTTTGATCCAAAACTTATTCAAAACTTGAGTTTTAATCATCCAAATCATGTCATATTCAAAACAGAACATGTACACACAGTTTATAAAAGTTTCGGATTATTATTTTATCATAACTTCACTAAAAATCGGATCTGAATTTTCCGGTTTTGAACTTAGAAAAGAACAAGATCAAATCGATGATTTAAACGTGTTATTGGATCAGATTAAATCATATACACAGCTTATAACATACCAGGATTGATCCGTGACATTCAAAACTTACCAAAACGGAGCCGAATTAGTCGATTTGATCAAAGATTCGACGAAGATGAAAACGGGAGCGTTTGGGTTTTGAGATGAACAAGAAATGAAGATGATGCAAATGAAAATCTGCTTTTGTACTCTCTTCACCGCCTCTCTATTTACACACAAATATTCTTTTCATATTTTATTATTATTATTATATATTATTATTATTATTATTATTATATTATTATTATTATATTATTATTATTATTATTATTAACCGCCTCGCTCACGATTAATTTATATATATGGTACCAAATACTGATATAACATAAACTTCAACTCAATTAATAAACATAAACCATAATATGATTACGAGTCCGGATTAAAAACCGGATGTTACAATATATGTGTGTGTGTATATATATGTATATATATATATATGTATGTATATATATATGTATATATGTATGTATATATATATATGTATATACATATGTACATATATATGTATATATATGTATGTATATATATGTATGTATATATATATATGTATATATATGTATGTATATATATGTATGTATATATATGTATGTATATATGTATGTATATATATGTATGTATATATATGTATGTATATATATGTATGTATATATATGTATATATGTATGTATATATATGTATATATATATGTATATATATGTATATATGTATGTATATATATGTATATATATATGTCTATATATATATATATGTATATATATATACATATATATATATATACACTACAAGAAAATTGATTTACTGCGACTAGATTTTTAGAGACGAAATTATTTCGTCTCCACAGATACAACTATAGCGAACAAATGTAGTCGCAACAATTTTTCCATATTTTTTTAGGACCTTTACGGCAGCCCCTTCACCGCCAAAGGTATCTGCCAAAAATATTATCTGTGGCTTTTTATTTTTTTTATTTTTCATGATCTGCCTAAATATACTTATTGAGGTGTTTGTTTTATCTTTATTTATTGTTTTAAGTTTATTAATGTAACAACATATACTTTACTAATAAGAATCATATTTGTAGGTTTGTAATGACAATCAAGTGTTGAATTTTGTTCATATAACAACTGATTCGAGCTCTTTACTTTATCAATACTTGATTTGTGAGGTAGACATAACAAGGTGCAATTTACTAATAAGAATCACATTTGTAGGTTTGTAATGTATGCATAACACTTTATCATCCATTGATTAATTGATGTAGTATATGAAAATTTTCTCTTGTTTGATTATTATAGTGGTTAATGTACCATAGAAGCTAATGATTAATTGATGTAGTATATGAAAATTTTATCTCTTATTTGATTATTATGGTGCATAACACTTTACCATCCATTGATTAATTGATTTGGTAGTCTAAATGTGCATGCTTGTGTATAATTTACAAATAAAATATGTTTTAGAGCTTTCCAGATTGGATTATTAGTCTAAATCTTATTAATGCAACAGTTATGACAACTGATAAAAGTTGGATTACATTACGAAATCGAAGATGTCCAGAGTTCTTAAATGGTCTTCATAACTTTATGGAGATTGCCAAAAATCATATGAATAGTGAAGGCAAAGCATATTGCCCGTGTAAAAGTTGTGCCAATTCGAATCGGTTGCTTCAGGAATTGCCTACTATTTATGCCCACATACATGATCGTGGATTTCTACAATCATATACTGCATGGGTCTATCATGGTGAGAAATATCCTAATGCTTCTGAGATAGAAGCCCTTTGGAATCCAGAGACACGTACTCCAGCAACAAATAATGAGATGTTTGATATGCTTGATGATGTTATGGCAGAACAAAATACAATTGAAGAAAATATAAATGGAGATAACGATAATTAAAACATGTTAGATTCGGAATTTGATGCTTTGTTTAAAGAGCTCAGTACGGAGTTATATCCTGGTTGTACTTGGATGTCTTCTTTAAACTTCTTAGCAAAATTGATGCATATTAAAGTCATTAACAAGTGGACGGATAGTTCGTTTAACCAACTTTTAGATTTTCTAAAAGTTGCATTGCCTAAAGAAAATCATATTCCAGCCTCGTACTATGAAGCTAAAAAGAAGTTAAGAAAGATTGGGTTAGGATATGAATCTATTCATGCTTGTATTACTGATTGTGCTTTATTTTGGAAAGAGAATGCGTTGATGCAAAATTGCCCTGTTTGTAAGGAGAGTAGATGGGTTGATAAAAACACTAAAAGAAAGAAAGTACCACAAAAAGTGTTACTGTCACACCCTCATTTTCCACGTACGGGGTTTTACCGTCAGGCGTGTGACATAACCAGGATCTCAGATAAGCATTAGTTACACCAAACGACTCGATAATTACAAATCATATAAGTTACTTAATTTTAATGAAATAAACCAAATATATTTAAGTAGTGCGGAAGCGAAAACAGAAAAACATTTAACAATAGTTTTGGAACACGCAATCACGCGTCCAATCCAATTTATGTAAAGTAAATGCATTTTAATCTTGAAAACAGTTTGAGATGAACGCGGAATGACATGCAGTGGATGCTGTGCTCCTAGACGTGCCACATCAATGTCCTGAGAGAAAACATGCAAAAATCTCAGTACAAGACTGGTGAGTTCACAGGTTTATCAGAAAACAGTAATTATCAGTAATGAAGTTCCCAGATTATGTAATCCGTCAAGTATGAAATTCTCAGATTATGTAATCCGTCAAGTATGTAATTCCCCGGATTTATTAATCCGATAAGTATAATGAAATCCCCGGATTTATTAATCCGATAAGTATAATGAAATCCCCGGATTTATTAAAGCATATAATGGGTAGCTAGTCCATAATGATCACTATGTGTATGAAGGCGCGACCGAACTGACATGTAAGCAATAGTATAATATAGGCCCGGCTGTGGATCACACACCACAACACTTGAAATTAGGCTAACCGTTCACCCGTTTGACCAGCTAGCGCGACTAGCCCGAGTGGGGTATGTCAATCCCAGTAGTACTACTAACAATTACCTCGTTAAGTCCATATTAACGGTCCGTTGGGCAAGTATACATCATAGTATCAAGTATATGCAGTATTACAAAAATCCAATGTAATGTAACTTTATGAAAACAGCATGTTTCTCTCCCCCAAAAGAGTATATAAGTAAAAGTAGGGCTGTAAACTCACCTCGAGTGCACAGCAAAATTAATAAGTGTAAGCACGAACAATCAGGTTTCCGAACAACCTGGATGCACGTTTATTACATAGTTATTATTAAGTACTAAATATTAACAATGTGTCGTACGGTTTCGCGGTTGCGGTTCAGTTACAACGCAGGTTACCGACTGGTCCCCATTCACAAGCAAACACAAACAAGGTCAAAACGCGTCAAATGAATGAACCTAATAATTATGAACAATGTACCCTTTCTACATTTTGCCACGTATAATTATATATTCTAAATTATTTATAACATATATGACATACAAACCATATATATATATATATATATATATATATATATATTCATACCTACACACTTCCATGGCAGAAACACACACTGCACATACGTGATCATGCATACAACATACGTAACCAACACTCACATTACCTTACCCGAGCGCACCTACTTTCGAGCACCCAACCAAAATCGGTTAACTACCCCACTAGACAAGCACCATTCATCATTATATTAAAAATATATATATACATCCATCCAACTATATACATGCTACCATTACATATAATTAGCAAACAAGGATGCTCACACCTGCACAAGAACATGCACACAAGGTTGGTATACATGCATACAATTTACAAACACAAGCAGAAACACATACAACAGCCGTTACGCACACAATCATACACCAAACATATATATTTAATTTCGCAGGAACACACGTACATTCATACCCTCGCGTGAACCATCCCGTAGCTACACCAACCATAACCAATCCATGAATCACCATTTTATGAATACTCGACTTTCTTACCCGCGCACCACCCATGAGTAGGAGACAAACACGTACATTATCCCATATATACGTACCCGATAGGCATACCCACCTAGAACACACAATTATACATATTCACATCTACCAACTCTCGGCTAAACAACAAGCATACGCATACACACACATAAATCGCAGAAGTATTACACACACAAGATTCATATGTACACATATCGCATCATACATACACACACAACACGGTTTCTCACATATGCATATGTTCATATATCATGCATCTTCTGCCCCCGTGCGCTTAAACATTTGATACATCTATACATCGCAGAAGAATACGTATACATACATATACATACGCAGAAAGCATTCACAGTCAACTCTACATCAACATATACGCGGCCATATATATATATATATATAAATATATATATATATATACGAAACGAAACCGTACACGCACCGAAACCGTACACGAAGAACAAAGTAAAAGGTGGATGGATCATACCGTATGAGATTGTCTAGTTAACCAACACGCGGGTGTCGGGTGTGCTTCGATCGCCGAGGGTTTCGGTGACAATAGCGGTTACGGTTTGGCCGAGAGATAAAATCCTCCGGACGATGTTCTTACGGTTGGCGGAGAAGAGACACTCGCAAGAAAGGGAGATTGCCGCCGGTTGAGAGGGGATCGCCGGTGGTGCTAGGATTTCGGGTGGTGAAGGTGTGCGATTTTGTGAAGAGAAAAGAAAGAAAACGAGAGAGATGGTGAAGGGTTGGTTACTGGGAGGAGTTGTTGGTTAAGTATTGCTTCAAAGTTTAGCTTGTTGAAGCAGGTCCTCGATGTTGAACTTGATAACTTTAATGGACCTAATTATCAAATTAAAATAATTTGTTGTAGTTGTTTCAGAAGATTAAATAAAGAATATTGTGAACGTGGGGTTGTTGGATGATGATAGTGGAGTTGCTTGTTGAGTGATGATAGTGGAGTTGATTGTTTAATTATTATTATTATTATTATTATTATTATTATTATTATTATTATTATTATTATTATTATTATTATTATTATTTATTCATAAAATAATTATAAACAAGTTTTAGAATTTTAAAATTTAAATCCTAAAACTTACTGAAATTTTCCGGGATGTCACATCATCCCCCTGTTACAGGAATTTTCGTCCGAAAATTAGGACATGAACGTCAACAAGTGACTAGTGAGCAAACTAATCAGTTATCTGGAACTTAGCCGGGGTAAGCTTTCCAAGGGTTTCTAAAACGAATCCAAAACACAGAATGTCAGGTTTCACGAGAGTTGTGACAACATCCCCTTGTTGAAGGGAATTTCGTCTCGACATTGAAAGAAAAGTATCTCAGAATGATACCTTAAGAAGAAGATGTCTGATTGTTAAACAGTTGTGGATACTTCCTCTTCATTTGGTCATCGCGTTCCCAGGTAAACTCTAGTCCACGCTTTGAATTCCACCTAACACACGCAATAGGGATCTTGCTACGTTTTACGGTTTTGACTTATAGATCCATAATCTCTACTGGTTCTTCAATGAAACAAAGCTGTTCATCGAATCACCTTCTCCTGATGGTCTATCTTGGTTTCATGCTTCGATAACCAATTTATACGGTATGAAGTCTATGTCAAAGACATGATCTTCGTGTATTTTTTTGTGTAACCTCTAATTATTACCATTGGTCACTTTAACCGAGTAAATAATTTCTAAGTAACTAGGGCTAATGCTAAGTTCAAGAATAATTCCAGAAGAATCAAAGCTTATTATCAACCCTGGTATCAAATAGATGTGTAGCTTTTGATGATAAGGTACCTACATGTAACAACATTTAGTCTTGTCGAATGTGGTTTGCTTCAGTCGTAAATGTATGACCGCGTGATGTATTACTTTCACTTATATGACCTTTATTTCCATAATTTAACTGTTCTTACTTTCTAGCTATAGTCATTTCCTAATTCTGATTGTTTCTAACTTGTCCTGGGGTCCTAATCGACCTAGGGCACACCTATGGTAATGGTCGGAACTCCAACCTTCTTAATGTCCCCGTTTAACGCATGTTAGCTTAATCGTATTAACCAACATAGCTAGGTTCTAACATTGGCATTCTTGTCTACCTTGCCGCTAGATTGCTTGTTTGACCCTCCAATTACTTTCTGCTACTCACTAGATTTTCCCAGTGTCCTTCCTAATTCTATTTGGTCTAATGTCATAAAGTATGACATCAGCTTTGTCAATTCAGGGAGTTCGTTAGTATAAAGAGCACGACCTAACCCTACTATTGCACGATTTTAGAATTACCATTCTAACCTTTGCATTTTATTCCTTAGGTAATAGTACTCAATCACCAAGGCTTTGAACTTATCTTAAGTCATTTGCATCAATTGATCTTATCCTGTTTGAACTTATCTTAACTTAGCTTGAACCTGGGTGTTCCACCAGGTTAGTGCATTGCCCTGTAGTGAACACGTGGCATACCTGATTCATCAAATCCATGAAGACAGCTGGTGCGTTGGTCAACCCGAACGGCATGACCAAGAACTCATAATGTCCATATCGAGTTCTAAACAATATTTTCGGTATGTCATCTTCACGAACCCTCAATTGATGATAGCCCGATCGAAGATCGATCTTTGAGGAGTACATTGATCCCTGCAACTGATCGAAAAGATCGTCGATCCTGGGAAGGGGGTATCGGTTCTTAACAGTCAAATTGTTCAATTCCCGATAATCTTGTCAAGTACAGAGTGTTATCCATGATTTGAGTATCAAAGATATGGTTATTAACGAAGAGTTAATTAACCGGAGTTGTACAAAGGAAACGATTGAGAAAGAATTTACTTGGTCAAGGAGCGATTGAAGGAAACTATGTACAATAATCTAAAATCCGATGAAGTAGTATTATTAGAGTATGTCGCGTCTCTTGTCTACTGATGTCGTATTAGCCAGTGTTTTTGTCTTTCTAGACTAAATCCAACAAGTTGTGAATAAGGGCGCATATAGCAAATGCGACATCGACAGACGTATGGAATAAAAGTTGGGTTAACAACATAAGCCCTTAAGAGAGTTTCTTATAAAGCCCTTATTAATCCAAAATATAAGCCAATCAAATAATGATAGGGTGTGATTATCGAGGGTCTTCTCAAAGTACTAATATGTGATATAATACCCACAACGTTCTTAAATAAGTATACCATAGATAGTTTGCAGGACAGGCTATGTACTCATAACCAATAATGCACTTAAAGTATTCAATCAGTTCCTTAGTTACTGAAATGCTAAGTGTAGGAATGTCTCTTAGAAGATAAAATTAATGTCATGATTGGAAATATCATGAAGGCTCTAAGTAGGACAGGACTTAAGTAATAGCAAGTGTTAGTAATGTTTTGTTACCCTTAACAAGGACTTACTAGAATTATGATCCTAGCACCCTAGGGTATAGAATAGAAAACTTGTAATACTCATGATCGTTACTTCTCCCACGTCCACGTCCTCTTCCAGACATTCTTTAAATTACCAAATATCAAAAGCTATCCGTCGTATGAATATAGACCTTTTGTCTTGAAATGAAAAGGAAGAGAAATTCAAGGATTTAAAGAAATAGACAAAGTAGAGGATCAGTCCGAATCCGTGGGATTAACACAAATGTCATGGTTTGAATTTCGTCCAAATTCAAGGTAAGGGTGAGCATTCCTACAAGTAGAACTGATAGATAGTTAATGGCTATGTTCTATGAAGACCGAGACTTTCTTGCACAAGGTGTAGGAATGATGACTTATACTGACTACAATGTTACCACCCGACCAGATTCACCGGACTTAGCATGCACAACAAATTACAATTACGTGTGCACCCGTAATGGTAATTGTTTTGCATGATCACCCCGGTTTCTCCCATCAGGCTAACATATCTTGTCAAGTACAGTGGTCATCAATGATAAAAGTACCAACTATGTATGTATTATATCGGGAAAACGAAATCAAGGACAAGAATTATTCAACACGACAATGAGATGTTCCGAGTGTATTCGTTTGATTCGTGAATCAAAGCGAGTACGTTGACTAATCAAAGTATTGGGTCAATCATAACTTTGTTGAAGACATGCGTACCTATAAGCAGATACTCATCCCAAGGGTTCCCAGGTAAGGTAAACAGGTCCATCGGTTGATTTGGATATATGCGAATACCTTGCCTAGACAGAACACCCCTAGATACAGGCATCTTACTCTTCCAGCATTGCATGTGTTCAAGTTGTAAGACACAGACTTTGACGAGACTTTGAAACCATTAATAACAATCGAGGTTTTGGAGTTTGAAATCACTTGAATTAGGCACTCAAACCCTCCCGTGACTCACAGCACAGGGATATGTTAAGGCAAAAGTTTTCAGGCAACTAAATTAAGTAAACATAGCTTAGAAATCTATGTGTGTGTAACTAATGCAAATCCAGCTATAGTCTAAAATGCATTGCAAATGAGATGCAATTCCATTTTAGTTCGCTATAACTAATGCTCTGATACCAATCTGTCACACCCTCATTTTCCACGTACGGGGTTTTACCGTCAGGCGTGTGACATAACCAGGATCTCAGATAAGCATCAGTTACACCAAACGACTCGATAATTACAAATCATATAGTTACTTAATTTTAATGAAATAAACCAAATATATTTAAGTAGTGCGGAAGCGAAAACAGAAAAACATTTAATAATAGTTTTGGAACACGCAATCACGCGTCCAATCCAATTTATGTAAAGTAAATGCATTTTAATCTTGAAAACAGTTTGAGATGAACGCGGAATGACATGCAGTGGATGCTGTGCTCCTAGACGTGCCACATCAATGTCCTGAGAGAAAACATGCAAAAATCTCAGTACAAGACTGGTGAGTTCACAGGTTTATCAGAAAACAGTAATTATCAGTAATGAAGTTCCCAGATTATGTAATCCGTCAAGTATGAAATTCTCAGATTATGTAATCCGTCAAGTATGTAATTCCCCGGATTTATTAATCCGATAAGTATAATGAAATCCCTGGATTTATTAATCCGATAAGTATAATGAAATCCCCGGATTTATTAAAGCATATAATGGGTAGCTAGTCCATAATGATCACTATGTGTATGAAGGCGCGACCGAACTGACATGTAAGCAATAGTATAATATAGGCCCGACTGTGGATCACACACCACAACACTTGAAATTAGGCTAACCGTTCACCCGTTTGACCAGCTAGCGCGACTAGCCCGAGTGGGGTATGTCAATCCCAGTAGTACTACTAACAATTACCTCGTTAAGTCCATATTAACGGTCCGTTGGGCAAGTATACACCATAGTATCAAGTATATGCAGTATTACAAAAATCCAATGTAATGTAACTTTTATGAAAACAGCATGTTTCTCTCCCCCAAAAGAGTATATAAGTAAAAGTGGGGCTGTAAACTCACCTCGAGTGCACAGCAAAATTAATAAGTGTAAGCACGAACAATCAGGTTTCCGAACAACCTGGATGCACGTTTATTACATAGTTATTATTAAGTACTAAATATTAACAATGTGTCGTACGGTTTCGCGATTGCGGTTCAGTTATAACGCAGGTTACCGACTGGTCCCATTCACAAGCAAACACAAACAAGGTCAAAACGCGTCAAATGAATGAACCTAATAATTATGAACAATGTACCCTTTCTACATTTTGCCACGTATAATTATATATTCTAAATTATTTATAACATATATGACATACAAACCATATATATATATATATATATATATATATATATATATATATATATATATATATATTCATACCTACACACTTCCATGGCAGAAACACACACTGCACATACGTGATCATGCATACAACATACGTAACCAACACTCACATTACCTTACCCGAGCGCACCTACTTTCGAGCACCCAACCAAAATCGGTTAACTACCCCACTAGACAAGCACCATTCATCATTATATTAAAAATATATATATACATCCATCCAACTATATACATGCTACCATTACATATAATTAGCAAACAAGGATGCTCACACCTGCACAAGAACATGCACACAAGGTTGGTATACATGCATACAATTTACAAACACAAGCAAAAACACATACAACAGCCGTTACGCACACAATCATACACCAAACATATATATTTAATTTCGCAGGAACACACGTACATTCATACCCTCGTGTGAACCATCCCGTAGCTACACCAACCTTAACCAATCCATGAATCACCATTTTATGAATACTCGACTTTCTTACCCGCGCACCACCCATGAGTAGGAGACAAACACGTACATTATCCCATATATACGTACCCGATAGGCATACCCACCTAGAACACACAATTATACATATTCACATCTACCAACTCTCAGCTAAACAACAAGCATACGCACACACACACATAAATCGCAGAAGTATTACACACACAATATTCATATGTACACATATCGCATCATACATACACACACAACACGGTTTCTCACATATGCATATGTTCATATATCATGCATCTTCTGCCCCCGTGCGCTTAAACATTTGATACATCTATACATCGCAGAAGAATACGTATACATACATATACATACGCAGAAAGCATTCACAGTCAACTCTACATCAACATAATCGCGGCCATATATATATATATATATATAAAATATATATATATATACGAAACGAAACCGTACACGCACCGAAACCGTACACGAAGAACAAAGTAAAAGGTGGATGGATCATACCATATGAGATTGTCTAGTTAACCAACACGCGGGTGTCGGTGTGCTTCGATCGCCGAGGGTTTCGGTGACAATAGCGGTTACGGTTTGGCCGAGAGATAAAATCCTCCGGACGATGTTCTTACGGTTGGCGGAGAAGAGACACTCGCAAGAAAGGGAGATTGCCGCCGGTTGAGAGGGGATCGCCGGTGGTGCTAGGATTTCGGGTGGTGAAGGTGTGCGATTTTGTGAAGAGAAAAGAAAGAAAACGAGAGAGATGGTGAAGGAGTTGGTTACTGGGAGGAGTTGTTGGTTAAGTATTGCTTCAAAGTTTAGCTTGTTGAAGCAGGTCCTCGATGTTGAACTTAATAACTTTAATGGACCTAATTATCAAATTAAAATAATTTGTTGTAGTTGTTTCAGAAGATTAAATAAAGAATATTGTGAATGTGGGGTTGTTGGATGATGATAGTGGAGTTGCTTGTTGAGTGATGATAGTGGAGTTGATTGTTTAATTATTATTATTATTATTATTATTATTATTATTATTATTATTATTATTATTATTATTATTATTATTATTATTATTATTATTTATTCATAAAATAATTATAAACAAGTTTTAGAATTTTAAAATTTAAATCCTAAAACTTACCGAAATTTTCCGGGTTGTCACAGTTACATTACTTTCCTTTAAGTTCCCGACTTCGACGAAAGTATAGTTCTAGATTCACAGCAAAAGATATGATCTCCCATAATACTGGTCGCTCAAAGGATGGTAAGATGCGTCATCCGGTTGACGGAAAGGCATGGCAGAAATTCAACAAAAGGTGTCCTGATTTTGCCAAAAAACCTAGGAATGTCCGCTTGGGTTTGGCTGCTGATGGTTTTAATCCGTTTGGTAACATGAGTCAGACTTATAGTATGTGGCCAGTGGTGTTAACAACATACAATACACCACCATGGTTATGTATGAAAGAGTCGTCTTTTATGTTAACTTTGCTAATTCCTGGCCCTAAATCACCTGGAAAGGATATAGATGTTTTCTTAAGGCCTTTGTGTCACACCCTCGCTTATAGCGGAAACACGAGGATATCTGTCACACCCTCGCTTATAGCGGAAACACGAGGATGCGACGGACGGGATCGTCATAACACTTGGTATAATTACAGAGACATAATACATGCAAAATCCTCGTGTCATGACGTCGCCCGACTTGTGTCGTGGTTAGTCAGTTCCACGACTATCATGGTCTTATTGATTTTAAATCCAAAATACACAGAGTTCACAAATGAAAACAAATGATATACATTACTAAGACAAACTATTGATATCCTGAGGGTCTCTGCTAAAGCATCAGCTCTAGCTATCCTCTTTGATTATGTTCACCTGAAAAGATATGCTCAAAAATGTCAACACATAATGTTGGTGAGTTCCGCAGGTTTAAACTAAAAACATGTAATTGATGCTGTATAGAATTTGATGTGGAATCATACTGCAAGCAAAACCACATAACATGTGTTTTAGACAACCAAACCTAATGACGTTATGCATATAAATTAGACGGAATATATTCACCCATGGCCTGATTGCTGGCAGCTGCGTTGGTAACTCGCAAGTTAACCAATCGTCGATGGGTGGGGGTGTCAACCCAGTAGTACTACCAATACCTAACCGCGGGTTCCCAAAACCGGGAATTAATGGTTGTAAGAATGATCCATAGAATAACACCATGTATGCATGCAAAACAGTATCAAGTTGATTCCAAGTAAGAATATTGAATACATGATGTACAGCATTAAAAACGGGTGAGCATACTTTTCCCCCATTGATCGAAAACATTGAAAACTTGTATAAGCATAAAAAGGGGCCACGAAACTCACCTTGAATTGATGTAATGCACAAAGACTTCACAGAATAAAGCAATGCACGATCAAACACGATCAATACCTATTATTGATTATAACTAAGCCTTTAAAATATATTCAGCGCGAATAGATGTGTTTGATTGAATTCGAGTCGGTTCGGTTTGACGCCCACGATTAGTTATATATATTTGAGTGGGATTATAAATTTAGTGATTTATATATTTAAGTTTAATTAATTTAAAATATTTTATAAGAAATAACTTATATTTACATTCGTAAATAATTTGTGAAGTTATATGTTGTGTAATTTCTATGATTCTCGTAATTAAACACGATTTAATGTTTATTTTTATAAAAATAATTATTTATATTATTTATAAATATTATTTTATAAGGATTATTAAGGTTTATAAATAAAATAAATTTATAGAAAATGATTTTGTGAGATTTAAAATAAGGGAAGTTTATAAAATTTATTTTTATAATTTTTAAGAATTTTTGTATAATTTTTAGAAGCTTAAAAAGCTTTAAAAAAAAAATTGCAGGTAACCGGGTTCGAACCCGGGACCTCCAACACTCACACCCACGCACCAACCACTGAACCAAAGGCCTCAGCCGCAACAAAACCCCGTTTCATTTGTTTTTAAACATGGTTAACCCAGTTTCCCCATATTCATATGAACCCTAGATCGAAATCGATCAAATTAAACCCCGAATTGATTCTGTTATTGAATAATTTCATGGGGCTTTTAATCCCCATATAAAAACGAGTAGATTAGAGTGTTTAATTACCTGTTTATGTTTCGAATTGATGATGGAACAGATAAGAACAGGCCGCGACTAGGTCGAGATTGATTCGAGATGAAATGGTTGATAATAATCAAATTAAACTTGTGGGCAACTTCTAAGAGTCTTGATGATCAAAAACCCTATGTTAATTGCAGATTATAAGACTCGGAGGGTGATGGTTGATTGAGTTGCAGGTTCGAACAGAGGGTTTGATCGAATTGGTTTGATTTTGTGTGTTCTGATTAAATGGCCAGTAGCATTCGATTTATAGTGAGTTAAAGTTCGTGTAGGCAGATTTAATTCGATTATATTAGTGTTTGAGTGGGTAATTTAGCCGTTGAACATTCGGGAAATAAAGTGAAAAAGGGTATAGCCGTTATTCGACCGTTTTAACGCGTTTTGTGGTTGCATTGAGTTCGATTCTTGTCCACGAAACGATTCGGTGTAATTTGGGCTATTAAAATCGGGTTTTTAGTGGGTTTTAGTGGTCGCCGGCGTTTGGCCGGAGTTTGGCCGAAAAAGATGGCCGGAATCACGGGGTTTGGGCGGGGGGTTGGGTTTGAAAATTAAAAGTTACATAAATGGTCCCTGTGGTTTTAATATTTGTTATTTTATGTTGTTAACTTCTTTTTAAGTTTCATAAATATCAAAACACCCCTGGACTTCTTATTATTATTATTATTATTATTATTATTATTATTATTATTATTATTATTATTATTATTATTATTATTATTATTATTTTATTATTATTATTATTATGGTTATTATTATTATTATTATTATTATTATTATTATTATTATTATCATTATTATTATTATTATTATTATTATTATTATTATTATTACTAACACGAACGTGTGTACGAGAGATTCAACTTAAACGATATATATATATATATAAAATAATAAATACGTAAGGATAGTTAACACACATGGAACATGTACACGAAGATAATTCGGCTAACACGATAAATAGACTATGAACATACGTGAGGATCGTTAATACACACATGGTGAGTTAACTAGCTTAATGCTGATTTGACGGTCTATTGGTGACAGATGCTACACACCATCACATTCACCACATGATCTTCAACAAGAAGAATCTTAGGTTTCCTTTCTGATTTGGGAATATCTTGAATGTTTCTAAAACTTTGTTCATTAAATCCATCTGTATCCTCTGAATTGTCACACTAATGTGACAGTAAACCCACAATGTTCTTTGCTTGATATTGTGAGGTGTCACAGTATCCCCCAGTTGAGGGAATTTCGTCCCGAAATTCAACTGGTGCTAGGCCCAAGAGTGTCATCCTCGAACAGATGAGGATATTTGAGTCTCATCTGATCCTCTCGTTCCCATGTAAACTCTGGACCTCGTTTGGAATTCCATCTCACACGAACAATAGGTATCTTACTGCGTCTCAACTTCTTGACCTTTCGGTCCATGATCTCAATAGGTTCCTCCACAAAATGGAGACTTTGATCAATCTTGATATCCTCAATAAGTACGTGAAGTGATTCGTCAGCTAAACACTTCTTGAGGTTTGATACATGGAAAGTATCATGCACACTACCAAGCTCTTGTGGCAACCTTAATTGATATGCCACTGGACCGATCCTCTCTGTGATCTCAAATGGTCCAATATATCTTGGGGCTAACTTCCCCTTCTTTCCAAACCAAACGATCCCTTTCCAAGGAGAGACTTTAAGTAACACTCGATCCCCAACGTTAAACTCTAACGGCTTTCGTCGGTTGTCGGCATAGCTCTTTTGGCGATCTCTAGCCGCTTTAAGTTTGTCTTTGATTAAGAAGATCTTATCGGTTGTTTCTTGTATGATTTCGGGTCCTGTTAGCTGACTCTCGCCAATCTCGGCCCAACATACAGGTGATCTACATTTACGGCCATACAGCGCTTCGAATGGCGCACATCCAATACTAGTATGGTAACTATTATTGTAGGAAGACTCAATCAATGGTAGATGAGTATCCCAACTGCCACCAAAATCAATGACACATGCCCGTAGCATGTCCTCAAGCGTCTGTATTGTGCGTTCACTTTGGCCGTCTGTCTTGGGGTGATAGGCTGTACTCATGTCTAATCGAGTGCCCATCGCTTTCTGCAACGTTTGCCAAAAGCGTAAAGTAAATCGACTGTCTCGGTCAGATATGATTGACACCGGCACTCCGTGTCGTGTCACGACCTCTTTGATGTACAATCTTTCCAGCTTATCCATTTTATAGTTTTCTCGGATAGGCAAGAAATGAACGGATTTAGTCAGTCGATCCACTACGACCCATATCGAGTCGTGCCCGCTTGGCTCGGGAGTTTGGTGATGAAATCCATAGTGATGTTCTCCCATTTCCACTCGGGAATTTCAGGTTGTTGCAATAATCCTGATGGTTTCTGGTGTTCAGCTTTGACCTTTGAACACGTCAAGCATTTGCTCACATATTGAGCAATATCTTTCTTCAAACCCGGCCACCAGTACAGATCCTTCAGATCGTGGTACATCTTGTCTGCACCGGGATGAACAGAATATCGAGTCTTGTGTGCTTCATCCAAGACTAGTGTACGTACACCTCCCCATTTGGGAACCCATATGTGATCAATGAAATAATATACGCCGTCATCCTTGCGATTCATTTGTTTATCCAACCCTCGGAATTCTTCTCCCGCAAGGTTTTCTTCTTTTAGAGCCTCACTTTGCGCACTTTAAATTTGATCTTTTAAGTTCGTTTGAATAGTCAATCCCAAAGCTCTAACACGTAGTGGTTTTACGCGTTCTTTACGACTGAGGGCATCAGCCACCACATTTGCTTTCCCCGGATGATACCGGATTTCGCAATCGTAGTCACTAAGTAGTTCTACCCAACGTCGTTGTCGCATGTTGAGCTCTTTCTGATTCAGGATGTGTTGAAGGCTCTTATGATCGGTATAGATGATGCATTTGGTTCCATACAGATAGTGCCTCCATATCTTAAGTGCAAAAACTACAGCGCCCAACTCTAAATCATGAGTTGTGTAGTTCTTCTCGTGCACTTTTAGTTGTCATGAGGCGTATGCAATCACCTTATCTCTCTGCATCAACACACATCCCAATCCTTGATGCAAAGCATCGCAATACACCACGAAGTCGTCTGTTCCGTCCGGAAGGGACAGTATTGGAGCATTGCACAGCTTTTCATTTAACGTTTGGAAAGCTTGTTCTTGAGCATGTCCCCAATCAAACTTCTTATCCTTCTGGGTTAGCATGGTCAACGGTTGTGCGATTTTTGAAAAGTTCGCAATAAACCGTCGATAATACCCAGCCAATCCTAAGAATTGCCGGATTTCTAATGGTGTATCCCATTTCTTTACCGCTTCAATCTTGTCGGGGTCCACGTGAATTCCATCTTTGTTAACCACATGGCCCAAAAACTTCACTTCTTGGAGCCAGAATTCACACTTCAAGAATTTGGCGAAAAGCTTCTCTTCCCGCAACAGTTCTAAAATTGCTCGAAGGTGTTTCTCCTGGTCTTCTTTCGAACGAGAATAGATAAGTATATCGTCTATGAACACGATCACGAACTTATCTAAGTATGGTTTGCACACTCGATTCATCAAATCCATGAACACAGCTGGTGCATTAGTCAGCCCTAACGGCATGACTAAGAACTCATAGTGCCCGTAACGAGTCCTAAATGCTGTTTTCGGTATGTCATCCTCAAACACTCTCAGTTGATGATATCCAGAATGAAGATCAATCTTGGAGAAATACGAAGCTCCTCGTAATTGATCAAACAAATCATCAATTCTAGGAAGAGGGTATCGATTTTTCACAGTCAACTTGTTCAACTTGTTCAACTTGTTCAACTCGCGATAATCGATACACATACGAAATGACCCGTCTTTCTTCTTGACAAATAGAACCGGTGCTCCCCATGGTGAATGACTCGGCCGAATGAATCCCTTCTCCAACAGCTCTTGTAGTTGGCTGGATAATTCTTGCATCTCCGATGGTGCTAATCGATATGGTGCCTTTGCTACCGGCGTAGCTCCAGGAACCAACTCGATACGAAATTCCACCTGTCGTAGAGGAGGTAAATCCGACAAATCATCAGCAAATACTTCTGGATAATCTCGCACCATAGGAATATCTGCCAACTTGATGCCTTCTTCCTTCTTTTCTACAACATGAGCCAGGAGTGCGTAGCATTGCTTCCGTAGACATCGACGCGTCTTCATGCAGGAAATAAGCTTCAGAGTTCTTCCTGGTCGTTCTCCTTAAATTTTGAGTACCTCCCCATTAGGCATGGGGATTCGTACTACTTTCTCCCGACAAACGATCTCGGCTCCGTGCTTCGACAACCAATCCATTCCCACAATCACGTCAAAGCTCCCTATCTCGAAAGGTATTAAATCTATGTCGAAGGCATGGTCTTCTAATATTATGGAGCACTGTCTAATGATCTTATCTGCTTATACGAATCTACCATTGGCCATTTCTACGAAAAAGCTAGTTTCTAGCCTACTCAGTTTTAAGTCAAGCATGTGTGCAAAATCAGAAGATATGAAGCTATTGTCTGCTCCCGTATCAAACAATATAGAAGCGAAGTGATCGTTGAGAAGATACGTACCCCGTGACGACATTGGGATCCTGACGGGCATCATTGGCTCCAATGACGAAGGCTCGTTCTCTTGCAGCGTTTCCTTGATTGCCGTGACCCGGGTTACCGGCTATGGCCAGCAATTGTTGCTGGTTATTGCCTTGTTGACCGGGTGCTCTGTTTAGTCGGGGGCACTTGTTTCGGAAGTGATCAAGATCTCCGCATTCATAGCATGCCCTGGCATTCCCGGCGGGGTTAACCGCATTAATGGGCGCTACCAGGTTTGGCGCAATCCTACAATCCTTCGCCCAGTGACCCAAGCGCCTACAGTTTGTGCATTCCCGACACAGCCTTACTGGGGAATGGTGATAATTACACTTGTTGCACTTGGGGTGCGGTCCTGTGTAATCCTTCTTTTCTTGGGTTACAGCCACAAAACTTCGGGCTATTTTAGCCTTCTTATCGGATCTTCCAGTGTTAGACCCGAACTCCTTTCTCTTCTCGGTTCCCTTCCCAGCAATCCGGTTCTCACCATTTCGTCAGTAAGAGCGCCAGCCTTCAAAATTGCGCTCTAGATGGTAGGAGGAGCAGTTGCTGTTACCAGTGCTCGGATTTGAGGCGCAAGTCCCCAAATGTACCTCTCGATTCTCTTGGATTCTGGTGTGACTAAATGTGGAACCAATCTTGCCAATTCATGAAATCGATCGGTGTACGCTGCATGCCCAGCTCCCACCATCGCGTGATTCCAGAATTCTTGCTCGAGTTTTTTCATCTCATTGAGAGGACAATATTCCTCAGAAATTAATGCTTTAAACTCATCCCAGGTCATCTGCATTGCAGACTCCCTTCCTCTACCCTGAACCTGGGTGTTCCACCAGGTTAATGCCTTGCCTTGCAGTGAGCAGGTGGCATATTTGATCCGTTGACTGTCGAGGCATTCACTAATGTCGATTACTGCCTCCATCTTCTCGATCCATCTGGTCAAGGCTATCGCTCCGCCTTTCCCATCGAATTCGTGGGGTTTGCAAGCCACAAAATCTTTATATGAGCATCCCCGTTTGGTATGGTTGACACCAGTTTCGTTTCCATTTGTTCTGCCAATATCAGTATCATCCACTACCCCTTGGTTATGTTGGCCGTTGGTGTTATGACCCCCGTGGAGAGGATGATTCAGCAGGGTGTTGCTTACTTGTGTCACAATGGTAGGAACTAATGCAGCTAGCTGCTGAGCAATCATAGCAGCTATATCAGGATTGCCAGTTTCCTGATTATTATCGGCTGGAGCACCACCAGCTCTTGATGGTCTACCCCTTCTCCTGTTTTGAGGGGCTTCAGCTTCTTGGTTGGTTTTGCGTGTGACTCTTCTAGGCGCCATCTTTTAACTATAGAAAGATGTGAACTTTAGTCACCGCTTGATTTCACTCATCAATTCCTAATAACCTATGCTTCGGTCCATCAAGATCATTATGTAGCCCAGATTAAGCACATTCTTAGTATACCGGTGATGTTTATATATAGGGTTTCCCGCAGCGTTCCCACCACATCCACGATATACCTTGAATAATACTTAAACTAGTTACATAACATCTTAATTTTCCTTAGCACCTACTCAAAGAATAACATTTTATACGGGTAGAGAGTATCATTACTCCTCTACATTCATGTATTCCACTTTCATTCTAAGCATTAATCAGTAGTTACTGAAACGCTAAGTGGAGGAATATCTCATAAGGTCAATATCGTGATTGGAATACCATGAAGGCTTTTAAGTAGGACAGGACTTGAGTAAATAATAATGTTTGATTGCCTTCAACAAGGTCTTACTAGAATTATGACCCTAGCACCCTAGGTTATAGAATAGAAACGTGTGATACTCATGATCGTTACCTCATGGTAAGATTAACCAGACTTCTAATGCATGGTGAATTGCAATTACTTGTGCACCCGTAATGGTAATTTACCTTGCATGATCACCCTTAGCTTCACTTACCCCAAGTTAACATCATAGTATTATTTAGATTCATCAAGCACAAATAATGTAATGTCCTCATGTCCATGAGCCAGTATTCCAATAATAGCATGTAATAGCAAGTAAGCATATAAGCACATTATGTCTAATGATAACTGCATATCCGTCATACTTTCAGGATTTCAGTCACAACCATGATAGGGTCGGATTCAATATCAAAGATCAACACTACGCGTGATCACCGAAGTTCCCTAATAATATGATGTTGTGCCCATACAAGCGTAAAGTTCTAGTATCAAAGTATCCCATGGAGAAAGACTAAGAGTAATAATGTCTTCCTTGGGATGTTCAGATAACACGTGTATATGTATAAAATCAAGTATGTGGGAACATACCTGTATATTAAGTTCATAGACTTAATTTACTTGACCTATTTGTCTTGTAGTTTTGTGTATTGACCATAGTTTATCACTCATCCCAGAAATCCCGAGGCAGCGTAACTGGTCTCGCAATGAGATTTATACGAATACGCTTGCCTTAGCCCGAAGGCCTTTTGCCAGGAAATCCAGAATACATGTGTCTATGTGTCACACAAATCATGAAAGACATTTAGGTAAAATCAAATGCACATAATCCCTAGCATGCATTCTATATGAAGGTTCTTAGGTTATAGTCTAGGTCGAATTCTCCATCTAATTCTCTATAACCAAGGCTCTGATACCGATCTGTCACACCCTCGCTTATAGCGGAAACACGAGGATGCGACGGACGGGATCGTCATAACACTTGGTATAATTACAGAGACATAATACATGCAAAATCCTCATGTCATGACGTCGCCCGACTTGTGTCGTGGTTAGTCAGTTCCACGACTATCATGGTCTTATTGATTCTAAATCCAAAATACAAAGAGTTCACAAATGAAAACAAATGATATACATTACTAAGGCAAACTATTGAAATCCTGAGGGTCTCTGCTAAGGCATCAGATCTAGTTATCCTCTTTGATTATGTTCACCTGAAAAGATATGCTCAAAAATGTCAACACATAATGTTGGTGAGTTCCGCTGTTTTAAATTGAAAACATGTAATTAATGCTGTATAGAATTTGATGTGGAATCATACTGCAAGCAAAACCACATAACATGTGTTTTAGACAACCAAACCTAATGACGTTATGCATATAAATTAGACGGAATATATTCACCCATGGCCTGATTGCTGGCAGCTGTGTTGGTAACTCGCAAGTTAACCAATCGTCGATGGGTGGGGGTGTCAACCCAGTAGTACTACCTATACCTAACCGCGGGTTCCCAAAACCGGGAATTAATGGTTGTAAGAATGATCCATAGAATAACACCATGTATGCATGCAAAACAGTATCAAGTTGATTCCAAGTAAGAATATTGAATACATGACGTACAGCATTAAAAACGGGTGAGCATACTTTTCCCCCATTGATTGAAAACATTGAAAACTTGTATAAGCATAAAAAAGGGGCCATGAAACTCACCTTGAATTGATGTAATGCACAAAGACTTCACAGAATAAAGCAATGCACGATCAAACACGATCAATACCTATTATTGATTATAACTAAGCCTTTAAAATATATTCAGCGCGAATAGATGTGTTTGATTGAATTCGAGTCGGTTCGGTTTGACGCCCACGATTAGTTATATATATTTGAGTGGGATTATAAATTTAGTGATTTATATATTTAAGTTTAATTAATTTAAAATATATTTTATAAGAAATAACTTATATTTACATTCGTAAATAATTTGTGAAATGATATGTTATGTAATTTCTATGATTCTCGTAATTAAACACGATTTAATGTTTATTTTTATAAAAATAATTATTTATATTATTTATAAATATTATTTTATAAGGATTATTAAGGTTTATAAATAAAATAAATTTATAGAAAATGATTTTGTGAGATTTAAAATAAGGGAAGTTTATAAAATTTATTTTTATAATTTCTAAGAATTTTTGTATAAATTTTGAAGCTTAAAAAGCTTTAAAAAAAATAATTGCAGGTAACCGGGTTCGAACCCGGGACCTCCAACACCCACACCCACGCACCAACCACTGAACCAAAGGCCTCAGCCGCAACAAAACCCCGTTTCATTTGTTTTTAAACATGGTTAACCCAGTTTCCCCATATTCATATGAACCCTAGATCGAAATCGATCAAATTAAACCCCGAATTGATTCTGTTATTGAATAATTTCATGAGGCTTTTAATCCCCATATAAAAACGAGTAGATTAGAGTGTTTAATTACCTGTTTATGTTTTGAATTCATGATGGAACAGATAAGAACAGGCCGCGACTAGGTCGAGATTGATTCGAGATGAAATGGTTGATAATAATCAAATTAAACTTGTGGGCAACTTCTAAGAGTCTTGATGATCAAAAACCCTATGTTAATTGCAGATTATAAGACTCGGAGGGTGATGGTTGATTGAGTTGCAGGTTCGAACAGAGGGTTTGATCGAATTGGTTTGATTTTGTGTGTTCTGATTAAATGGCCAGTAGCATTCGATTTATAGTGAGTTAAAGTTCGTGTAGGCCGATTTAATTCGATTATATTAGTGTTTGAGTGGGTAATTTAGCCGTTGAACGTTCGGGAAATAAAGTGAAAAAGGGTATAGCCGTTATTCGACCGTTTTAACGCGTTTTGTGGTTGCATTGAGTTCGATTCTTGTCCACGAAACGATTCGGTGTAATTTGGGCTATTAAAATCGGGTTTTTAGTGGGTTTTAGTGGTCGCCGGCGTTTGGCCGGAGTTTGGCCGGAAAAGATGGCCGGAATCACGGGGTTTGGGCGGGGGTTGGGTTTGAAAACTAAAAGTTACATAAATGGTCCCTGTGGTTTTAATATTTGTTATTTTATGTTTTAGCTTCTTTTTAAGTTTCATAAATATCAAAACACCCCCCTGGACTTATTATTATTATTATTATTATTATTATTATTATGGTTATTATTATTATTATTATCATTATTATTATTATCATTATTATTACTAACACGAACGTGTGTACGAGAGATTCAACTTAAACAATATATATATATATATATATATATATATATATATAAAAATAAATACGTAAGGATAGTTAACACACATGGAACATGCACACGAAGATAATTCGGCTAACACGATAAATAGACTATGAACATACGTGAGGATCGTTAATACACACATGGTGAGTTAACGAGCTTAATGCTGATTTGACGGTCTATTGGTGACAGATGCTACACACCATCACATTCACCACATGATCTTCAACAAGAAGAATCTTAGGTTTCCTTTCTGATTTTGGAATATCTTGAATGTTTCTAAAACTTTGTTCATTAAATCCATCTGTATCCTCTGAACTATCACACTAATGTGACAGTAAACCCACAATGTTCTTTGTTTGATATTGTGAGATGTCACACTTTGGTAGAAGAATTGAAGATGTTATAGGCTGAGGGCATCCAAGTGAGAGATGCATCAACTGAAACTGTGTTTAAGATGTGTGCGGCACTTTATGGACTATAAATGATTATCCTGCTCGCAGCAGCTTGTCTGGATAGAGTGCTTATGGTTATAAAGCATGCCCTACTTATAACACAGACACACCTTCATGCCTTATAACTAATAAGATAGCTTATGTTGTTCACATGTGATTTTTGGCTAAAAATCATAAGTGGAGGGATGATTTGTTATTTAATGGAAAAAAAGAGGCCAGAGCACCTCCTAAACCATTGACTAATGCACAAATAGCAAAACAACTACAATGTCTTCCTATTCGTGTTCCAGGTAAACATCCAAGTCATGGAGGTGTTAAAAGAAAGCGTGCTGAGTCAGAGTTGAATTGGACCAAATGCAGTATCTTTTTTGAGCTAGATTATTGGTCTTCTCTTCTTTTAAAACATAATCTTGATGTTATGCATGTGAAGAAAAATGTATGTGAGAGTTTGTTAAGTAGTTTGCTTATGAATGAAAAATCAAAAGACACACCCAAAGCAAGACAAGACCTGGAAAAGATGGGTATTCGACAAAATTTATGGCTAACAAAGAACAACAACAAGGTCTATGAACCATACGCTCCTTACTGTTTCATACCTAATGATCGACAACGTTTTCGTAATTTCATTATAGGGGTGAGACTACCTGATGGTTTTGGATCAAACTAAGGTGCTTTCTAATGATGCAAATATAGTCGGCCTAAAGTCTCATGATTATCACGTTCTCATGCAAAGATTGCTACCGGTAGGGGTCCAAGCATGCCTTCCCGTGAATGTTTCAACATCAATCATTGATCTTTGCATGCTTTTTCAAAAAAATTGTGCACGCTTTTTAGATTTGAAAGACATGGAAAAGGAAAGTAAGGAAGTGGTCAAAATATTATGCAAATTGGAATTGATATATCCTCCAGCATTTTTCGACATAATGGTTCATCTAGTTGTTCATTTACCAGAAGAAGCTATTCTTGGTGGACCTGTATATATGATATGGATGTAACCTTTTGAAAGACACATGAAAAAGCTAAAAGCGTATGTCAAAAATAAAGCTAGACCTGAAGGATCGATAGCAGAAGGCTATATTGCAGATGAGGCATTAACATTTTGCTCAATGTATCTTGAGGATATACAAACAAAATTCAACCGTCCAGATAGAAATGCAGATGATGATATTCCTCAAAGGCAGTTGAACATATTTTCATCACACTGTCGACCAATTTCAAAAAACGGAATTATATCACTTTCTGAAGAGGCTAGAAAATCATTGGAATGGTTTGTACTCAACAATTGTGATGAAATTATAGACTACAAATCGTAAGTTTTAGAAATTTTTATTTTTATTTTAGCTATTATGATAAACTAATTTAAACTTTTATACTTTTATATAGTGAATATGAATTTGAATTTCCTGGACGTGATATGAAAACCGAATTTTCGTCATGGTTTAGATATAAAGCAAATACATCATCATCATCATATTTGTCTTCAGAATGCAGTACTGAATTAAAGGCATTGGCACATGGGCCTTTAAAAGTATCTTCTTACACTGCGTGCATAGTCAACGGTGTTAGATTTGTGGTACATAGTCGTGATGTCCAATGCACCACTCAAAACAGTGGTGTTGTTTCAATTGGAGAAGATGGTACTCCATATTATGGTCGATTAAAGGAGATTATAGAGTTAAACTATATAGATGGTTACTCGGTTGTACTATTTCACTGTAAATGGTTCAAAACATCAGGCAAAGGACGATTAATTAAGAAAAGCAATATCCTTTTTATCGACACCAGCCGGGAAATGTATCCCGCAAGTGAGTGATATGACAGTCAACACTACATTTTAGCCACACAAGCTAAACAAGCTTTTTATCTTCAAGATCCTTCTCGAACCACCAGCTATTGGAGGGTTATGCAAGATGTTTACCATCAGAAACTTTGGGATCATCCGAGTATGGGTGTTGTTAATGAGATAGATGTATTACACGACACTCAATCATCCAATTATAACCTTCTTGTTGAATCACGTCATGATGTTGGTGAATCAAGTGCACAATTTATTGATGATGAGACCGATGACTTATGAGATCCTTAATCATATCATTGTAACCTGGTTGTTGACTTAGGCTTCTTGCCTATGAGAATAAATTTAGGTGATGGTGGTGACCTTGTTGCCTCGGTTGTTGATGATGAAACTTTCATTAATGATGATGAAGATGATGATGAAGATACATACAGTTCAGATGAGGAAGAAACAATAATGATGATTCCGATGATCTCTTAGACACAAGTTATTGTAGTGATGATTCTGATTAATTGTATGTTTATTATTTATGCTTATTATATCTTTATAAGATATCATTCTTTGACTTAGTAGTTGTTAAGATTATGTTTGCTATTTGTTTTGTTTGTAGACATGACAGATGTTGCTAGTTCACATGGTGGAGATGGAGGGAATGACCCACCTCATGCTCCTTATAGGATACCTACACATTGCCAGTCGTGTAAGTTAATTACTTGTTCTAGTTAAATTTATGTCTTAATCTTAAACACCTTTTAAAGTTTCTAACTCTTTAGTTTCATGTGTTAATATAGCTAAACCCAAGAAAACCCGCTCATATGGAAGAAATCTTAATTTATTTGAAGAATTCCAAAAAAATGGTAATAAACCACTTAGCCTAGAATATGATACAACAAAGGGGCAGTTTAGGGCCGTGGGAGAAAATTATCAGATGTATGTGAGGCTCATATCCAATGAGGTTGATAGGCATGTTCCTTTCTACTATTCTAGTTGGAAGAATGTTCCTATTGATGTCACACACTCAATTTCCACAAGCGCGGTTTTACCGCCAGGCGTGTGACATAACCAGGATCTCAGATAAGCATCAGTTATACCAAACGACTCGATAATTACAAATCATATAAGTTGCTTAGTAATAATGAAATAAACAAACTTGTATTTAAGTATTGTGGAAGCGAAGACAGGAAAATATTTAACAATAGTTTTGAAACACGCAAACACGCGCCCAATCCAACTTATGTAAAGTAAATGAAATTAAATCTTGAAATTAGTTTGGGATGAATGCGGAATGACATGCAGTGGATGCTGTGCTCCTAAACGTGCCATATCAATGCCTTAAGAGAAAACATGCAAAAGTCAGTACAAGACTGGTGAGTTCACAGGTTTATCAGAAAACAGTAAGTATCAGTAATGAAATTCCTGGATTTTTGTAATCAAAGCATATAATGGGTAGCTAATCCATAATGATCACGATGTGTATGAAGTCGCGACCGAGCTGACATGTAATCAAATAATAAAGTAGGCCCGGCTGTGGATTCCCCACCACAACACTGTAAAACAGGATAACCGTTCACCCGTTTGACCAGCTAGCGCGACTAGCCCGGGCGGGGTATGTCAATCCCAGTAGATCTACTAACAATCACCTCGCTATTTGCATATTAACGGTCCAAAGGGCAAAGTATAACAACATAGTATCATGTATATGCAGCATTACAAAAACCCAATGTAATGTAACGTTTATGAAAACAGCATGTTTCTCTCCCCCAAAAAGAATATAAAGTAAAAGTGGGGCTGTAAACTCACCTTGAATGAAGAGTAACAAGCAATTTGAAATAACAAAAGATCTGGTTTTTCGATTAACCTGAATTTACATTTAATATTTAATTAATATTAAATACTAAAAATATGATCGTACGGTTTCGCGTTTCACGACTCGGGTACAGTGTCGTTTTCGAAATTTCCCCCTTTTCCTAATCAAGCACAAGTATATATATACCAGTTCACCTTTTAATGCATAACGATCAAATGTAACACTCTTATGGTAATTTA